>CAMXCT020006434.1:281169-421827 GCA_947184155.2 Cladocopium goreaui
CCTGGATATGTTTTTTGCCCGTCTGTTTTCTTGGGGATGCCTTAGGGTTATACCCCCGTCAATATATTTCAGAAGAAAGAAATGTTATCCCGGAATGCCCGGAACTAAATTTGTGATATTTTTACCAGAGCTCAGTGGGGCAGAAGAAAATTTGGAATAATATTCAACAAAAGGATACCCCTAACGAAAAAAACAAAAGCCGGCAAAGGGACGGGGCGGAGCATTGAACTGAGTAGCTTACCGAAACACGTTTGAAAATAAACACATGCAAAATTCATTGCTAGGAATTCCTGCGCAGTACTGGTGTTGCCTTGCAATTTTTTTCGTTCTGCTTTTAGGATCGAGGACGCGGAAAATTTTAAAGCGCATATAGATTCAGCCATCACGCGTCACGTCTGTCCCCAGCCAGTCATGCCGCAACCACCCAACGAGCCCAGAAGCCGGAAAAAAACAGGTAAGGACGTTTAGCACTTGCCTTTTCCCACTCATTCCCACCAGGGCCGACGAGAGTTATTTGGACGGAAATGAAAAGAGTATGGAAGAAATAAGGGGGGGTAAGACAATCTGGGAAACCACTGGGAAAGCGCCGCGTTGAGCGTTAATGCGTGCGGTTTCCGCAGAGGTGAAATTATTTTAAGAGTACTGCGGCTGCTCGGTGCCCTTCAAAAAAAGAATTGGGAAGCGGGCCCGACCACCCAACTGGTCCAGAAACTGTTGAAAAAGTTATCATAAACCAGTGCTTACTAAACAGGGGGAAATTATTCTAGAGATGTGTTTGACCGGTTGAGGGTTTTAAGAAATAATAAACCAAAACCCTATTATTCCAGGGTATGTAGAAGGGTTAGATCATGATTTACAAATTACAATATGCACATTCGTAGACCCACCCCTTCAGGAAATTATTCAAGGCAAACTAAAATTTGTTTAAAAAAAGACGCGGCCTAGTTGATACTGCCGAGCCATCTTTTTAAGGGCCCCCTCATTCTGTTTTGCTTGGCCGTCAATGCAGGTGGCAGTGGCAAGGTATCCCGCGATGCTGCCCTCAGACATTGAGGTGTGGCAAGCCGTGCCTTTGCCCCCGACGGCACAATATGTGCCGAAGAGCTGCGTGGCCTGCAGCGCACAGGACTGCGCGGTACTGACGGGCTGTTGTCGCGGAGGACCTGATGAAGAAATCTTTTTGGGGGACCTTTGTAAATAACCAAAAACCCCGGTAAGAGACCCCAAACAGTGTGGGGGAGTCGGGGGATCATGTAAGATGATGGTTATGATGATGATGATGATGATGATGATGATGATGAGGGTGATGATGAGGGTGATAATGTTGCGGACCGTGATGTTGAGGATGAAAATATTGAGGATGACGATGTTGAGGATGATGAGGTGCAGGATGATGATGTTAAGGAGGAAAGGGATGATGATGCTGAGCACGAGGAGGCCCAAACCCTCTTCTGTGAGGACGGGTCCATCACGCTGCTTGGCGACGGTGACTGGGACGGCAACGAGCTATGGTTTTGCTCCGACCCCCTGACCTCATCAGCCTGCTGCGGGCAACGCCGGACGGGCGGGCGTGCCCATACATGCAGTTCGCAGAGGAGGACGGAGGGAATTTACGGGGGCTGATATTTTTGTACAGCCTACATGAAGAGAAGTAAAACCATATTTGCAATTGGAATCATACCGGCAAGGGACCCCACACAGTATGTAGTTAGGGTTCTAAAGAGCAATTCCAAAATGATCCAAAACCAGCAGTGGCTGCAAGCTCGCAAGACCAGAGCGATCCTAGTAGTGAAAAGAAGGGATACCAAGTTCCCTTTGCAAAGATCTCTGCAGAAAATTGCGCGCAAGATCTCCTTGAGAGGTTCTCTGTAGAAGCTGATGCGCAAAATTCCTGTGTCGGGCTCTCTGCACAAGGCGTCCATAGGCTCTTCGCCAGGTTTCGGCACAAGATCTCCACGGGAGGTCTCCTGGCAAGATCTCGGCCCAAGATCTCTATAAGAGCGCTCTCTGCACAGATCTCTTGAAGAGGTCTCTTGGCAAGACATTTGGCCAAGATATCTATACGAGATCCTTCGGCAAGATCTCTTTACGAGATCTCTGTACAAGCTCTTTAAAACCCTCTGGGCAAGATGTATGGGAGAGACCTCTTGGCAAGATTTCTGCAACAGATCTCCATGCAATCTCTCTTTAGAAGGTCCCCAGAAGAGGTGTCCTGGCATGATCTGTATATAAGAGCCCTATAAGAGGTCTCTTGACAAGATCTCTGCAAGGGGCGTTTTGGCAAGATCTCAGCAGATCTCTACGCAATGTCTGTGCACAAGATCCCTGTATGAAATTTCCGATACGTGCTTTCTAGAAAGTTTCTCTCTGTAGTACTTCTATAAGAGGCCTCTTGGCATGAACTCTGAAAAAGATCTCCACAAAAAGGTCGCTTGGCAAAATCTCTGTACAAACTCCGGTGAGAGGTCTCGCGGCAAAATTTCTGTATGAGATGTTTCGTTTTGCGCGGGCTGGCGCGGTCGACATGCACATGGACATGTCACCAGAGCCCTTTCATACAGAAATTTACAAGGAAAATGCTAAATGCCCCTCCCGGGGACATCGTTTTGTGCGAGCCTGCGGGGCCGAAATAGACATGGACATCTCACCAGAGCCATTTTGTGTAGATTTTTTTCAATGGGACCGCCGGGCGTTTCCGATATCACCTCCATGGAAAACCGGGCCTTAACTGTTACCGCCGGAAGAACCCTTCAGTGCGGCCACACTGTTTGGGGAACCGGCCAGGCATTGAAGCAGGAGCTGGGCACGCCGCCCAAAGACCCCTGGCAGCGTGGCAGGTCTCCACAGCCACGTCCTCACCGTGCCCACGCCGGACCTGCGGGCGTCCGCCTGCATCCGCGCGGAACAAGCGGCGGCGCGTTTCTTGGTTCCGTCGAGCAGTTACCCAGTGGGCCCCCATGTTGTCACTATCTTTTGTTGGAAAAAAGATGATGTTTTTTCCATAATGTCACTTGCATTTGAGTTTTAGCATAGAGACATACCGGTTAAGCTTGGTAACGTTGATGGTTCTGTGTGACGTGTGCAAACTGTTTTGGCACATGACAATAAACGGCACATTTTTGCATCTTAAGTTATAATAGATATATTTACATGTATATGTGCGTGGGTGACAACATTAGCTGAAATAAAAGATTTTTGGCGGAATGTGCCAAGGACTAATATTTCCAACTTAGCAATCGTTTCCGGCGATATTTACTAGTGCTACCTGGGCTTACTACGGATTTGAACGGCCGGGTAGGAAACGATAATAGAAATAGTGATCAATACAATTCAGATATACAAGCAAAAAGTATCTTCTCAATTCAGAAGACTTCAAGGTGTGTGGGAGGAGCATGCGCCCATCGGAGGCAGCTTAAGCTGCCTTTTCTGGCTGGCCCACGGGTGCCACGCGGCACTTGATGCGCCCAAGAAGGCCGGGGTTAATTCCCGATATGGGGGATACAACGAACAAGTTATATACGGGTGTGAGAGCCAGGTGACAAACCTTCGGTTTTCAGTTTTATATTAAAATGTATATATGTACAAACACATATACAGATTTTTCGCAGAATTTCAAATAGGTCTATCATGCGGATGGTTTATCACGGTTTATCCAAACGGTTTGTCTGTGTGTATATATATATATAGATCTATACATGGCTTGAAAAGGCATCAAAAATGGATTTAGCACTTGGATGTAAACAAATTCAAAAAAAGGCAATAAACAAATAAAGAAATGTATCATTCAACGAGAATGATGAAACAATCCTGTGGATAACTTTTACAAAAGATGCCAGCACGCGTCTAAGTTTGATCAGCGTGTATATTTTCATATAAATGAAACACCTATGCGCGCACACGTATATGTAAAAAGGCGCTTCGATCCCCAGATGCACCGACATGTCAGGTGGACGCCGCCAGAGTGGAGAAGCTGACCCACGAAATGTGGGACGCATACGGCTTCAGGAAGTCCTCAGGGCGCCTGCCCCAGCTGCTAGCAGGACGCCACCTGGCAAAGCTGCCGCGCGATCTGTCCCAGGAGCTTCCCCACAAGGCCTGGGAGATGCAGATCTTCCATGGTGGCCGGACCGTTTCAATAGCAGTCTCTCCTTATGCGGTGCCGCTTTTGATGTAAAATTTAAAACACTGGGTTGGCGCGAGATATAACTTACTGTAACCCATCAGCTCGTGTTTTTGAGCGGCAGGCTTAGATTTTTCCCGAGAGCGCCTGCGAAGGGTTCTTCGTAAAAAGGCAACCGTTATATACATCTTCACACCCTCACACCTGCTGATCTACATCTTCACACCTTCACATCTGCTGATCTACATCTTCACACCCTCACATCTGCTGATCTACATCTTCACACCCTCACATCTGCTGATCTACATCTTCACACCCTCACATCTGCTGATCTACGTCTTCACACCCTCACATCTGCTGATCTACATCTTCACACCCTCACATCTGCTGATCTACATCTTTACACCCTAACCATCTTCACACCCTCACATCTGCTGATCTACATCTTCACACCCTCACATCTGCTGATCTACATCTTCACACCCTCACATCTGCTGATCTACATCTTCCCACCCTCACATCTGCTGATCTACATCTTCACACCCTCACATCTGCTGATCTACATCTTCACACCCTCACATCTGCTGATCTACATCTTCACACCCTCACACCTGCTGATCTACATCTTCACACCCTCACATCTGCTGATCTACATCTTCACACCCTCACATCTGCGGATCTACATCTTCACACCTTCATATCTGCGGATCTACATCTTCACACCCTCACATCTGCAGATCTAGATCTTCTTCACACCTTCACATCTGCAGATCTCCGCTCGCTCTTCTTTTTATCTCTCTCTTAAGGCGGGGGCGGTGCCGCCGGGGCGCCACGAAACGCAACCCTTTCGCACGAAATGGACGTTGGACGTCAAAAACTGAGGTAAAATTGTGATTTTTCTTTTCAACAATAGAAATGGGATGATGATCCCCACTTTTTCGAATATAGGTTTGAGATGGCTCAACCACCAACCATATTTGTTGGTACATCCTATTATCACCCCATTGTGGATTAAGTCCTTTGTTTTTTGGTCATAATACGGTATCACTATTGTATTCCCACATTGTATCCTGCTATATACAATATCAACACTAAATCCCCACATCACAATATGGTTGGTGAAATCCCTATTTTTCCTAGTTACCCTCTTGCAGTCAAACATGGTTTGCTGGAAAATCCCTCATTTATGTATGATTTTCCCAGCTATAAACCTCCATTTTTAGGGAATTTCCCATTACCATGTTTGATTTTTGGAGGGTATATTACAAACCCCATCAACATCATAAACCATACTTATTGTAGTTATGTTCCCCAACTTAGCTATCGTTTGGGGCCCCCACTTTGTTAGTTATAGTTAGTTAATGCCATTAGGTCATATTAAAACACATTTTTTCTTGTTAGTTTCCCATAAAATCCCTATATGTTTCCTACTCGTAGTTATTTCCATATGAAATCCCATGAAATCCCATGAAATCCCATGAAATCGTTGCTTAAAACATCATTCAATCCCCATATATTTCCTACTTCTATCCCCAAGTTTGGCATGTCAATTCCTAAGACACCGCCAGGGCCACCGCTGTGCCGCGCCAGGCAAGTGGAGCTGGGCTTTGCAGGTGCTCGAAGATGTGGCGCAGGCAGAGTGCGACTGGTTTTTTAGGTGGTAATTTTCCTAGGAGAAACCTAGTAATAAACCCAGTATATAATCACATTATACACCCAGTATAAGTATCACATTATTGGGGATTGTTTATTACTGGTTGGAGAAGGGATTATATAATGTGATAAACCCGGTAATAAACCATGCAACCATCCCCAATCCTAACAGAGACAGATTGTATAAATCATCCCCAAACCATTGGGTGTACCACATTAAATCCCTTACCCTAAAATGAATTCTATATATGTCCTAAGATACGGCTGGCAAAGGTTTTTTGCGCCCCAGTTGCGCTCCCTCAGAAGGTATGCTTGGATCCGTAGAGATAAGCACAAAGGGGTTAATTTTACCCCTTTAAATGACCAGCTTAAGCCCCTTGTACATGGACTATTTTCAGATCATGTTCCAGGGGAAAGCTATGGACCGGATTTCCATAGCTATGTTTCTCAGAATTGGTTTTCCAAAGTCGGAAACTCCCAGATTTCATGGGAGAATCCATGGGTTTCCTGTGAAGTTTCCAACCCATAGCTGCGATCGCAACAGCGAGGCGCGCCTGACTCCTGATGAGGTGACCTGGAGCAGCGTGGTGTGCATCTCAGAGAGGAAATCTTGGGGAAGGCTGGTATATTAACCAGCAAACATTGGGGGTTATTGATGATTATTGGAAAATATTATATATATATATACACAGTACTGGTAAGGGATTTAATATATATATATATCTCTTTTGATACCAGGTAGATGTGCCAGTTGTATAGATGTAAGTCCAGACAGTCAAGAGTGACTATCAGCGTGTGAATGAACAATGAAAATAATGGGAATACGCTGGACACACATTGTCCAAAAAAATCAAAGCAGGATTTGAACGTATGCGGATGGATCAAAGCATCAAAGCCTACGAAATACCATGTCTTGCAGTACTCTATGAACATGCACTTAACCGAAGTAGTTTGTGTTGAATAGAAAGGTATCGGTAGAGGGTTTCGACTGCCATATTTGACCAGCAATCCTGGCAATATGTTGGACATATACTGGAAAAATGGTGACAAACTTGGCATTTATGAATGGAAACCATGGACTATAATAAGCATCCATAATAAATATGGAGACCTCGCAATGGAATGATGAGGTTTCCATAGCATACCCTATATCATCCAAGTTTAATAGGGAAACCCATGGTTTGAACACTCAATGGATTGGTTTTTTTCGGGCAAATCTACACCATGGATTTTCCCATGAAATATGGGTGGGGGTTCAATTGTCCCTGAAACCAAACCCGTATATTGGGGGATACAAACCATGATTTCCTTTTGAACGACCTCACATCGCAACTATCTCAATATAGCCGAACTTTTCAGGTTAGTGAAGTACTATAAAGATCGAAGATCTGGGTAAATTATAACGATCTCACTGCGACCGAACCCTGGAATGATGGGATTTTTTTGGGGGGGACTTCTCCCAAGATCGCCGAACCTTTCAGGTTAGTGACTGAGTCGTAACTTGCTCAGAACCCATTGAAGTGGATGTTGAGTTGGTCCACTAAATCCCACTATCCCCATGAAAATCCATGATATTCCATGAATTCCCATGAAATTCCCATGAATTGTCCATGAAATCCCACGAATTTCCATGAACTCCCATTCAGGATGGGGCCCACTGATGTTTGTTGGTTAATGAACCATTATTAACCCCTAAGTTATATCTACCATAAACATCCATAAACCATAGTTAACCATCCTGTTGGGATCTGTGTTTTTCCCTGAGGTGGATGCCTGCGCAGAAAGCTCGCGCTGGCAGGTCGAGTTGTCTCCGAAAACTGGGGATTCGATGGGAAAATCATGAAAAATGGAGGTAAAACAATAAGAAACCTCGTGCATAGAGGCTATTGCACCTCTCTAAGAGAGGGCGATCTTTCACGTTCTCACCTAAACAGAAACTACCCATTTGTGAATGGTCTATACCACCTATACAAATGGTGATTTGGGGGATGGTTTGAAGAGAACTTCAGGCCCAGAGTTGACTTGGATGGTTCTGAGATCTATCAGAGGATGGACATGGAAGAAGTTTTGGCACCATGACCGTATGTCCCCAATCCGAAGATAGATTGTGTTCCACGGCCACAAACGCCACCTGACCTCTTGAAAGAGACGCCTCCCAAGGGCCCAGCGGGAGCATGTTGACTCACACCACCGAAGTCCATCCTCAAAAAGAATGCCACCAAAGTGATTGACAAGAAACCAGAGACTTCAGAGACTTCAGAGACTTCAGATGCGATGGCTGTTCTGCTGGCCGTGCCTCGAACACCGACAGTTTACATGTTTTTGGATCAGCCGGGTAATTTATCGAACCAAGTTTTTTTTGTGTCTTATGCCTGGAATTTGGGTGTTTCACCCACATTACTGTGGATGACTGCGAAATCCAAGGAAAACCACCTTGGATGGTTTTTCAACATATTGAAACAAAAAAACATGGGACGTTTACCACTTACCGGTGCAGGATTTCACATCCACATTTTTTTTAAACAGGAGATACCCTCTGGTTATTCAATGAAGCTATGGATAATCCCCATTTTTGAAAGATACATCATCATAAACCTAGAAAGTAGAAAATTGGTTAATCAGCAACCCCCAAAACGATAGAAAAGTTGGATACCTGGAAATTTTTAGGGGGGAAACATCATCGAACCTGGCCATCCTGGAAACACGTTTTGATCTTTTTGGGGGTTGCTGATTAACCGGATATCACTCACCAAGAAGATGCTTCATAAGTTATATCAATAACTAGTAACCTTGGAAAAGCCCCACTAACAGGTTAGAAATTGCATAACTCACCAAGTTTTGCTTAGTGTAAACGTGGGGTTTTTCCAGAAATTACATGAAATTTTCGATCAACCGATGATATTTTGGGTACTCGACTTTCAGACAAAGACGTATCGTTAGGAAAACTAAAAATTACCCTCTGGTAAACATACAAAAAGCTATTGAACATGGCCATTCATAGTGGATTTGCCCATAAAATTGGTGGTTTTCCATCACAGTTATGTTAGTTTACCAGAGGGTATCTCCACTGATATTACAATCACAGACCGTGCGATACACCTACACCCAGTGACGACAAGCAACCCTTGTTGCAGGAATGCCTCATCTTCGATGGCAACAACGGTTTCCTATACATGTTTTTCCCTGCACAACTGCTCCATGGACAATCCCCATTCCGAAGTAATTATTGTAGATTATTGTAAGAATAGTTGCTTCCAACGATAGTGCAACGACCATTCAAACATAGGATATTCCCGCCAGCATTTCTGAGACGCTTTCAGGGCTGTTCGCATATACACATTATACTCATGAAAAACAGAAGCACACACACCTGAACACCAGGCTAGCTGGCCTATCCACAGTTAAAACTGTTGGATTTGTGGGCTGAGAATGGGTCAAAACCTTTAACGCACCATTCATTTGGAGGAGATGAGCATCCATAAATCCCAATAAATCGCTATGCACAGCATTGCTGTGCTGTGAGAATCAGGGGATTCTGCTTTTGAACTGTTTTTGTTGAGGCAGCCACCAGCTGCTTCTTTGCGAGGCGCCAGTCGTCCCATGTCGTCCCCATGGGCTTGACCGTGATTTTTTCTCCAGTACTTGACTGGCACATGTTGATATTTGAAAGAACAGTTGCATAAAAGACTATTGTTTATAACTGTATATATATAATATGTGTATATATATATACATAGAGAGAGAGAGAGAAACCACACTTAGAGGAGATTCCTGTTCTTTTCAACCAATTCCAAGAACATCTTAATGATGAACAGAATGGACGGTTTTCCCACGCCGCAAATGCGCCAATCATGGACCCGAAAGCAATGAGTGCAGTGTCTAAAGCTGTTTGGTTTTAACAAGGTAAATCATGGACCTTTACAATGTAACATGTGGAAACCCAGTAAACTACAACATAATCCATGTAAGCTATCTCTACTTATTTCTGAGTTAGGAATTAACATGTTCATTATACATATATTGTTTACATCCCAGTGTTGGTTTAAGGGTAACCTACAGAAAACCCCGTGATGTTTGGAGGCTTCCGACGTAGATGTTCCTGCATCCAATCCATGCACCTTGGACAAGACCATAAGACAAAATTGGTAGCTCTAAATCCATTGAAGTCTCTAGGATGAAGGTTTTTCAAAAGAACATCCGAAGTTTCTAGTCACTAATCATAATCCCGATTTTTTTTATGGACACTTGGGGGATACACCCCATTTCCATCCATTTCCATCTATTTTCATATACACGCAAAGAAAATAGCTGGTTGCACGATATCCATTGTTGGTTAACCCCCCCTTTTATTCTTGATTCAATCGTGATTTTTAGACACAGCCACACTGGTTGAACTTACGTCATATAGTATCATATAGTCATAGTCTATGTGTATATATGAGCTACAGCCAAAATTTAGGTTAATGGAGCTATGTACCAAATATTCACTGTGGCCCATATGTATATACATAAACCATAGAATTCATCCAGCCAGTCCAACCAACTTAGCGATTCCGAACATGGTGCCCCACCGTTTTTTCAGTCCATGACCCGTCGACATCCAGGCGGTCAGCACCCAATGTGGTCACGTCAAGTGCCTTGATCAAGGCGTGCGCCGACCCAGCGGCTGCAGGGTTTCTTGAGTCATGGGGGATCACCAGTCGTCACCATGGCCTTTAAATCCTAAGTTGTGGTCGTTCATGACGACTGGATGAGATGGGGGTTACCCCCATGACTTAGGGCACCCCCCATATCCAGGATCCTCAAAGGGAACAAAAGCAACATGATCGTGTGGGGTTGGATGCTATGAGTCAAAACCCTGGCACCCTTGGTATCCTAAAAGTGCTTGTTACATGAGTGAATGTTTATTATTATTACCCCAAATTTGGCCATAATAATAACACAATAATCATCCCCATATAGATCCAGTATGTCCAGGTATGAACGGGCCAGCCAGTGGCAGTTGGCCCTTCTATTCTTACAGAAGATGTCGAGAGCTCAGCGGCTCAGAATCAGCTGGGTGTTTGGATCGAGGTATGGCCCAAAGAAAAAAAAAATCTGGGTACCCACTGGTTATGTCAACAGTTAGCTATTGAAAATGACCATTTATAGATATTTATAGTGAATTCTCTCATTTAAAATGGTGATTTTCCATAGTTATATCAACGTTTACCAGAGGGTAAATTATAACGATCTCACTGCGACCGAACCCTGGAATGATGGGATTTTTTTGGATGGACTTCTCCCAAGATCGCCGAACCTTTCAGGTTAGTGACTGAGTCGTAACTTGCTCAGAACCCATTGAAGTGGATGTTGAGTTGGTCCCACTAAATGCCACTATAATCCCCATGAAATTCCATGAAATTCCCATGAGTTGTCCATTAAACGCTGACCTCGAAATTTCTGACCTCGAAATGCATCACAATTCCTTCCCGCAGCCATCTCCACATTGATGTCATAGAACTCATTGAGACCGACATATTTCGGGGCACTTTTGTTTGTCAGCCTCCTTATTGAACCATCATTTTTACAGGGTTGTTCCAACCTGTTACAAGTACATTTGTTGGTCACAATGGGGCTTATCTTCTCATTTTACCAGCCAATTTACCCCTTTATCTACCCAATTTACATCAATTTACTTCCGTATATCTAGGCTGTTCGGAGCCACTCTGAATTTTTTTACCAGTTTTTACCAGCCAATCTTCCGAGGCGCCGTGAATCGAAGTTACCAAGGTTGGGCTGGAACTGAGGGCAACGAAGCCTTGCTTTAGCACTGGATCTGTTGATCTTAAGGGCCGAGATGGTTGGTATGTGTTTTCAATAATAGGGGAAGATGTGTATTTAACAATCTAAATTTTGGGGTTGATATTTTTGAACCATACCTATGAATACCTATAAATATCCTAGATTTAGCGTTGTTGCTCCGAACCAGTCATTCAACATAAATGCTGCTACATCATGGTAAAATGGATTTTGCGGCATCGGCATCTATTCTTGGCGTCCCATGCTGGGTTTGGATTGTCACATCCTTGTTTCAAAGAGAACAGAATCAAAAACTCCAAGTGCTCTTAACTGTAACACCATGTTGAACTGCGAGCAGTCTCGCCGGGATTCTTTGGGGCAATCTTAACCCTGGATTCAGGTTTTTTTCCAAAACTAGCAGAGGATATATGTATATATACCAATGAATTCTGCCATGGTTTGAAATATTTTGATTAAACAAATATTATCATACCTGGTACTTTCAGTAGATGGGATTCCTTTAACAACCATGATCTGCAGCTTGCTTGCTCCAACCTTCCTCAAAACACATATTATCTCAAATTTATGGCGAAATGGTATGACATGGTCTGAATCCTTAAGTGCATTCATTAAGATCCAACCTAAAAATCGTTCGTAGATTTTTTTCAGATGGTATCCATGCCGCATCCCAGCGATGTCAGGCCCAACCAGATTTCTTGGAGCAGCGTGATGAGTGCAAGCACCCAGGCGAGGTGAGGGGATATGTCAAATCATGCACGGATTGGTTGGCAGCTGGTGGGTTCATTTTCAAAAGACAACCATAATACCACCATATTTAGGATGATGATCCAAACTGTCTTTTTATTGAGGGTTTGAAAGCACTGAAACCACCAACCATCTATAACCATAACTAACGTTCAGTCATCCAAGAACTAAAATGGTTTTGCCCCCCAAGAAATGACACTTTTATGGGAACATGATGTGAATCAACTTGTGTACCCTATTCCTAGAGAAATTCACCAAACTTGGCACATGAAGCAGATTGATTTGATCACCAGCTTGAGGGGAATGACGTTGCCAATCCGAAAATGGGGATGGGGGATGCGAAGCAACAGCAATGCTTCGGTGATTTTCTTATGAACCAAAACTCGACCAAAACATGCATATTTTCAGCGGCCATATTCTTGGAAATATATTATCCACCAAAATGTGATTGACCAAAATTGGTGATGTAACCAATTCGCCAAATGCAGCACTTGGTTTGTGATTTCAATCATTTTCTTTTTTTCATTCCCAAGAAAGAAGCTTGCCCCACCTACGTCCTGTCTGAGCTTCTGCCCTGATTCACTTTGAAAATCATCGAAAATTCCACAAATCAATGGGAGAATTCCAGGATCCTAAAATGGAGGTACTATACATTACTGTACCATATAAGGCCAATATTTTGTGGTTCCTGAGTCATGGCCATTGATCAAATGAACCCCCCAGGGTCAATGGCCATTGCTTCATCGGTCCCAGTCACATGAGTCGATGCATGTCAATTCTAGCGACCAAGATTCGCTCATTGAGTTATTTGTCCTTTTGATCTCGCCATTTTTGCATACCATTTTTTCATCTGGGGTGTTTGGGAGCCCTGCAACACGTGCTTCAACTAGCCTATCTCGGTTCCCAAGTGTTGTTGCATCCCCCTTGTCGAATCAGTTGCTTCGCCGGTGAAATGTTGATTGAATCCCAGGGATGAACATGGCCAGGGCTTTGCATGGCAACACGCCCTACTGCTGTTGAAGATGGCTCAAAGGTGCGCATCATCGAGCTACTGGGGAAGTTATAAGTGGTTTATAGTCAATGTTGCACTATATGAATTTATCCTTCATAAACACTAGTTAACAAAGTGATAAGTCTTAAAGCATATCATTAAACACTAGTTAACCAAATGATAGGCCTTAAAACATCTTATTCATAAACCACGAGTTAATTAAGTGATATAAGTCTTATACCATCTTAAAACGATTTTAGAACATATGATGGTACTCTTGCGTTTCTGGGAGAGTGGATCTATGATGTAGCCAAATGGAGCCAAATGGCGAACTAAATGATTTCAGCATACGGAGAAAAACATCTGATGCTGATTAATAAGGTTGCTGTTTATCCAAATGCCACTGTACAACTTGATTCTGTCAATCGTCTGGTCTTGTCTAAAGTTGTCCGGAGATCGTGTCGTAGGGACTCCCTCCAACAGTGCCAACACTATCACTCCATAAATTTCATGAAGTACTTCACATGCAAAAAAACAAACCTGCCATTGGCAAGGCATTCAGGCGTCCACACTATCAGTTGGGTACGGTGCGTGCCCGCGCCATGTGCAAAGGTTGTGATTTGTGGCTGGCACCCATGGAGATGTTTGACTTAAAAACCAAGTAGCCATGCAGCACAGATGACCGGAAAAATTTTCCAGGTGTTGACACCTAAAATTGTGGATGAAGCATCTGAAATATGGGGGTCATTTAGGGTTCCAGGATGTTTCAAATAGATACAGGTGGCATGATTGCAGCAGGGTTGCTGTGTCGTCATATCCTTTTTTTTGCTAGTCCCAGATCAATTACGTGCCTACTTATACAGAAACACTCACTCTGTTGCTCCCAGTTTTCATGATTCTACCACTGTTTGACTATGGATCAGAAAGTCACAATCTCAAGAAATTGGGAGATGATTGACATCATCATTGACTGGTTGTTGGTTTGGAACATGAGTTTTATGATTTTCCATTCAGTTGGGAATTTCATCATCCCAACTGACGAAGTCATATTTTTCAGAGGGGTAGGTATACCACCAGCCAGATGATATGTCTATGGTTAGTGGGGTTGATAAACCACAACTTACTGGTTGAAAAACATAAGTCCCATCACTGTTGGGTTTATGGTGGATACATAATAGGAAGATGGTTGACATCATCATTGATGATCAGCACCTTTTGTCACCTTTTGTCACCTTTTGTCACCTTTTGTCACCAGGGATGGCATTGAGCTCAAGGCTTCGATGTGCAATGCCGCCATGAGCCGCTCGTCGGTGAGTTGAAGGGTGAACAGAATTGGATGGACCTGCCATCTCCCATGACTGTGCCTATATTATGTTCATATAATTTATATAATTTATATATATATTACATAATATATATATATATATTACATAATATATATATATATTACATATTATATAATTACATATTGATACACATTGTAGGTGTGTATATCATGTGTATATATATATACAATAATATATTATGTGTGTGTGAATACGTGCATTTAATTTTACGCTATTATATACGCCAAAACAAGCTTAAGAAATGAGCCGTGTGAGCTCAGGCATCTCATTGAACGTTCCTGCACCACCGTAGTTAAAACATTTTGAAACCCTAGCCGCCCTAGCCCTATAAATAATGGGATGTTTACCACCTATCAACCGGTGCAGGATTTTTTGACATCCACAGTATGTTTTAGGCCCTCTCAACCACCCAAGGCCAAAATTTGTTGGTCTGTGAGCTGAGATGGCGGATCAAAATTAAATGGTTACAATCCCATAAAATTAAGTGTTAACACAATCAACCTAGCAAACTTGAGGATGGTTTATACCAGCCATGGTGATTTTGGAGATGGTTCCTTGGTTTACCACATGATCCTATTCGTGATTCGGAGCTGCCCCAAGATGTTCTGAGGTGCGTGCGCTGCCAGCAAAGAATGGAGGCTTGGCCGGGTTCCTGGTGAATGATGGAGGAATGCGCAGTGTACAAAAACATTGGACTATACTCTGCTAGAACTAAACATGTTGGAAATACCTTTTGTATGTTGTCAAATATCTAAAATCATGCGTCAACAATATCTAATTTGGCTATTGTCCCCCCTTCTTGTTCGTTGCGCCCCTATTCATGGCCCTATTCATTGAGGCATCTGAGGCAGAATTCCCGGCCTTGGATTGGGGTTTTCCAGGCAAGCGATGGCCTTGCTGAGCGAGTGCGAACCTGACTTGGTGACCTACAATGTCTTGTGCTCAGTCGAAAGTCCACATGCTCCACCGGCAGTCCGGATCATCTTGTTTTTTGTTCGCAAGGGAGACGCGTTTCCAAATCTGGTGTCATGAGAAGCTTAGAAGATCAAGAAATGTAGGAACAATGCCGGTGAGACTAGTGCATATATAGAATTACAAAGCAACATGGTCACATGGTCATGTATAAAAACATGTGTATACATGATGTGAGTGTATATTTATAAATAATATCTATTGTGTAATATATATATATATACATTATTATATCATAATATATATATATACTATGTCATTTTCATACTTTACATTATAGATTATGTATAGTATATACTATATACTGTACATTATATTTTACATGTTATATACTATATATAATATTTTGTATATTATATCTTATATATTATACTTATATATATTATATGTTTTATTGTATATGTTATATGTTTAATATATTTGTTTATAGTATATATTATAAATTGTATATTATAAAAAATGTATCATATACAGTATATTGTATTATTTCTATCTATATAATAAATATTAATATATATATAATATCATATTTATATATACCATATTTGCTATAGTGTGTATGTTATTTTTTGTATATGTATATATATAGTATATTACATATAAATGTATGTTAATGTATACATTATATGTTATATTATATATAATATATTTATATTATATTCATATTTTATTATATTATATAAATATTATTATATTATTTATATTATATTATATTGTATTGTATTGTATTATATTATATTGTATTGTATTATATTATATTATGCTATATTATATTTTAGTATGTTATATTATATTACATTATATTATATTATATTACACTATATTATATTATATTATTTTATATTGTATTATAATATATGTATATATATATATATTATATATATATACTGTACTGTATAATATATTATAATCTTATAGACCAGCAATCTTTCAACACTTCGGAGATGTTAGGCCTTTCTGGCGGCCTGCGAAGCATCACAGTGGGTTCGCAGGGCCGAGCAATAAAGGGCACGTGATGGGTTTGGGTTGGAATGATTACTGGTTGGTTTGTTTGGTGATTCAACCAACAATTGGAATTACCTTCTGGTAATTTAACATGGATTACTGTAGTATGTTTTCCGTATAAGGGAAGGCAATTCATATGTTGTTTCATTTTCCTAACACTGCTATTGAAAATCTTATACATGACTGGCCTATTTGACATGGATATGTTCCATAAACCAATCAACAATTGGAATTCATTGCAACGCGAATCAATGCGATATGATTTGTGTATATCAACCATTCTCAACCCATGCTTCGAATATCTTCGAAAACTGTTTTTAGCATTTTTGTTTTCAATCATGTTTGGGTTGACTTTCCCAAAGATGGAAACAATTGAAAACTCTCCGGATTATTAAGGTAATAATCGTCTGTGACATCCTGGTTTCTTGATCGATTTGTGGACCCAAAGCAACGTTTCTTTGTTGCCTGCACGATGGTTACTGTTTCAGTGACCATGAGCCCAGACTTTAAGGGGAGCGCCTAGAGGTTTGGGACTTCTTTCACTGGAATGACTTCTGGATTTTACAATTATATATATATATATATGCTATACATTTATTGAGTGGATGCTGTACCTCCAGGGTTTTAGTGAAAGTCTCACCATGTTGAGACTTCTTTGTTCTTTACAAACTGTAAGGAATCCACCTGTCCGCTAGCTATAAGAGATCGAGAGAGATCGTCATTGTGGGTCCCTTAGTCCAAGAGCGTTCGGTTTTTGCGGCCGGGGTTTGAGGAGAGAGCTTTGACGGTGATGAACTTGCTGAAAAAGCAACCAAACTTTTTGCCAGTTCCTCAGGGTGGACTTTGGAACCATGGGTGCGCTTGAACATTTCAGAACCAGGGGACAAGGAGGGGACAACAGGTTTTGATCTTGTAAACGATCGCAATTTGGGATATCCAATTTGACTCATACCGATTTGCGGACTAGGTTTCCAGATGGTTTTGCCAATGTTCATCTATTTTCTGCGTTGAACCTGACCCGACCCGCCGTATGCATGATGGCTTTGCCAACTCTCAAAGCTACAGTTGATATGTGACTGGCACGGGGTTTCCAGTTTTACTGATCAGTAGATCCAGGAAATCTGCTCAAATTGTGCAGAGACAAATGGAAGTTTACGTTTACGCCATGGCAGGCAAGTGCTACCAAGGTAAAGGTACGTTAAGCGTCCCCGTTGTTTCTCGGAGAAGCCATAAATGTGAGTTGAATATGTTGATTTGTTGGTCGAAGTTTGATGGATCACATGGATCGGTTGTCGCCCAGGCCCGATCTTATCAGTTTCAACAGCCTTCTGGCAACCTTCGAGAAGGTGACGTCTGACTCTGGGCGCCCGGAGCAAGATTCTGCGGCAAAAAAAGTCGATCAATGGTCAGACAAACAAAACGGTGAATTCCGGTTGTGTAAATGGAACATGCCAGATCAGGTTCCCAAATCATGGAGAAGCTTTAATGGAAAATTGCCCATTTATAGTTGATTTACCTACTAAAAATTGTGATTTTCAATAGCTTATAAGCTTCCGGTTGGTGTATTCCAGTATATGGTATGATATGGTGTTAAAATTTTTCAGCAAATCTCCGCAGTTCCGGATTGCTGCCACGATACAAAAGCTGCCGTGGTTCCGGATAGAAAAGATGCTGTTGACACAACAGATCTTGTAGGTCCCTTCAGGTATACCAGGTACATTACCCTCTGGGAAACTTTCACATAACTATGGAAAATCACCATTTTATAGCTGGGTAAATCCACTATTTCTATGGCCATGTTCAATAACTTTTTTTTAATGTTTACCAGGTACATTAGATCAACGTCGATCGGCTGTGTAAGTCTCCCTTAAATCGTGAGGCCATCAAGTGGGAGCTTGCCCTATCAGTTCTCTTGGAGATGTGCGGTGGAGAGGCCAGGATTTTTCCGGATTTGGGATGAGAAGACGCAAGACTGGGAGCATGTAGCAGATCTTGTCCTGAAGCGGATATAGAATAAAGAGATAGGGCAAGCACAAGAAGATTTTTTTCGAAAAAAAAACTGTTGGATAGCCAAATCTCTGAGCGAATTGAGGCCAACATAAACATGAGCAGGTTGGTAATTCATGTTGTCCTATCCTGAGGAACTTATTGTTTATGAATAGTCAAGCACTGTAAACAAACCCTTGATAAGCCATTATGTTTGGCGAATGATGGGACGTTTTTTCCTGAATCGTTCCAGATAATTTTACATTTGGCACTCTGATCAATTAACATAGCTATGTTCAAAATCCCCAATTTCAATGGGTAAATCAACTATAATTCGCCATGTTCAATAGATTACTGGAGGAAGCGGGGATGGATTGGGATGTCATCGCCTTGTTCTTTTCTGAACATCCCAAACCCTGGACCACGCTAAAAATGCACGAAAACCACCAGCAAAAGATAAGATTTTTTGTGGACTACCAAAGATCGATCATGTCATGGCTAATATCTAAGAGTAAGTATGTAGTAATCTAGCCTCTAATTAGCTATTATGGTATTTTACATAATCATGGTATTGGATGTTTGGGGTAAATCAATAGTTGATAGATGATTATAATTAGATGAAATTTGATGGGTCGATCATCAATCGTCTATCCGTCTATCCACATCAACTATCTCAGGGTCGATGGATGTTAATGGTATTAGATACCATCTAATGATAGATTAAATTGAAAACCTATGGTTCAATACTAAGAAGGTATGAAACCGTTATGATGAAACCTATGGTAAAACGGCATCTGATGTTTGGAAAATTTCCATCGCTTTACGGCCAGCTCCTCAGGTTCAAGCTGATGAGATCAGCCAGAACGTAGTCATCTCGGCCTGTGGCTTGGCGTTCTGTCACGGGATCACTGGATGTTACAAATGGAGGTTTCCTAAAATGGAGGTACCCCAAAAACGCTGATTGGTTGATTTTATGAAAATCCTACAAAAATGATGATTTGGGAGTTTTTCTATTTTGGCTAAGCGCTCCTCTCGCCGGTAATCGCACAGCGCGAAAACTGCAAAACTTTTCGCAAAAAGTCAAGAAGTCAAAAAGTTTTCGACTTTTCGCAAAAAGTCACAAAATCAAAAAGTTGTCGACTTTTCGACTTTTCGCAAAAGGTCAAAAAATCAAAAAGGTTTTGACTTTTCGACTTTTCGGGTGATTTTTTTCAAAAAGCCAAAAAGCTCCTTTTCCGAACTAGCTTAGAGCTTGACAGTCTGACTGGCTTCGGAGATCTGAGCCTTGAAAGCTCTCAGCTTTTGGGGGCCTTACTAGAAAGATGCCAAAACGCAGTGGAGTCAAATCTTGACGGACGTTTGGATCAATACAAGAACAGCTTGAGGCGAGCTCATGGCAATGACAAGACCAAAATCGACAATGCTCTGAGAGAAAGGTGACGGCTGCGCGGACAATTGTCCAAGTTGATCTCAGGCATCAAGAACATGCGTCTGAGCCAGGTCTGGACCGTGGAAGCCTTTGCGCAATCCCTGCCAGCCTCCAGTCCATTTAGGGATCCTGGTATGACTTGGCCACAGGTCTGCAGCACCAAAACTCAGGTGCTAATGCTGGCAGTGGGAGTGAAGAATTCCGAGGCTCTGTGCACCAGTCACTTACTGTTTGCAGCGTTGAGAAGCATGATAGCAAACAATATCATGCACGCAATCTCTGCGCAACCCATTCTCCTGCACACGGTGGCCACCGCGGGAGGGGTGATGCACAAGAGAGCCGCGGTCAACCTTTATGGTGACTTCACCGCTCTTCGCTCACAAGGTGCATTTGCCAAGCAATGTCTTCTGTGGGTACTCAAGGTCGACGATCCTGAGTTTGAAGGTCTGTGGCGGGAGGTCCACGAGCTGACGCGACAAGGATGCAGCTTGGAAAACGCATGAAAACGCAATCCAGCAGAACCGCCACAGACTCTGGCGCTTGGGCGAAACTTTCGCCATGGCATCGGCAAGCCAGGATCTCAAAGTGCTCCGCGTGATGCTAGAAACAAAAGAATATGATGACGCCAACCAGCTTCGGATCCCACACGTGCTCCACAAGGGCAATCAGGTTTACCTGGCCATGTTGCAGCCAACGCACAGGGTACAGTTCCAGTTCAACAGTTTTCGCAAGGTCGCGCACAAGGAGCTGTCCAAGACCATGCGTGAGCTCATTGGAGACCCGACGCCAGCAATGAGTGCAAACACACGGTCCTTGCAAGATCTTTGGGGTTGCGACGTCGCATCTTTGAAGGACAAGCTGAGTGAGGAACAGTTTCAAGCTCCTGCAAACTCCACGGAACCTGTTCACTTTGTGGGCGTCAGCTGGAGCCGGGAAGTCTTACCGATTGGTGCCATCCTCACCTTGTGGCTACGCTGGGTAGACACGGCCTTTGACAGACCGGACGATCCACCCATCGCTGTGGTGGCAACATCCCGGGCTCAACACAGAGAAGATCTGCGCCGGAACATTACCAAGTTTCTGCCTGGAGATCAGGTTTTCATTATGGAATCCATGGTGGACATGGATGTGGAAGACATGGAATCCGAATTTTTTTTGGCAGGCAGCCAGTTCTGAAGAAGCGAAGCAAATCGAGAGAAGTCATTGGAAGTCTTTGAGCGTGTTAGATGCCAAGATTGATGAAGGCCGCCATGGAGATTTGGAATGGCTCCGATGGGTGGAGGAGCGCACGGCGCTGTTGTGGGAGAAGATCCTATGGTTGCGAGGTGACATTCTGCATGGGTTTTTGCAGAACAAGCTGCGTGTGTTGGTCTTGACCTCAGACAAGTTGCGGAAAACCCTTGCCGCTGCTTCGTCTTGGTTTCGGCAAAGGCCCCTAGGGCTACTTATCCAAGACGAAACTTTTTTGGACTTTGCCTCGCTCCTTGTGCATTTTGACCTGGTCATCACCACCGGAGGAGACCCACGGCAGGTGCTGAAAAGAAATTTCGTGCCATCCACGCGTCTTCCTCAAGCAGGAGTCCGGGAAGTGGAAGCAATTGCTTTCGAAGAGGAGCCGATCACCCCATGGCTGGAGCAGAGATCCTGTGTGGTCAACATGCAAACCTCTTACCGCTTGGGGCCAGAGGTGCTGGAATTGATCAATGAAATCTTCCCACTGCCCTTTGCAAACAGCTTTCGGACTGCAGGTAGGACCGTGGTGTCTGTGATGGAAGTGAACGACCGTTGGTTCCACTGGGACACCCAGGTTTCTTTGCGGTCAAGCATTGAGCAAAACTTTGCTTGGTCCATGTTCACTTGCATTGCGCTACAAGCATTGCGAGCTTCGGAAAGGCATCACGTGGCAATCATTTCGTACTACTCATCCGTGCTCGCGGCCATGTCGCTGCACATCGCCAATTTAGCTCGGGCTGCCAGTGAGACAGTGGGTAACGGCAACTTGTCCAACATTCGTTTTCTCACTCCAGAAGCTGCCGTTGGCCACACCGTGGAGGTGGTGCATTTCATTGCCTGCCAGCCCCGTTACAGCAGTGATTCCGCCCCACAAGGGCATCAACTCGAATTGGGGCGAAGGTATGTCTCCCTGACACGAGCGTCAGAACGGTTGTATGCCTGGGTGTCCAACATGGACTTGGCAGAAGAAGAATATAGCCGCAAATTGCAACTTTTCGCCAAGCTCACCGCCATAGATTTTCAGCAGACAGACATTGTCGAGGCAGTGCGGCAGCTGTTCAGCATGCACATCCGATGGGAGCAAGCCAGAGACCTCTGGTCCATGTGGCAATGGCAGAGCACCTCCAAAAGAACAGAAACCATAATTGAAATGCTTGCTCGCTACACCCATCAGCCGTCAAGATCACCATGCCCAGATCGATATACATCAAATCTAACTCACTCACTATATAAACCTGATTCTTTGCCAAATTGATCACACGGCCCTGCCATCCACAAACAAGCCAGGTGTACTTTAGCTCGGCCACAGCTTTGAAAAACATTCATCATTCAAAGTCCATTGCAGCAAGGCTGGCTCGTATATGTTGTACAGGCTGCGCTTGGCATTATCTTTTTGGCATGGAATCTTTAAATTAAAGGTGTGGATACGTATATTTAAACCATGCGCACTTCTTTGGTGGTATATCCAAATTGATTGCTTTAAAATCAGTCATTACCAAGCCAGGGCTGGGGAACCCACCTCTTCTATGATTTCCATGTACCTGGTTTTCAACCTATATTGGGATGCCCCCTCATTGACTAATAATATCTAATAATTGATTTCCCATTGACTGCATGGACTCCCAATTGGTTCCATATAGTATGTATCTCTTAAATAAACTCCACGGATTCCATGCTGACGTATCGGCCGCAAAATGCGGCAGCCCACCCTGTTGAGCCAAGCTCCAGAGAAAAGACATTGGTCTCAGACTTGGCCTGGTGATGGAAAGGTTGGTTGATATATTGTAAGCCTTGGGGATCCTTGGCGTGCTATTCCATTCTATAAGATAGAGACCCAATCTTATTATGACCATTGGTAGTCCTCAACACCATTCAGCTTTGGGATCGTTACCAGGTAAGATCTAACATTGTATCTTTTATGTTGGAATCCAACTATATATTATGTATGTTCCCATGAGAAGTTTTTATGTGAGGGCTATGGTATCACCATGCATCATCCGTTGATTCCACATTGAATTCTATATATTCGAATATATGATACATGATTGACTTGTTATATTATATACATATACTGTATATATATATGTGTGTTTTAAGAAGTTTGTGCTAGAACCTGAATACCCAATGTAATTTGCAACAAAAACAGACATACGGTAAATCACGTCCGGAACAAGAATTCTGGACCCTTTCCCTAAAACACTTCTTTTTGGGACTGGGAAAGGAATAGGAGTATACAGGGTGCCCCAGGTAAGGATATCCTGTAGAAAATACTTAGACTTACACTACTCGTGAAAATCAACCATTTGTGGGTTTTCGGTATCCAGCTTTCGAAAACCCACAAAATCAGCACAAAAAATAAAGAAACCCAGTACATGGACGACACAAAATCTAATCCTTATACATTGATTGCAGGTTTCCTGCTCCCCTGGAAAGTGAACAAAAACTCGACCAGGAAAGCAACAAAACAACACTGAAAAGCCATGTGCGTGGATACTGCCTGTGCTCCAATGCCTCCAAAACCCCACGCGGTTTATCACTCTTCCAGGGAAAATTTTCGCAAAAAGTCAAGAATTCAAAAAGTCAAAAAGTTTTCGACTTTTCGATTTTTTTCGTTTTTTCGACTTTTCGAGCAGAAATCTCCTGGAATGGGAACTTTTCGACTTTTCGACTTTTCGCGGTCGAAAATCGTGATTTTCACGGTGTGACCGCTACCAGCCAGAAGAGCACACAGTCAGTTGGGAAACCACCAGATATGCATAGTAACACCCGAAAAGATAGACTTTAGTAATTTACTGTATTTTTGGGGTGGGATGTATTACTTTCTCTGTTTTGGTTGCAATCGAGTATATGGGTGTATCCACAAATGGGGAAGAGCCCCAAATTGCCAGAAGATAGTTTCGAAACCGTTGGTTTTTTGGGTGCCCCATTGTCAGTGGGAAAAGGCACTTCCACTTCGCTTGGAGTGCAAATAATTACTGGCATGCCACAAAAAGTAATCCTTGATAACACAGACCGGCTAATCGACTAGTTTGTTTTTCAATGTTTTTCATGTATAGATCACAGGCAAGCAGGTTCGTCTCACTAAAGGCTGCTGTTTGGCGGTTTCAATCAGAAGATCCATCTCCTATCCGGCGATGGTACCCTGTTGAACAAGAAATTGCTTGGAAATGGATGGTCGGCCATCCCTCAAAATATGGCTCAAGGTGATGCGCCCCGGTATATGTTGGTCGGTAGTTGGTCCGTAAAGCCCCTAACCAACTCTTGTGCGTCAACTTCAACTTTGCATCAGTTCTGGATAGGGTCTGTCTATCTATCTATCTATCTATCGATCTATCTATCTATCTGTCTATCTACCTATCTACCATTCTACCTATCTACCTATCTACCTATCTACCTATCTACGTGGTAGGTAGATAGATAGATAGGTAGATAGATATATAGGTAAATAGATAGAGAGATAGATAGATAGATAGATAGATAGATAGATAGATAGATAGATAGGTAGATAGGTAGGTAGATAGGTAGATAGGTAGATAGGTAGATTATCTATCTATCCATCCACCCATCCAACCATCTATCTATCTATCTATCTATCTAACTATCTATCTATCTATGTATCTATCTATCTATCTATCTACCTATCTACCTATCTACCTATCTACCTATCTATCTATTCTATTCTATTCTACTCTGTTCTATTCTATCCTATCCTATTCTATTCTATTCTATTCTATTCTATTCTATCTAATCTATCTAATCTATCTATCTACCTATCTATCTATCTACCTAACTATCTATCCACCTATCTATCTATCTATCTTTCTATCTTATCTTATCTTACCTGATCTTCTCTTCTCTTCTCTTCTCTTCTCTTATCTATCTATCTATCTATCTATCTTATCTTATCTTATCGTTGTTTATATTATCTTATATTATCTTATCTTATCTATCTATATATATATATATATATATTATCTATCTATCCTATCTTATCTTATCTTATTCTTTGTATCTCTTATCCTATCTTACCTTGACTTATCTTATCTTATTTTGTCTTATCTTATCTATCTATCTTACCCTTTCTTATCTTATCTTACCTTATCTTATCTATCTTATCTATCTTATCTTAACGTGTCTTACCTTATCTTTTCTGATCTATCTTAACTTTCTTAACTTTCTTATCTATCTTATCTATCTTATCTATGTTGTCTATCTTATCTATCTTATATATCTTCTCTACCTTATCTATCTTATCTCCCTTATCTCCCTTATCTACCTTATCTATCTTATCTATCTTATCTATCTTATATCTTATATCTTACCTATCTATCTATCTACCTATCTACCTTTCTGGCTATCTACCTATCTACCTATCTACCTATCTATCTATCTATTTTATCTTATCTTATTTTATCTTATATTATATTATCTTATCTTATCTTATCTATATTTATTATCTATCCATCTATCTATCTATCTACCTATCGATTTATCTATATATATATTATCTATCAATTCTATCTTATCTTATCTTACCTTATCATTTCTTATCTATCTTATTTTTCTTATCTATCTGATCTTTCTTACCTATCTGATCTATCTTACCTATCTTATCTATCTTATCTTTCTTATCTATCTTATCTCTCTATCTGTCTTGTCTGTCTGTCTGTCTTGTCTGTCTGTCTTGTCTGTCTGTCTGTCTTGTCTGTCTGTCTGTCTGTCTTTCTGTCTGTCTATCTATCTATCTGTCTATCTATCGATCTATCTATCTAAACTAAACTAATCTAATCCAATCCAATCTAATCGAATCTAATCTAATCTAATCTATCTAATCTCATCTATCCATCTAATCTATCTATCTAATCTATCTATCTTTCTTTCTTATCTTTTATTATCTTATCTTATCTTGTCTTTTCTTACCTTATCTTATCTTTTCTTATCTTATCTCATCTTACCTTATCGTATCTTGTCTTATCTTATCTTACCTTATCTTATCTTATCTATCTATCCATCTATCTACAGTAATACAGTAATACAGTAATACAGTAATACAGTAATACAGTATACTTCAACTTTAAATTTCCCCATCTATATAGGGGACCTCACTTTCTAGGTTGATCCATCCCCATTGTTTGACAGCAAGGTCAGCAGGCTTCCCGCTGGCAGGTTCCCGGGGGATGGTTTTTTTTCAGGGTTAGAAGGGCGGAGTAGATACCCTCTGGTGATTGCACAAATGTTTGAACAACACAATTTTTTGTAGGTAAATCATCGAACTAAGTGGGGCGTGTTCATCCATTTGTCATAGCTATGGGAAATTGCCAGAGAGTAATCAGAGATATGAGATACAGATGTAGCAGATTGAAGTACTTGGATGATCTGGGATTTTCAGGCAGTCAATAAGTGGATAATAATTTACAACGATGTCATTACCCAGTTGGTACCAGTTATATGTGGCATACACACCAGTAATACCGGGGTTTGCCACTGACAGACGTCGTTTCCCTTTCCGGCAGAGGTTGCGGCAGACATGTTTTTTTCACAGTCCGGAGCTCAAGGAGTTTCGTGGTTTGTCACCGCGAGTGTTCGGAAAAACCCTCAGCTGCTGTAATTGTTATTTTTAGATGGGGATAATCCATGAACGAGAATGAACATGAGAATAATCCATGATTTCTTTCCGGCAATATATTTTCAGACAGTTCCGATATGAAAATTGAATGAATTTGGTAAGAAGATGCCGATGTCAGCAAGAGAGTGTGGGACGAGGAAACAACCACCAGAGTCACGAAAGAAAAGTCCGATAAACGATATTTACCAAAGCTAAAGTATTGCCATTTTCCTTGATGCTAAGTATGCCCCGTTTGGCCCCCCCTGCACCACAAGACCGGAAGAGCAACTGGAACTGAGTGGATCATGGGGGTAGGAGTTGTGGCTTTAAAGCCACTGTTGTCAAGCACTTCGCAGGACGATATGAGTTCACCCCGAGGCTGGAACAACTCAATAGCTCTCGGTCTATCCCTTCTAAATATCTACATGTTGTTCTTTGATGGGCCCATACCCCTTGCAACTGGTGGTTTTCCACCACATTTCACTGACGTTTCCAACCCCGTTGAACGGGTAGTGTCCCACCCCCGTTCTCCTGAAACCGGCCCTAAAACGGAGTCTCGCAGCAGAGCTTGAGGTCGCTGGTTCGAAGTCAAGGAGCAGATGGCTTCATGGATGGTTCACATAAGCTTGTAGCCAAATTCATGGCCATATCCAGCGGAAAATCAATCCCAGGGGCCCCAGGGGTCAATAGTAATGTTTGATTAATTAATATGCCATCCCATTCCCATGAAAAAAACAACATGAAAAAACACATTGAGAATTCAGGCGTTTTGGATAAACCAAAAAGATAAATATGTAACAGTTATCTCGAGTTGTCAATGCCAATTAACACCCTCTCTGGATAAATTATATAAGCGTCACTGCGAAGTCTCTGGAATGATGTTTTGTGGGGTCCCAGCATAACCCTATTTCAGGTTGATGAATTGCTTGTATCCAGAGATTTTGCATTATTTTACATCAACAACACCATTTCATAATCACAGTGTGTATATATATATATATAATCTCCATGATATAGTTTACATTAGTTCACAACATATAGTCACATGAGTGACCCAAAATGTCTCAATGAGTCTAATCACTATATACTGTAGTATGTTTTTATGTATGTTACATAAAATTTCACCATCATTTTGCACTCATAGTCATTTTTTATATTCAATAACTAATAACCACTAGGAGATCCCTTGAGTTGCGCCTCTGTGGTGCTGGCCAGCGAAGATGTACAGAAACGACATCAAGTGCAGGTGCCCTGTCGTTAAAACTCTCGAGGTGAGTCTTGTGATGTTCCAACAAAATATCTTTTGGTGTTTTTTTAAACAGAGAGCTATGGGATATGATTGAAATGACCCACTTATGGATGATCATTGATATACCTAGCAATTCCTATTTATATAGATTTCTGTAACTGCAGTTGAAGCACGGTGATAATCTCAATAAGTCGGGATATAAACCCTGTATATCCATACCTTTGCTTTGAATATGTCATCGGTTGAGAACATCAAACTGTTGTTCGGGGTTTCACCATCAAAATGAGGTATAACACCAACCTTGATGGAAGATTAATGGGATATATCACAACAATATACCAGTAGGGGTGTGTCTGGAAATGGCGATTTAACTTGAATTCATGAGGGGGTACCAACAGCCGGAATATTAACCAGCAAGACGATACTTGGGTTTGTCTGAAAATGGAGGGTATACCTTCAAACGGATAATGCTGGTGAAACAGTGGATTTAGGGTACCTATTTTCAGACAAACGTATATACTTATCTGTGTTGGGTCTTGCCCTCCGGTAATCAAACATGGCAACGGAAAGATTGCCCATTTGTAGATGATTTGCCCATTTAAATGCCCATTAAATAGGGAATCTCTTGATGCTGTGTTTGATTAGCCGAGGGATCCGGAGGATACTTTGCCAAGACATATAATATATATATATAATAATGTATATTATATATAATATGTATATTGGTGCACTTATAGATACATCTTGCATTATGCCACTAGTACTCTGACACCTTATATTCGGGGTAAATGCATTTATAATTTATATTGCTTGCTACATAAGTTTCAAAAATGATTGAATCTCTGACATTTACAGATGAAGCATCGGTGATATGTTTTTTCATGTTTCAGAGATTTTGCAGTCTCACCCTGCAATGTGACTAAGACAATCATGATAAGATGAACGGTTTTCAAAATGAAGATGGTGCATGTTCAAACAGTGAGAGTTGCAATTGCCACCATCGCCTTTACAATCACTTCCAGCTTGTAGAAGACCACTTTATGCCGAAACCAATCCAAACTTACAATTGTGCTGATCATCGTTTTCCTTTTGGAATGGCCATGTGAGGTATATACCATGGTATACCCCATTTTCAGGTACACCCAAATATCATATGGTTGGTTAGATATATCATTAAAACCATCATATTACATCACCATAAACCCTACTATTCTGTCCCAATCACAAAGGACATGTCCCATCCTTTCTCAGTGAAATCTCATTTTTTCCCATAGTAATTCACATTTTTGTGATGATTTTTGGATCAATAGCGAAGTCTCAATGCTTCATGGTTTCTATCCCATAAAAATACCCAATTGTTTATGGATGTCTATGGTTTCTATATGGTTTCTATCCCTCAAAAGGATCCAAAAAATTGTTGCCAGATTCACTTCGGCAGTTCCGCGAGGCGGCTTCAAGGGAAGCGGTGCTGAGGATTGGCCGATGGACGGCAGGTATGCTGCCGCGGGGCCAGGACCGGATGTGGAAAAGCCATTGGGGAAAGCCCCTGAAGGGAGAATGGAATGGTTTATGGAAGTGAATGGTTAGATAATGGTTAGATAATGGGCAGTTGATAATGGGGATATTAATGGATATTACGGTTTATATATCTGGAGATAAAATTGGGATGTTTTATGCCCTTGGATCCATGGCCACTTCCTTTCAGAAGGTACGGCTGGATCCCTAGTCATCATGCCCCAAACACTTCCTAAGAAGGCACGGCTGGATCCCTAGGGATGGATATATCATGATATATCCAAGCAACTTGATTTGTGGATTTGCGCTTTGTCGATGATTTGGCGACTATCTTGGCAGAATTCCACCAGGACTGGGGAATCTCTATATATATATATACAGAATGTCCATTTATTGGTTGGTCCTTAAGCACATGCAAGGATATGAACAGGGTATACGACCAACAGTCATTAAATATCATTATGTTTAGATATAGAACCAACAGCTCTAACAGGGACACAATGGGAAGATAATGGGTGGTTTATATATTTAGATATATCTGGAGAGAATTTTGGGATTTGACAAATATGCCACAAGTAAGACAAGCAAGGATGACGCACAATCTACCCTCTAAAGATACATTTGTTGGGGTGTCCCCACACCATCACAGTGATCAATGATAATTGATCATTGATCACCCTCTTTAGAGGCATCGTGTTTTTCCTTGTTTTCTTGCGCGATTTTCTTTATTGTTCTTTTTCTTCTTCTTCTTCTTCTTATTTTTCTTCTTTGGTTTCTTCTGTTTTCCTCCTCCTGATTTTCTATATTCGTGATTATCGTCACCATCATCATTGCCATCATTGTCATCATCACCATCATCATTATCATCATCATCATCGTCATCGTCGTCATCATCGTCATCATCGTCATCGTCATCGTCATCGTCGTCATCATCAGGGTCATCATGACAATGATACTCTCATGAGCCTTGATTGCCATCAATATTAGTTCTTCGAATGCGATCTTCTATGTGCTTGAAAGCCGGTTCTGTTGGAACATGATTGAATTGTGCGGTGTATTTGCCGAATGTCAGACCAAAGCAGGCCTGGTTTGTTCATGCATTGAAAGATGATCAATGTTGTTTACAACTCGTCATTCTTGATCTATTTTGATCAACACCCTCTATTATTTCTCAAATGGCTACTGTATTCGGCTTGGAATACTTGCCATTCCAAGCCGAACCACCCATCAACTATTGATTTCAATAACTGCAACTGAGTATGAATCGGGTTACAATCTTGTAGACTCAAGATGCCAGGGCTATCTACCCTTTAAATGAGGTTATAACTATATAAACCTGCACATAGCTAGTGGAGGCCCGTCATTGTGATATCTCTGCAGGACCCTTTAGTCTTGATCAATGCTCTCGGTGGTATGTTACGCTCTCGCAGCTGCCCCTCGACTTCAGTCAGTTTTGAGCCGTCAAAGACGGAGGAACGTGGCCAGCAAAGACGAACGGCTGCGCGCATCTAGACCTAGGACTAGCTTTTTGTTCAAGGAACGAACAAACGAGATTTCATAGAAGTTGAGAACAAACATTGAAAGAGTAAGTTTCGACATCCAGGTGAGATTTGGGTCAAAATTACATCTGGCTCCATTTGTCTTCGTATGGCCAATCAGCATTAATCCATTGCCAGTACTGTTCTCCAGCACTCCTCGGGGGATAATCCATTCAATTTGGCTATCTTCAGTAGAGCCACATCGTGTTTACATTTGTTGCCGCAATGATCATATATGCTGTCTCTGGATGATATTTTCGGGAGCTTTTCTTTACCGTACTCAGGGGTATGTGTGAACAATAATGATTGTGTCGTTGTTGCCATCCCTTGCAAACTAGTTATGGTGTCCTTGATGGCATTGAAATTGCATGTTGCATGCGATTGATGAAACATGTAATGAGGTAAACTCAACAAAGGTTTCATCAATCCCATGTAACATTATCCATCCCAAGTTTATATTGGATATATCCCTAGTTACATGGTAATCCATTCCCAAATTTTAGGTTTATCATTGGATACATCCCTAGTCGGGATGGTGTTATTTGACCCCAACTGCTGAATAGGATGGTCAAAATTGGCAAACACGCCGCCAAATACGCCGCCATTCTGGATCCAGTACTGAAACACTGATGTATTCCTTTCCAACACCGAAAGATGTTGTTTCTTTGACCCCTTTTTGAAAAAATCATATAAATGATTAAATGTTTTTTTGATTGCCTTTAGACAACAATTTGGTGGTTAAGAACATCTAATTGCAGCCAATTCCAGTGCAGCAAACGGGATGTTGGTCCCCAAGTGGACCCAAGTGTACAATCTTCCTCTGGAGGGCATTTCACCACATATAACCAACACTTCAATATTCATATGAAGAGAGGGGGAATCCATGTTAAATCCTTTGATTTTTCATCCGGGGTTGATGAAAAAGGTCGCCCCAGACAGAATCCCATGATTTGTCTAAATTCACCTACTTGGTGGCTCATCCCACTTAGTAACTCGGTTATGTTCCCAGATATAAGTGGATTAACCCCAGTTTTATCCCACAAAACCAGGGATATAACCTACTTAGGATTCGTGGGAGCATCACCTTGATCTGTTCGAGGTTGGCCCCCAGCTGCAGATCTGACTTTTGCACGACAGGCGCCAGCTGTATTTCACGAAACTTTAAGGGACATTGGGGGTTCGGGAAATGGTGCGAATTAATTGGGTATTTAATAAATATAGAATATAGAATCTACCAGTAGTACCGCACAAGGCGGTGGCGGAAGTTTCAAGGATAGGACACTATAGGAGAGGTGAGTTGTTGTGATGCATGGATGGCAGAGCGAATCCACTGATGGACCGAAAGGTGGTTGGAATTGTACTTTTTGGAGTGGTTGCAATGGTTGCAGTGTTCACCTCACTCACAACTCCTGGATGTAGTGTGGTGCAGTGCAGTAGTTGCAGTTGTAGTTGTAGTGGGGTTCATGTTGTTGAATGTTGAAGTTGTAATGTTGTAGTTGTGGTTGTAGTTGTAGTGTAGTTGAAGTTTTAATTGTCTTAATTGTATGGATTGTAGCAATTAGTTGCAGTAGCTGTAGGAGTTGTAGCTGTAGTTGTGGTGTAGTTGTAGTTGTAGTGCAGTTGTAGTTGTCGTTGTAGTTGTAGTTGTAGTGTAGTGCCGTGGTAATTTTTGTTGTAGTAGTGTTGTTGAAGTTGAAGTTGTAATTGAAATGTAGTTGTAGTGTAGCTGAGGTTGTAGTTGTAATTGCAGCTGTAGTTACAGTGGCACTTGTAGTGTAGTTGTAGTAGTTTTTGCAGTTGTAGTTGGAGTTGTAGTTGTAGTGGCACTTGCAATTGTAGTTGTAGTTGTGGTAATTGTAGTTGAGGTTGTAGTTGTAGTTGAAGTGTAGTTGAAGTTGTAGTTGTAACTAAAGTTGTAGTGTAGCTGTAGTTGAAGTGTAGTTGAAGTTGAAGTTGTAACTAAAGTTGTAGTGTAGCTGTAGCTGAAGTGTAGTTGAAGTTGTAGTTGCAGTGTGGTAGTGCAGTTGCAGTTGTCTATCTATCTATTATCTATTTGTCTTTCTGGTTATTTACTGTATCTTATCTGTCTATCTATCTATCTATCTATCTATCTGTCTGTCTGTCTGTCTGTCTGTCTGTCTATCTGCAAGCGTGAAAACGAAGCTATTCTGCGAGACTTCCTCAGTTTTTGAACTTGACAACATCAAAAACGCAGCAATTCTGCGAGACTTCCTCAGTTTTTGAACTTGACAACGTCAAGAACGCAGCAATTCTGTGAGACTTCCTCAATTTTTGAACTTGACAATGTCAAGAACGAAGCAATTCCGCGCGACTTCCTCAATTTTTCAAGTTGACAACATCAAAAACGAAGCAATTCTACGAGACTTCCTTCAAAAATGGAAAGTTGAGTGCAGAGCTGACCGCCTCGTACCAATGCGTTTTGCGATTTTTCCACTCCATCTGTCTTAAGTCCTGCACATGCCACGAAAAAGTGATGCCAGGTCATATGAAGTGCTGCACCTGTCACGCAGAATCATCTTAGCAAAGATCTGATGCTCCAAAATGCAACCCTTCTCAGGAAATCAGCGACTTGACCTCCTAACATCTCTGATGAACATGCCTTTTGTACTGCGCCTGCCACGCGAAATGCATCTTTGCAGATCCTCTTCAAATGTCCCACGCCTGCCATCGTTTTTGGAAATGCTACAAAAACCTCAGGTTTTGCTCACTTTTGGCAAGGTGCAGAATCCCTTGCGCCTGCCACGCAGAACCACATCTGAACCTTCAAAGTGGTCCAAGCATGTGGTGCTTTTAACATTTTGACTTCGGAATGTGCTTCGCGCCACAACGGTGCTCACTTTTTCGACATCCAAAAGTGCTCCGAAGCTGGTGTGTTTTGTACAAATTGACTTGGAAATGTGCTTCGCGCCACAACAGCATGCATTTTTTTCGACATCTCAACTTCCAAAAGCGCTCCGACACTGAGGTTTTTTTGTAATAAGATATATTTAATATATAGCATCTGTATAATATATATATATATATTAGTATATACATAGCATCTATATTTTATATCTATAAGAGCACTTTGCTATAGATTTGACAAACAGAATGGGGGTTTAACCAGCAAACACCAGCAAAAGTTGGTAGTAAAGCAACCAAGACTTGGATTTGACAACCCAAAAAGGGGTTTGCTCAGCTGCGTTTGTTTGAACATACCGTACCCCCAAATTTGATGCTCAAGCATGCTTAAGCATCATTTTCTCACTGGTTGGAGGCATACCCTACTTTTCAGACACACCCAAGTATCATATTGTTGGTTGTATATTTAATATACCATGACATCCCATGTTATATCACCATTTATGCAATTATTTTTCCGTAGTATATCCCTTTATATTTTTTTGTATAATATGTATATTACATTATGTACGGGGTTTCTTAAGTCATGGAGGATCCCCAAGTCACCATATGTTTCAATGTTCAGTCATGCTCTTGCATGACTTGGAGAATTTAGGGGTACTCCCTGCCATTTTAGGAAACCCAAAGATATGTATCTGGGTAGTTTATAGTGACCTCACGACCTCACTGTGAAGTCACTGGAATCATGGTGAGCGTATAGGAGAAGTATCCTCACCACTACCAAATTTTTGCAGGTTTCTAACATGTTATGATCTACTCATATCCAAATACATATATATATATATATATATATCGTCTATATGAGTTAGATATACCTGTTTATAATATATATATATATATACATATTATATATTATTGAATGTTGCGTTTCCGGCAGGTATACAATCCACTGATGACGGCCTTGGTGACTGGCACAGGCACCGTCCGTCTCGGCCGCGGGTCCCGAATGATATAATGTCAGGTAGTATAGCTGTGCAATGATATAGACATCATAGATATTGTAGATATTACATGATATTATGATATTGTAGATATTCTAGATATTGTAGATATGATGTGGATTTATGTGTCAAACGTAGAGCAAACATAGTGGGGCCGGCTTGATATATGAGTTGTATATGATTATGTACCTATTGGTTGTTTCATGGCGGGAACCCACCATAAATGATATAAATGGTTGGTAGAAACCATCCAAAATGGTTAGGTTTATGGGATGGGGTCAGGACACAAAATCGCTGGCTTAGCGGGCTTGGCCACGGGCTTCTTTGCAGACGCCTTGGAGGGTCGCTTCCCCAGAGTTGGAGCTCTGAATGTTGTGCGCGGAAAGCCGCAGAGATCTGGGGAAACCAACAAGTGGGATCAAATGAGTACATGATACAACTATACAACTATATACAACTTCATATGGTACTTTTTCTCTGGGAATATCTACTAAACAACATGTTGTTTGTGTTTTTTTGCAGGTAAAACCACAGTTCCCATTTTTCCTTGGGGTACCCGAAGGTGAACTATGGTTGGGATGACTGGTTGGTTCGTTGATTTAAACTGGGATGTAAGATGATGTAACCACAGACAATGGTTTTTGATATGGATATATCAAACAATGAATTTGGTTTTCAGCACAATTTGGTTCCAACATCGTCTGAACAATGATATATCAAACGTTTCATATGTTCAGATGATGTTTTTTTCCATCACCTTTCAGGTGATCCCGAAATGGCCTTGTTCGGTTGTGGATGCATTTTGGGGTCCTGAGAACGAACGTTCGGGGGGTACGACTCTTAGTTCGATGGACCAAACATGGACAGCGTTTTTGGGTCCTAGGCTCTGACATGTACATTGAAGGTCTTGGTGAATGATGGATCATCAATGATTTGGTTTCGAGCTGGGAGGCTATATTTTGTTGAGCTTGATGACATGAAGAAATATGTTGAAAGGAATTCTACCGTATCCTATGTCCTATGATCAGTGGTCCATTTGGTGGGGATCGCTCGTAAATGAGTTTGCTTGGTTTGATTTGTGATTTCCACTTAAACCAATGGCGGATTTTGCGGCTATCCGTGTTTTCCCAGAACCAGTTTATTTTTTTATACAGGGAACCGGAAAATTTGATGGGAAAAACCATGGTTTCCGCTTTCACTTTTCACTGCAGCATTCCCAATGAACGTATAAGTTTCCATAATTGCATCACTTAATTAAACTACTTAAACCATTTTACACATGAGCCACGTTCTAAACGCTTCTGTTCATGTTAAGCAAGGGCCCCCCTTGTAAGGGTGTAGCGTAAGATAGCGTAAGCAAAACTGTGGTGCGCGTAAGCCAGCGTAAGCTTCGTGTAAGACAAGATATGCGCGCAAGCAAAACCTGTGCGCGCGTAAGCAAAAAGTAAGCAATGGCGTAAGCAGTTCCTTATTTGGTGCCAGGATCTAAGACATGTAGAACATGGCTCACATAAGTTTTTCATATAAAAACCATTCTTAACCAACCTTTTTGCATGCAATAGATGTTAAATCCTGATTCTTGCTGGAGAAATCTTTGTGATTTTTCCTCCAATTCTTTTTTTTGGCTCAGCTTAGCGGCTTCGCTGGGCCCTCGAGCGCCATGACGGGTCGTCTCGGCCGACCGCGGGGCCTGGCGGTGGCCGCACTGTCGTTGCTGTGTACCTGGGCGGATTCCATGGGGATATGGGGATGCAGACTTCCATAGATTCATAGATGTAATATATAGATGCAGATTTGTGTTTTTGCAGGATATCTAAGACTCTAAGGTGTCCCACAAAGCGTGTGCTTGTTTTTTGACCATATTTATGAAGCAGTTCGATTAATGGGAAAAGTATGGATAGCCCACTAAGTGGGATGATCTTCCAAGTAGTCAACATTTTTTCCATAACACTGGGGATGTATATTTCCAAGAAGAAAAAATCTTTTGGAGGAAACTCGAAGATTGAAACGATTGAAACCCAGCTTAGCCAACTTTGCGGTTGAGTTCAAATCTTGCTGCGCGCTGTGGAGAAGCCACTTGGACCTCGGGATCCCTGGGACCACTTCGCCCGTGTCGCAGGTTATGAAACTGTGGACTTCACACTGACAGGCAGCGGCGAAGTCGTATAGCATGCTGGTGGTATAGGACAATTGGTGATTTTTTGTAGAGTTGGTGAGGATATCACTTGAATCACTTAAGTTTCCAAAGCTACAGAAATGGGGTTCTCTTAAACAGGCTACTCCCAATTCCAATAGATTCTCATCTTCTCCATGAAAATGGCCATACATGGGTTTGTTAATTCATCATTTTCAGACACACCCAGAATCTGAGTCAACCCAGAGGATGGGTAGTTTAATCCTTTATTGTTGTTGCTTCAAACAGACTTATCTACCAAGCAGCTACAGTTATGGCCCTTAACACTTTTAAATTGGATGAACTAACTCCTATAATTAAGTTTATATATCATGAAATAATCCCATAAAAAATGACTGTTATATAGTTGGGCCATAGCTGTAACACGTTTTTTTCCAGCATATCTTTCCGATCGGCAACGGAATGGGCTCACAGCGACTTCCCGATGTCAGGACGCTCCTGGCATGCGCCGCCCCGGGTTTCTGCGGTGACCACGTCTGCGGTGTTGGATCGCCGCTGTTTCCACGAGGGGTGTGGATCGATTGAAAGGCACGAATGTGGTTAAGACAATGCCATTAACCATCCATGACTGGGAATGGTTTTAATCCAACCTCTTTATGGTGAAATTGGGGATGGTTTATTTTTGTTTTAAATTACCAACATTAGTAATTAACCCTCCAAAAAGAGAGGTAAAAGAATGCACTTTTGGAGGACTTCATTTACATAGGCTAATTAATTTTAGGCAACTTACTCATTTACTTTACCATCTACCCATGTCATTTTAGGACTTGACTGTTGGATCTTTTGGGGGGATGGCGGGATTGCGGAGCTATGGTGCTTGGAAAGTTCGCGGCTCATGTTTGTCCCTTTTTTGATAGGAAGAAGATATCAATCTGAGCATTTAGTGTTTTTTTGCCGTGCATGCAACAAAGGTATCCGTGATGAAACAGAGATGGAAGAATGGTTTCTATATGTTCCTATACTATTTTGGATGTGATTCGGTTCGGTGTTTTGTTGGTTTCTTTGAGGCATTTTGATGGCGAAATAAGTTCTGTGCCACAGTGCAGAAACGATCTCACTGGGACGTCACTGGAAAGATGGTTTGCAATACCCAAGCTGGTTATGACTAACAGTTCGCCACGGTTAAGCCATGGCCCATAGAAATAGATGGTTTACCAGCGGTTTACCTATTAATAGCATGGTGATTTTCCATGGCACGCTGTTAGTCATAACCAGTTTGCCTATTAATAGCATGGTGATTTTCCATGGCACGCTGTTAGTCATAACCAGTTTACCTATAAATAGCATGGTGATGTTCCAGTTCGCTAACTGTTAAATAACCAGAGGTTTCTTTCAGGTTAGTGAATGGTTATTCTGATTCTTTATCCAGATCAATTGACGGTGGTTCAGTGGGAAAGAAATATGATTTTAATGTGCAGATGGTGTTCCTGTGCGAAATGATATACCCTGGACTCCATTCTACGATCATTTTCTTCTTCTCAGATGTTCAGATGTCTTGCCTGTCATTTTCTGGAAGTCTTGCTATAATTCAAATCCGAAGATTTTTTATTGAGTCTACATGTGAAATTTCTAAAAATTGCATGGGAATTTTAATTGAAATCCCATAATTATTCATGCTATGTGAAATTCAGCCGCACTGTTTGGCAATGAGATGTAATTCGTATTCATTCACCTAACGCATCTCGATCAAGTAATTGGTGGCTCATCCACCACCCAGGAAGCGACGCTCTGAAGACCTTGGGTTTCTCGGTGCAAGCGAGCACAGCCACCGGTGCCTGTTAAAGATCGCATTGGGCGTTAGGGCTACATACATCCCGTGTGAATGTTTGGTGGATCATATGTTGCATTCTTTGTTGGCAAAGTCTGTATTTGGATAATTATGGTGTTTTGGTGTTGGTTCTATGTTTAAAAAAAAGCTACGCATCCGTATCACTTCTGGGTCCTGGCAATCTCTGAATCCCGTCTCCTGGGATAAAAATCAGGGTGCTATTTGAATCCTCATCAATTCCTTGGTAAATTTGGGGGTGCTGAAAAATCCCATGAACATGAAATTCTTCAGTTATGTTCAGTCGCAACAGTGTCACCACACCCCCAGGCATGGGTAGTTTAAATAACTGTTTTTGTTGGGTTTATATAATACATATATATACATATAATATCCCAAAGACTGCTTATTGGCCTGCTATTTGCCCCCATCTATCGCCATCTATGCACTCCTGAACTTGCGATGGACCGAATCTGGCGACCGAAGCAATCCTCTCTATCTATCCATTAGATGATCATAGGAATACTTATCTGGTTGGTGGTTTGGAACATGAATTTTATTTTTCCATATATTGGAACTACTCATCCCAACTGACTTTCATATTTTTCGGAGGGGTAGGTCAACCACCAACCAGTTATACAAGTGTTCTCCATTGCCATGCTTGAGTACAAAATCCATGGTTCTGTCAGTTCCATCCCCATTCTTTGTGATATATTATTCCCTAAATTATCTATCATGAAATATACATCATAACATTGCATTCTAAATGATTCTACTTGGTGGCTCATCCCACTTAGTAAGTGGTTTATAAGCCTATAATAGGTGGATTAACCCGCCTTATATAATCCCACTAAAGAAATTAGTGTTCTAAGTTATAGTCCACCTACTAAGTGGCATGGGCCACCAAGTACAGACATCTTTGACATCTATTCTTTGTGATTCCATATTATTCCCGTTGATTCCCTATATATGATTTGATTCTATACTATAGATTATATATATATATATATATGATGTATGATTCAAAAAATGTCCACATTTACCCCCCAGCTCCGAGTCTTCCTCCCATCCTCTAGGCCTCGAAGGCAGTCAGTTCAGCAGCACGTTCAGCGACGATGAGCTGAAGAAGGCCTACCGCCAGGCAGTGCGACGCTCGCACCCTGATGCCCCCGGAGGCAGCGCGAAGACGGTATGAATTGATTTAGGGTGGTTGACTTGATAGTGCTTTATTTATTTATTTATTTAGTTATAGTGATTTATACTCTTTTATAGTCTTTTATGGTGTTTTCAAGTGTTTTCTAGTGCTTTATGGTGTTTTATAGTAGCGTTTTATTTCAATATTATTTTTATAATGTTTTATAGATTTTATAGCCTTGTATATAGTGTTTTATGTTTTTCTCAAAAAATGTATCTTTGGGTGTTTCATATTTTTGTTGTTTAAGTATTTTATGTCTTTTATGGTGTTGGAAGGTGTTTTATAGCGTTTCATGGTGTTTCATGCTGTTTTGTCGCATCGATAATTATATTTCTATTTGGTTTGTTTTGTTGGGGTTAATAGCAATGTTTGTTCAATACGGATGTACAGAAATGAGCAGTGCACTGGCAGTTGGGAATTATAGGGTGGGCAGGGATGGGTTGCTTTGCCTTCTGCTGTTGCAACGCCGCAAAAATGGGAAGTCGCCACTTAGAATGGAGAGTTGACCGAACTTCAGAGGGAAGTATCCAAGCATTGTCACTGTTGATATGGGATCTCCATTGCCGCAGGTAGTGCGAAGAAGTTGCAGAAGGTCAAGGAAACTCGACAGTTCCTGCATTTGGTGGTACAGCCAGTCATGTTTGGTGGGTTTGTTTGTTTATAATTTATTACGACTATTCCATCTCTTTAATACTAAATACCCAAAATGAATACAGTAGATCTAGATAACGCATTCTAATACTAAACGAAACCAGGGTTTCTAGGGTTGTATTTTTTGGCGCCCGACCGGGTTACCACCCCCCGTATCCATGTACATAAACTATATAAAATCACAGTAAATGCCACACGAAACTGCTTCTCCAGGACATATTTTGAGTATGTCCGTATACGGTAGGTCAGCAATCCCTGATCTTGTTCATTTGTGTGGTGTTAGTCAAGTGAAAAATCAGGGCATGGTAACCCGGTCGGGTACCTTTCAATCTTGGGGGAAGAATTATTGTCCCATGAATGCCGGAAAGTCATCCATCAATCAAAGTGTGGATACGTGTTTCATCTTTGCTTTCAAGCCCGACCTGAGACAGGGATCTGCAATGACAAATATACAATTCTGTTTTGGGGGGCTGACGTCACCAACTACAGAAAATGTTGGCTAAAGAAATGAGAATACCCAGAAGGTCACATATAAGAATGTAATTGTTGCTAAATGAAATCATATTTCGGAATATCCCCTCATCCGACCAAGAAACGCTTCAAATCTTTTGCAACTCTTGGACATTGGGGATAGGATAGTGTTCACAAAACCAAAGGACCTCAGGTGTCATATTTAATTTTTTTGTCCCTTCCACTTCAGCCATCACCAAGGATGCTTACGATTACCTCATGACCGCCCCCAGCATCAAAGTCTGGGACGAGGGTAAGCGCCAGTACGGCGCCAATAGCAACCCTGGCAGCAGCGGTTTCCCCGACGTGGGCAGTTCAAAGCCCAAACCCAACGCCATGCGAAGAGAGGTGGATGGGTGGGGGTTTTCTCACTCGGAGAAGGATGGAGAAGGATGAATCATCCCTAAACAGCCTTTAAAATTCTTGTCAGCTTGATGATACCTGGTGAGTTGTTGTAAAATTATCTCAACAAATTAAGTTATCACACCTGGGTTTGTTTGAACATTGAGTGCCGCAACGCCCCCAAAAGTCAGCTGGGCTGCTAATCAGATGGAGGTGCATCCTAGACGATAACGTAAGGGTTTTCCAATGTTTTCCATTTTTAATGATGAGTTCCCTACTTTCCGACTGAAATCACAATATTCTGGTCACTATACCCTCTATATACATTTATAATGTTATAATCATTTTATACAGCTTATGAAATCCTGTTGGTTCGTAGTCCTACCACTTTCCAAGCACTTTCCAAGCGTTTTACAATGGATTGGTTCCCATGAAATATGGGGCTTTCCTGCATGTGTTCCCTTAAACTAATCCATTGATTTTTATCCTGTTGGTTCATGTCCATGAAATCCTGTCGCTTCACCATAGGTGCTATGAACCATTCCCAGTCATGGGTGGTAAAAATTGCATTGTTTTACTCACATTATTCATGAAATGCCATGACTATACCATGGTTAGTCATTAGCTATATCATATCCCATTCATATCCCATTCATATATCATTCATATCCCATTCATATGCCATTCATATGCCATTCATATCCCATTCATATCCCATTCATATCCCATTAATATACCATTAATATCCCGTTCATATACCATTAATATCCCACTCATATCCCAATGATATCCCATTAATATACCATTAATATCCCGTTCATATCCCATTCATATACCATTCATATCCCATTCACATACCATTAATTTAACATTATTATACCATTCATATACCATTCATATCCCATTAATATCCATTAATATCCCATTGATATACCATTCATATCCCATTCATATCCCATTAATATACCATTAATATCCCATTCATATACCATTAATATCCCATTCATATCCCAATGATATCCCATTAATATACCATTAATATCCCGTTCATATACCATTCATATCCAATTCATATCCCATTCATGTACCATTGATATAACATTAATATACCATTCATATATCATTCATATCCCATTCATATGCCATTCATATCCCACTCATATCCCATTCATATCCCATTCATATCCCATTAATATACCATTAATATCCCATTCATATCCCATTCATATCCCATTAATATACAATTAATATCCCATTCATATACCATTAATATCCCATTCATATCCCAATGATATCCCATTAATATACCATTAATATCCCGTTCATATACCATTCATATCCCATTCATATCCCATTCATGTACCATTGATATAACATTAATATACCATTCATATATCATTCATATCCCATTCATATACCATTCATATCCCATTCATATACCATAAATTTAACATTATTTTACCATTCACATACCATTCATATCCCATTCATATACCATAAATTTAACATTATTATACCATTCACATACCATTCATATCCTATTCATATCCCATTGATATCTCATGAATATACCATTAATATCTCATTCATTTACCATTCATATGCCATTCATATCCCATTAATATACCATTAATATCCCGTTCATCGAAGGAAGTTTAGAAGTCAAACTTCCGACAATATGGACAGATGAAAAGCAGAGCAGGGAAGAGGCAGAGAGAAGAGAAAGAGTAAGAAGAAAGAAGATGGAGATGCGCGAAAAGGTAGGAAAGTCGCGATTCACTGTGTTTCTCCAATGATTTGTGGCTCCGGAGGGTCGAAAAGTAGGCTCGCTAAAGCGGCGGGTGCGGAGCCAGCTGGCCAGAGGAGAGATGAAAAATTGCACGCCGTTGTGGCGCGAAGCACATTTCCAAGTCAAAATGTACAAAACACACCACGTTCGGACCACTTTTGGAAGTTGAGATGTTGAAACAGCGCACGCCGTTGTGGCGCGAAGCACATTTCCAAGTCAAAATGCACAAAACACACCAGGCGCGGACCACTTTTGGCACTTGAGATGTCGAAAAAGTGCACGCCTTTGTGGAGCGGGGCCAACGCGAAACAAACCGAGAGTCGGCCAAAAAATGCGAGTTGATTTTTGTCTAGGCAAGTGCAACCGTCATGTTAAACTGGACATGCAAGAATGTCAGGGCAGTCCGTTTTTGATGGCCTCTGTCAAAATATATGTTTGCCTTTGGTTGGGCCATTAGCTTCGTTGGAACAGAGCTTCATTAGCAAGTCCTTCAGGATCGGATGTGCAATGTGCAGCAAGAGTTGTTGCAGATTTCTGTTCTTTTGATCATCTTTGAGTAAGCTTGTCGTTTGGGTAAGATTACATTTTTAGACTCTGGTTTGGTCGGAACTTGCATCAAGCTTCCACGTATTTTTCGTTTCTGAGCAATATTGTGTGCTGCTTGTCCGCAGTGTGTTTCGTCAAGCACTTTTTAACGATGCAGCTGGCTTTGTTCTTCGCTCCGCAGTTCGCGTTGCCCTCAGCAGAGTGTGGCCTTTTTCTTTTGCTTTTGCTTGTGATGTTTTCGTTTCTCGGGCGGTTTTCGGGGCGGTTGCCTCTGAAGTTCCTGCAGCGAAGTTTTACAACCCAATTTTTTGATGTGCGCTTCTTTGTTTTGAGCTGGCGCCTGACGTGCAAGTCTACGTCGTGTTTTCGCAGGTCGAGGAAGATGTCTTCTGAGGCGGAGGAGGAGGATGATCCATTGCTTGCTGTGTTTTTTCATTTTTTTGCGTTTCGCGTTTTTTTTGTTGTTGTTTTGCCTTTTGTTGCTTTCTTGTTCATGCCAACGGCGCCATTTGCGACCCGATGGCAAAATGCAAATTTCGTGTTCTTGTGGTGAAGATGCTACGCCACATGTGGGTTGGGTGGGGATGGGGTGGGGTGGGGCACTGACAACGTTCCTGTTGATGCTACGCAACTCACAGCTCTACGCAGCAACCGCAGGGGACAAGGTACGCAACATGTGATGAAGATGCTACGCCACATGTGGGTTGGGTGGGGATGGGGTGGGGCACGTTCCTGTTGATGCTACGCAACTCACAGCTCTACGCAGCAACCGCAGGGGACAAGGTATGCGACATGTGATGAAGATGCTACGCCACATGTGGGTTGGGTGGGGATGGGGTGGGGCACTGATAACGTTCCTGTTGATGCTACGCAACTTACAGCTCTACGCAACAACCGCAGGGGACAAGGTACGCAACATGTGATGAAGATGCTACGCCACATGTGGGTTGGGTGGGGGTGGGGTGGCGCACTGATAAATTCCTGTTGATGCGACGCAACTCAAAGCTCCGCAGGGGACAAGGTATGCAACATGTGAAGAAGATGCTACGCCACATGTGGGTTGGGTGGGGATGGGGTGGGGTGGGGCACTGACAACGTTCCTGTTGATGCTACGCAACTCACAGCTCTACGCGGCAACCGCAGGGGACAAGGTACGCAACATGTGATGAAGATGCTACGCCACATGTGGGTTGGGTGGGGATGGGGTGGGGCACTGATAACGTTCCTGTTGATGCTACGCAACTCACCGCTCTACGCAGCAACCGCAGGGGACAAGGTACGCAACATGTGATGAAGATGCTACGCCACATGTGGATTGGGTGGGGATGGGGTGGGGCACTGATAACCTTCCTGTTGATGCTACGCAATTCAGCTGTGGGATGGCTTTTGGAAGATTCTCAAAAAATTGTTGTTTCCAATTTGCGAACTCGCGGGAAGTTAGATCGCCGTGTCGACCAGCGCTTGCTGAACAAGATTAAAGCCTTCATGTACAGACACAACTCAGGTCATAACCTGTGGAAGGAACTGGGAAAGCTGGCCAAGAAGAGTCGACGCTGAACAACTTGCAAGGGTGAGTTGAAAAATTAGTTATGCTGAATGACTGGTGGAACCGATGTGACTGAATCTGGCCAACAGAAGAAAGAAAACAATAATTCTTCTCAGATGTGTTGAAAATCGATGAACGCTCCACACGAAACGCACTTGTGGTAGCTGGCCCCAGTGGAAATACGACTTGACGGTTTTTTTTACGTTTTTACAAAACCTTGCAAATACCATGATTTTGTGAACGAAGCATCATGAAAAATCCATGAATTACCCCGGGTCGCTAACCGCGCCGTAGCCTTCATTTTTCTTGTTTTTGCCACATTGTTGTGAGGCTGTTCCTGTTCCTGAGGCTGGATATAGGCAGGTATGTTTTCGTCGCTGTAGGTTGAAGCTTGCTTTTTTACATAGCATATTGCATTGTTGTGAAATCTTTTCGTCTTGGAAGGTTGGGGCCTACCGGCGGGTGGGCGCACTTTTTCGGTCGCCTTCATCCTCCAGGTTGGATTGCTGTTGTTCGTTTGACTTCTTCGCGTTGGTTTTCTGTGTGTTTGCGTCTGTATTGCTTGGTTCTTTTCGGCAAGGTATGTCCTGTGGTGCTGCAGGTCCTCTGTTTCGCGGCACGGCGTGCTTGGATTTCGGCGTGAAACCCAAGGGCGCCCGCCCGACCTATGTGTGGGAGCACGTGGCGCTGAACCCTCGGGTTTTGCTATTCGGCTGTGACTTCTCATATTGGTGGTTGCTTGTTGCATTTCCTTTCGCTTTCTTTTTCTTGGTTTTGCTTAGGATTCGCTGTGGCTTTCTTGGTCGAGCAGCGTGGAGGTGGCCTTCTGGTTTGCGGTTGCGCAGGCCAAAGCATGCGGTTTTTTTTTGCCTTGCGGTTTTGTTCTCTCGTTTCCATACTTTTTCCTTGCGGAGGCGATCGTCGTGTTCTTGCTGTTCTTCGACCGGGGGTTCATCTGTGGAACCCATTAGTGTAGTGTAGCGTAATGTAGTGTCGTTAGAATTGTCGGTGGTAGTCGTAGTAAGAGTAGCAGTGCGGAACCTCTTCTACCAGCAGGGCTACCACTGGGACTTCATGTTTGATTGGAGGACCCTGTGCCTGGGTAGTTGACAAATTCAGCCACCCGGCGTAAGTTTCACCTTGTCACCGCATCGACCTCAAGGGCAGGAAGAGATTTGCTGGAACAAATCCGGTGAATGCATCATGGAACGCTTGCCAGAATGCATCATTGGTTTTCAAAAGTTTTCCTTTTTTCGTTCCAACGACGGGTTTCCTACATTTGGCCCACCAACTATTTGATCTTTTTGAACAGTCTTTTGGGGAAAAACCAGGAGCCAGGAAGCAACTCAGCACATGGTCAAACCAATGAGAATGGCACCGCCAACGGAGTGCCCATCCCTTTCACGGGGCCTGTCAGGTGAAGCCTTGGCAGGCCACTTGGGCAATTGCTGGCTGAGGGGGGTTGGCTATGAAAATGGAACACATCCGGGATGTAGGATTGGATCGGTGGTTGTAGATCTCTGCACGGGGAAATCAAACCAGACTGATGTCAAACTCTTTGTCATGGATAGTCGGATAGTTGATGTGCTTGAGTCGTGGTGTCGCTACTTGGACTTCGTTGGCTTACAGGCCTCGCATGATTTGTTTTCCAAAAGAATGGAGCTAAGAAAGTACAAAAGAGAAAAGTGTTAGCAAAGGAAAGGAAAAGGAAAGGATAGCATTATGTTGAAAATTGTTTACCTCCAAAAAAACGCTGGACACAATAGCGAACCACCAAAACAAACATACTATTGAGGATCAGGGTTGCTCATGGACTACCCCCTTGAAAAATTGTTTGAGTGCTGTTTTTAATTTGGGTTTTAATACGGCATCCGGAAATTAAGCATTTTGAGAATTCCAAAAGAACGGAACTAAGAAAGTAAAAAAGAGAAAAGTATTAGCAAAGGAAAGGAAAAGGAAAGGAGAGAATTATTTTGAAAATGTTTACCTTCAAAAATAAGCTGGACACAATAGTGAACCATCAAAACAAACATACTATTGAGGATCAGGGTTGCTCATGGCTTGAAAAATTGTTTGAGTGCTGTTTTTTATTTGGGTCTTAATAAGGCATCCTATATTTTTGGGAAATTAAGCATTTTGAGATTTCCAAAATAATGGAGCTAAGAAAGTAAAAAAGAGAAAAGTATTAGCAAAGGAAAGGAAAGGAAAGGAGAGAATTATTTTGAAAATATTTACCTTCAAAAAAAGCTGGACACAATAGTGAACCACCAAAACAAACATACTATTGAGGATCAGGGTTGCTCATGGACTACCACCTTGAAAAATTGTTTGAATGCTGTTTTTTATTTGGGTCTTAATAAGGCATCCTATATTTTTGGGAAATTAAGCATTTTGAGAATTCCAAAAGAATGGAGCTAAGAAAGTAAAAATGAGAAAAGATTAGCAAAGGAAAGGAAAGGAAAGGAGAGAATTATTTTGAAACTATTTACCTCAAAAAAAAGCTGGACACAATAGCGAACCAGCAAAACAAACATACTATTGAGGATCAGGGTTGCTCATGGACTACCCCCTTGAAAAATTGTTTGAGTGCTGTTTTTATTTGGGTTTTTACTAAGGCATCCTATATTTTTGGGAAATTAAGCATTTTGAGATTTCCAAAAGAATATGGAGCTAAGAAAGCAAAAAAGAGAAAAGTATTAGCAAAGGAAAGGAAAAGGAAAGGAGAGAATTATTTTGAGAATTTTTACCACCCAAAAAAAAGCTGGACACAGTAGTGAACCACCAAAACAAACATACTATTGAAATTGAGAATCAGGGTTGCTCATGGCTACCCCCTTGAAAAATTGTTTGAGTGCTGTTTTTTATTTGGATTTTAATACGAAATCCTATATTTTTGGGAAATTAAACATTTTGAGAATTCCAAAAGAATGGAGCTAAGAAAGTAAAAATGAGAAAAGTATTAGCAAAGGAAAGGAAAGGAAAGGAGAGAATTATTTTGAAACTATTTACCTCCAAAAAAAAGCTGGACACAATAGCGAACCAGCAAAACAAACATACTATTGAGGATCAGGGTTGCTCATGGACTACCCCCTTGAAAAATTGTGTAGGCGCTGTTTTTCTAAATTTTATTTGGGTTTTAATAAGGCATCCTATATTTTGGGAAATTACTGTAAGCATTTTGAGAATTCCAAAAGAACGGAACTAAGCAAGTAAAAAGGAGAAAAGTATTAGCAAAGGAAAGGAAAAGGAAAGGAGATAATCATTTTGAAAATGTTTACCTCCAAAAAAAAGCTGGACACAATAGTGAACCACCATATATACTATTTAGAATCTATTAACCTTAAAACATGTTTCTTCAAACAGCAGCTGGACACAATAGTGAACTGCCATAACACTCATATTATTTAGAATCAATATTGCTCATGAAAAAAGACAAATTATTCAAAAAAAATGAATATATATAATTAACTAATTAATCATTTAAAAAAACTGAAAAACAACTGCAAAAATAACGAAAAACATGAAAAAATACAATCAAATTGAAAACCCTTTTAAACCAATTTAAAAATACTTAAAAAATAAAAACTGAAAAAAACAAGTAATAAAAAAGCATGTAAAAAAATGAAATAAATTAAACATCAAATTAGAAAAAATAATTTAAAACAATTTAAAATTAAAAAACTAATAAACATTGAAAAATTACCCCCCAAAAACAAAAAAAAAACACAAAGCCGAACCACCCAATCAATCTCCCTGATTCTGAAAAAGTTAAAAAAAATCAACGAAAGAGAGTAACCACACTAATCAGCGTTGAACATTATTTCAGTTACTTGCCGCTGCCAACGTTGTTTACCACGTAAGAAGACGGCAGGTTGCTTGAACATTTTAAGTCTAACGACCGTTTTTTAAATATTCCACCCTACTGAGGACAACAATCAATTTGACCCGTATGTGTTCAGGGATGTTTTCCAATCGGAGTTTTCACGAATCGACCAGAAGTGGCTTGAAGTCATGGCGATGCATGGTGATACAGAAGCGAGGTTGGCTCTGGCTAAGCAGGATTTTCTTGGCCTTGACTGATGCCACGAGTTTGGCTTTCAGGCAACTTACTGATTTCTGGTTCATTGAATCGGATTTTCGATCTTGAGCATCATAAGATATCATAAGCATCAATAATCAACTAATATGATATCATTAGTTCCAGATATCAACAGCCATTCACGGCTGCCGGCGCGAAGCACATTTCGAAGTGAAAATGTACAAAACACACCAGCTTCGGACCACTTTTGGAAGTTGAGATGTCGCAAAAGTGCACGCCGCTGTGGCGCGAAGCACATTTCCAAGTCAAAATGCACAAAACACACCATGTACGGACCATTTTTGGAGGTTCAGATGTTGTTTCGCGTGGCAGGCGCAAGGGATTGTGCACCTTGTCAAAAGTGACCAAAAGGTGAGGGTTTTGTAGCATTTCCAAGAATGATGGCAGGCATGGGACATTTGAAGAGGATCTGCAAAGATGCATTTTCGTGGCAGGCGCAGTACAAACGACATGTTCATGAGAGATGTTAGGAGATCAGGGCGCTGATTTCCTGAGAGAGGTTGCATTTTGGAGTATCAGATGTGCAGGTTTGCTAAGATGATTTTGCGTGACAGGTGCAGCACTTCGTATGACCTGGCATCAATTTTCTGTGGCAGGCGCAGTACTTTAGACAGGTGGACTGGAAAAATCGCAAAACGCATTGGTACGAGTCTGTCAGCTCTGCACTCAACTTTTCCATTTTTGAAGGAAGTCTCGCAGAATTCTTCGTTTTTGATGTCTTGCACTTCGAAAAATGAGGAAGTCTCGCAGAATTGCTTCGTTTCGGATGTTGTCAAGTTCAAAAAATGAAGACGTCTCGAGGCAGCAAAGTAATTGCCGCAGAACTGGACCCCAAAAAATCAAACCCAAAGTTCCTGTTTCTTAGCTCCATTTTCCCCATTTTTTCCCAGACATATTTTTTCAGGTTTTCTTTGAAATCCAATGTTAAATTATTAGAATATTAAATAAACTTGGTCATTAGGATTCCACATAAGCATATATTTTCATAGCCAAGAGATTCCATGCGCTTAATCTTTGGTTTGCTATTCTCAACCATGGTTTCTTTCAGTTGGCCCATCCCCTAATCACATCACCAAAGCGACCTGGCAAAACCAAATCGAGGGTTTGGTGGACTACCTGAACAACCCCGCCAACTACGACGACCTCAAGGACCTTTTTTCAACAGCTTTGAGTGCTTGCAAGATAACAGCTTTCCAGGTGTATTCTTATAGTGTTCACCTTCATCAATTTCACAGCCATGTGTATCATCCGTATATCTATATATATATGATATGTATGTATATGTATATACATACTATGCATCGTACAATTTGGTGGTTCTGATTGCGGTTCTATAATATATACATGTCTTACTGTATATATATATAATATATATATATAATAAAATTCATGGGTGTGAAACCTGCAATTTTCCAATGGTCACGACTTGCGCAAGACCTTCAAGAAGCTCCTCGGGGCTTTGGAGATCCTGGGACTTGTGGGGCTTGTGGGTGCTTGTGGGTGATGTTTGGGCCCCGAAGCAAGCTGATCGGAGGGTCTGTTTGTAGCGTAAGTGGCGTGAGGCCGGCCAGAACCCCTGGTTTACGTCGCTGAATGTTCACAGGTTCCTGATTCCAACTGTGGTATCCAATTTCAGAAAACATTTGGTGTTCATATCTAGCCATGATCATATGACCAGTGGCAAGAAAATCGTCCCAAGTGGGGCAAAACACTTCAAAATCACAGCGAAAGCTCCCAAACGATAGGTAAGTTCGTAAACATGACTACAAGGTTGTGCCCCAGTTTGTTAGCTACCGTGGTTTATAACTCCAATAACTTGGGTTTATGGTAGATATATCTATAGTCTATAGTTAATGGATGTTAATGGCAGTTATAAACCAACAAAATAATTGACGTGGGAGGCAGCAACACCTTGTAGGCTGAAGGATGGATGGGTCCAAACCCTGTACCCCTTCTCACATCAACATAGCTCGTAAATGAACTAAATGGATGTCCATGCAGCTTGCGACCCTGAGGCAATCCAATGTGGCCAACGCGCAGCTAAAAACCAAGAACACCTATGGGGATGAGGAACGCATGCCACAGCAGCGCCACTACTACCAGAAGGATTTCATGACTCTCAATCACCTTACGGATATCAAGACAATGTTCAACCTCCGGTTGATATAAATATTCTACGATTAAAAACTCCTACGGTTGAAGCCTCATGTTGGCCCCAGGATCAAAATGGACGAAATAGCACGTCTTGGCACAAAAAAAAGAGCTGCGGCTCTATTTGTTATGTACCTGCAAATAGAGCTGGCTCCATTTCTGGCTTGATATTTGCAGTGTTACCAGCAGTGTTTCCATTGTTTCCACATTTCCAAATTGCAGAGATCAATTTTGGAGTCGCAAAGAGGTCCTCGCGGGTGGGCCATCTGCGCCCGTTTTTTAGACCTCGTCAAAAACGAGCAAATCCTCCATTTTTCAATTTTTTGGGATGTTAGATACATAGTTATGTTGGTCAAAAACCTGGGTTTTAAAAAACCATCCAAATAGACGATATTCACCGGAATTAATTTTCATGATTGATGCTTCAAAAATGAGTGTTGAATATCTTCTATTTGATCGGTTCGGTTTGTACGCCAATATCTTCTACTTGATCGGTTTTTTCCAACCCGGTTTGTCACCAACATCACCTACCGAAAAACACCAAACTCGAGGTTTTTTCCCCACCTGCCAGGTGAGGGTTGTTAGATTTTATCAGAGCTGTTCTCCTCCTCCTCCGCCTCCTTATCCTCCTCCTCCTCGTCCTCCTCCTCCTCCTCGCAGTCCAGATCCCAGTGGGCACTGCCGGACCTCAACCGCGAGTTGCAGATCGCAGTGGGCACTGCCGGACCTCAACCGCGACTTCCAGATCGCAGTGGGCACTGCCGGACCTCAACGGGAAGAATGTCAGAAAAGATGTCAGATAGAATGTCAGAAGATATGCCAGATAGAATGCCAATGAATGTCAGAAAGAATGTCAGAAGATATGCCAGACAGAATGTCAGAAGATATGCCAGATAGAATGTCAGAAGATATGTCAGATAGAATGTCAGAAGATATGCCAGATAGAATGCCAGAAAAAATGTCAGAAGATATGCCTGATAGAATGTCAGATAGAATGCCAGAAGATATGCCAGATAGAATGCCAGAAGATTTGCCAGATAGAATGCCAGAAGATATGCCAGATAGAATGCCAGAAGATATGTCAGATAGAATGCCAGAAGATTTGCCAGTAAGAAAATGTATAAATGTCATGGTGGGGATCATTCGAAGTGAAGTAATTTGCGTTTTTTTTCAGAGAAGGTCCAAAAAAGGGCCCGTCGCAGATGGTCCTATTCCGGGGGAGGACGCCTTTGCGACTCTGAATGAATTCAGATTAACTCAGAATCTTCTATTTGATCAAGAAATTGAAAAACATTGTCAATAAATTATGTAAATATCAGTGTTTCAGAGCCTTGGCAAATCAGACCGCGTGTGGCTTAAAGATAGAAAAGGACACCAAATTTCCCTCGAAACCTGCTTTCGGAGGATCCTTTGCAACAAAGAATATCTTCTATTTGTTTTTTGTACACATATCCATTTTGCATCTTCTATTTACTTTAATTGTTGAATATCTTCTATAACTGTGGCAACCCATTTTTCAGGTTCGATGTTGAATTCAGGAGGTGTACCTCCAGAAACATACGAGAAGAATGTTTTTGGTATGTCAGGGAGTCATTCTCTTCAGCAATTTTTGCGTCAGGAGACTGTGGAGGCACAGGACCCCAAGTACATTTCGGGTGCATGCACCGCTGACTTGAGGACATCCAAAAGGTGAACAGAGTTCGAGAGCCACCTGGGAATGGCCTTACACTACACTCCACTACACTACAACTACACAACTACACTCCACTACACTCCACTACACTGTACTACACTACACTATACTTCACTACAGTACATTACACTACACTACGTTGCACTACACTACACTACATTACACTACACTACATTCCACTACACTACACTACATTCCACTACACTACACTAACTACAACTACAACTACAACTACAACTACAACTACAATACTACATTTACACTACGCTACACTACACTACACTAATTACACTACACTACACTAGACTCCTCTACACTACACTACACTGAATGACACTGCACCACAGGTAGACAGGTGACAGATAGACAGACAGACAGACAGATAGATAGATAGATAGGTAGACAGATAGACAGGTAGACAGATAGACAGATAGATAGATACACAGATAGACAGATAGACAGGTAGACAGCTAGACAGATAGATAGATAGATAGATAGCTAGCTAGCTAGGTAGGTAGGTAGGTAGGTAGTAGGATTGGATTAGATTAGATTAGATTAGACTTAGGTTAGATTAGATAGATAGATAGATAGGTAGGTAGATAGATAGAGAGAGAGAGATAGATAGATAGATAGAGAGATAGATGGATAGATCGATAGATAGATAGATAGATAGACAGATAGACAGATAGACAGATAGACAGATAGACAGATCAGAGAGAGAGAGAGAGAGATAGACATAGAAGATAGATAGGTAGGTAGGTAGATGGTCAGAGAAAGAGAGTGAAAGAGAGGAGACCTCAAGCACCTTTCGGTCCATCAGTGGATTCGCTGTGCCATCCGTGATTCACAACAACAAATCTCTCCTATAGGTTTCCTATTTTTGAAACTTCGGCCACCGCCTTGTGCGGTACTACTGGTATACCATTCATATACCATTAATATCCCATCCATATCCCATTCATGTCCCGTTCATATCCCATGCATATACCATTGATATCCCATTCATATACCATTAATCTACCATTAATATCCCATTCATATCCCATGCATATACCATTGATATCCCATTCATATCCCATTTATATCCCATTCATATCCCATTCATATCCCATTCATATCCCATTCATATCCCATTCATATGCCATTCATATGCCATTAATATCCCATTCATATACCATTCAGATCCCATTCATATACCATGAATATCCCATTCATATCCCATTCATATCCCATTTATATCCCATTAGTATCCCATTAATATCCCATTAATCTACCATTAATATCCCATTCATATCCCATGCATATACCATTGATATCCCATTCATATCCCATTTATATCCCATTCATATCCCATTCATATCCCATTCATATCCCATTCATATCCCATTCATATGCCATTCATATGCCATTAATATCCCATTCATATACCATTCAGATCCCATTCATATACCATGAATATGCCATTCATATGCCCCATTAATATCCCATTCATATACCATTCATCCCATTCATATCCCATTGATATACCATTCATATCCCATTCATATCCCATTCATATCCCATTCATATCCCATTCATATCCCATTGATATCCCATTCATATCCCATTCATATCCCATTCATATACCATTGATATCCCATTCATATCCCATTGATATACCATTCATATCCCATTCATATCCCATTCATATCCCATTCATATATCCCATTCATATGCCATTCATATGCCATTAATATCCCATTCATACACCATTCATATCCCATTCATATACCATGAATATCCCATTCATATCCCATTTATATCCCATTCAGATCCCATTCATATCCCATTAATATCCCATTCATATCCCATTCATATCCCATTCATATCCCATTCATATACCATTGATATCCCATTCATATCCCATTCATATACCATTCATAACCCATTCATATCCCATTCATATCCCATTATATCCCATTTATATCCCATTCATATGCCATTCATATGCCATTAATATCCCATTCATATACCATTCATATCCCATTCATATACCATGAATATCCCATTCATATACCATTCATATCCCGTTCATATACCATTAATATTTCATTAGTATACCATTCATTTACCATTCATATACCATTTATATCCCATTGATACCCCATTCATATCCCATTCATCTCCCATTAATATCCCGTTCATTTCCCATTCATTTACCATTGATATCCCATTCATATACCATTAATCTACCATTAATATCCCATTCATATCCCATTTATATCCCATTCATATACCATTAATCTACCATTAATATCCCATCAGTTTACCATTCATATACCATTCATATACCATTACTATCCCATTCATATCCCATTGATATCCCATTGATATCCCATTAGTATACCAGTATACCATTCATATCCCATTAATATCCCATTCATATCCCATTCATATACCATTGATATCCCATTCATATACCATTAATCTACCATTAATATCCCTTTCATATCCCATTTATATCCACTTCATATCCCATTCATATCCCATTTATATCCCATTCAGATCCCATTCATATACCATTAATATCCCATTCATATCCCATTCATATCCCATTCATATCCCATTCATATCCCATTCATATACCATTCATATCCCATTAATATCCCATTCATATCCCATTGATATCCCATTCATATCCCATTTATATCCCATTAGTATCCCATTTATATCCCATTAGTATACCATGAAAAATGCGCAACCACTTTCCATCCACTTTCCGCCAGGTGATTCTGGGCGGTATCGTTGGCGCCACGCTGCTGTCCATCGCCATTGCCTCGCAGGTGGTCTCCACCGATCGACGGGACGAACCTCGGCGGCAAATGGGAAGATCTTCAACGAAAATGGTGGAAAAATAGGTCTAAATGATGTTAAATGATGTTAAAACTATGGTGTTAAATGATATTAAATGACTTGTTGTGTCTATCTTTTTTGTGGGCTGGTGTTTGTTTCTTTTGGTTGTGTTTTCATGGAATTTACCCATGAATTCTTGCATTTAAGCCATTTTACTGGGCTTTGTTAGTAGTCTAAAACATTTCCATATTTTTGGGAGTTGCTATAATGGTGTCTTAATGGAGTTTGCCCATGATTCCCTTTTTTGTGTTCAACCAAAAATATTGGGATATTTCATGATATAACTGACAAATTGTGACACATGATGGGCGATTGACTATGGGAGTTATACTCCCAAGGTTATTGGTGATTATTTGTTTTATTTATATTTTAAATATCAACTATCAACCCACTAGATGAGAAATAAAGATGTCTAAAGACGGCTCAGGTGAATGAATGGTGAAAGATGGGACATCGGAAATTGGGGCCATCCTTTTCACCGAGCATTCAACCAAGCATCATATAAGTGGAGATTATACTTAATTATAACAACGAAGGTGGTACCACAGTTTGTTAGCCAAGTTGAATTTAGAACTAGGCTATGAGTTTGCTTGGTGGTAGATACATCTATAGTTGAGAGGGACACATTTTTACAACCTATAACGGGCGCGGGGGGCACACAATCATTGCCGGTGAATGGATTGTAGTCGATGTTTGTTGAAACTATAGGTGGAGAACAGTTTCTCGGGGTTTCATGAAGGTTACATGTCCAAAGAGGGGGCCATAGAGTTGGTTCACTGGTGACCGTGTAAAGTGGGATTTAACTGAAAAAAATTGCCAGCTGAGCCATGAACAAAATACATCAAAATACCCTGATTGTTGGTCAATATAAGGACCATTATACTACCTAATTTGTTGGGCATTCTGGAAACCCAAAGTAGGGCAACCCATCAACCAACTAGTGTTTCATGAGATGGGGCAGGGGTATTTTTAATGGTGCAGTTGAGTGTTGGGGACAATTTGCCAGATACCACCACCAGAGCTTTGTTTTAACAAATAGTTTTGTTAGTTCATAGATGGTCTAAGTAATGGGTTGTAAAAGGGTTGTTTTCTTTTTGGGTTTTCTTTAAATATTGAAGCTATAGGCGGATATTGAAGCTAGTTGATTTCATGACCCAGGAGCCCATAGCCAAAGAGTACCAAGATAACAAGCCCTGCAGACTTTATTGCAACATAAATTGATAGTTCGACCAAACAAATGCGAGGAAGTCTCATGTTTCATGTGAAAAATGGATGATTTACCTGTTGGGCGAGCTCATGGCTGACTAGCCAACATTTATGGTGGTGAAAATGATGGTGGACATGAATATTTCATGAGTTCAATTGATTCCATTAAAATCCACTTGTGTTCACCAATGTCATAACAAACTCAATGGCCCATCTAAGTAAAGATATATCTCATCATAGGGTACGTCACTTGTATGACCTACAGACCAAACAAGGCCATACCATACCGTCTCATGCCATACCATGCCATACCATGCCATACCGTAGATACATGCGTCCATTCATACATAATTATACATAGACGCATACATACATGCATCAATAATACATAACTGGTCTATTCTCTGATTATAGATAATAACAACAACAATACTACTAATATAACACTAATGCTAGCAGGACTAGCAGTTCTTTACGAACGATACTTGGGATATGTTTATTCACACTAGAAATGATCATGTCCTGACAATACCCATAGTTGTTATAACATCTTCTCAAATAGATGGGATAATCTCCCACATAAGACTGGTAATCATCTCAAGTTCTGGCCCACTTCCAAGACGAGCAGTGCGTCATCCTCCAATTTCTGGTTGGTTTTCAGAAACGGATTTCCTAGTATGAAGTAATAAACAATGTGATTCCCCATATTCTTATACACAATGGTAAACTCCGTACATGGTTATTACACTCAATTCGTGGTCTACTTCTCAATTTTGTTCATGGATGATATACCCCGCCCTTCTGACAGGCATTAGAATGCCAACAGGCTTTGGAACACTCCTCAGTTATGTGTGTTAGTGTATAAACAATATCTTTGACCTAGTTAGTTCAACCAACTTAGCCACCAAACTGGGGGCATGACTTTGTTGTTGGTAGGTCCCCCAAGTGGAGTTATCCCATATAAAAGTGGTTTTTGGTCACTAAGTAGGTACTGTACAAGTACTTACGGTCCATGGGATGATCCTCCAAACCTGCTTGTTCTCTGGATAGATAAGTTGATAAACTGAAACAACTATAGTCAGATGGATTTGATCAACCAAACTTCAAACTACGTGGTTAGTAAGTAATCCCTTCCCCTATTAAAAAAGATGCTCCCCAAGCAAAGCCTGGTGGCTTAGATGCGTTAAGACGTGCGTTTTGTTGGCATCACCTTGCCCTTTCCACTGTTATAAATTATAAATAGATATAAATAGCCCTTAACATCTATAACTAGCTTATAACCTCATTTAAGTGATACATAACCAACCAGTTGCAGGAGTTATTTCCCACTTAAGGCCCACCAATTGGGGGGCCAGACTGACCTGGAACCGTCCCAGGAGTACTTGCGTTCCCTAGAGGTTGAAGGTGACGGTGCACTGCCCGATGGCTTGGAGCCAGGGAAGAAGCTGCCGCCAGTGGTGGCGCAGGGGAAATTCCTGCGTGGCCAGGCGGGGAAGAGCCGGGTGGAACGGCGATGCCCTGGGGAATTCATGAAAGTAAATTTCTGGGGATTCAACTGATTCAACTGAGATCAATATTATATAGTTATATAATGTTATATACATATAAACATATATATACATATATATATACATATATATACATATATACAGACATATATATATATATACATATATATAGATATACATATATATATATATACATATATATATACATATATATATATACATTGTAATACATATATATATATATACATATTATATCATGGGATTCAATTAAGCAACGATACCGGTGATCTAATGAGATATTGATATAATTGATATAACCGACAACTTTGAACCTCCTGAATGTAAAACGGATCCCCAAACACTTAGTCAAAACGATTATGTGTCCTATTGGATATGGTAATTGTTGTGTGCCATGTCAAGTTTCGGAGGTGTAGGGAGATTAAACCAGCCATGACACTACAAGATGGGACCCCTTGCATTGCTAAGTTGGCTTATAACTTGCTTAACGTTTGGGTTTATGGAGGATATAAGTACAGTGAATGGGGTGTTTTTTCATCAACTATGTTGATGGTGAGTTGGACGAAGGGATGATAGGAGTTGATCAACAGGAAACCAACCGTCGTGGCATCTTTGTTGCAATTCCAGGTTCTCCGGGTTAACGTTGGAGGTCCCAAAGCGGGCCAATACTTTCGGAGCAATATTGGCAATACCCATATTGTTTTTTTGTAACCCATTTTACAAGTGTGTGTTTTCTTGGTTATCTAGAGAATCCCGTTTTCTATTTGCCATCAGGCACCATTTGGTTCTGTACAGACTTGTGCATATGGTTTTCCGCTACAACCTGAAACATGAACGAGATCAGTCCAGTCAAACGTCCCTTAAACCACGGGGATCTAGCCGAGATCAGGAGTACATTCGATCAGCTGAAGTGGCTTTGAATTCCAGATGTCAGGTGGGGGGAGAAACGGGCCGACGGGTGCAGTGGATGTAAAACAAAAGTGGATATGGAGGTGTCCTAAGATGGAGGTAGCCCTACATTATCCATTTTAATCAGATTTTCCATGAAATCAACCATCCATTTTTGGGTACCCAAAAATTTATGGGAACCCCCCTTAGATGTTTCACCATTATAGTGCTTAATGACATTCCAACTTCTGGAAGTGAACAGGGTTCTCCCCCAAATCACCTGTGGCCTGCAGGGGGGAGGAACCCACAGTGGCCGGTTTCGGGATGGACATGGATGGACAGTCGTGTCAGACGTAACCCTGAGGAAATGCAAAGCGCAAGGTTATTTTACCACTCATATCTGGTTGGTGGTTTGGAACATTTTTTATTTTCCAGTTTCCCATATATTGGGAATAATCATCCCAACTGACTAATATTTTTCAGAGGGGTAGGTATACCACCAACCAGATATACTTCTTCTTGGTTTTCAACTAATGCCGTCCCCTGAGGGCAAACAGTTCTGCAGTTATGGCGGTACAAATAGGATTATTTCATGATATATCACCTCAGTTATAGGAGTTACTTCATCCCATTTCATGTACCGTAGGTAAAACAATGCCATAAACCATCCCTCAGTCATCACCATTTTGATGGGTAGTATGGTTACCATTCCGAGTCATGGGTGGTAAAAATGGCATTGTTTTACCCACATTATAGCTGTTAAGGCTTATAATGGGATTATTTCATGATATATAACCAACCAGTTGGAGTTATTTCATCATGTTCATCCCATTTCTAGCTGTTACTTGGGCCATAACCATGGGCTTTCGAAGGTCCCCTTCGCTCGCGACGCGTCGCGTCGCCTGAGCGCTCACCGAGGTGCTGTTGCTGGGCGATCTGCTGCCGGGCGGCGAGCGCATGCTGGGCATGGGCTCGCCGGAACGTGCGCTGGCGCTCACCAAGCTGCTGACGCTTGGTTCTTCCAAAAAAAATGGAGCATCCCGTCCGAGGAAGGATCTTTTGATGGGAATTGATGGGAATTTCGGAATTTCTATGAGAATTTCTATGGAGGTTGGGATGATCCTAGGTGAATGCGAGGTTTAATTGGATATGAATGGGATATTTAGCAAGTGCTTCATGTTTGCGGGGCTATAATAAGCCACTTACAAATGGGATAACCTACTTAGGGAACTTCGAATTTCCAGGCTAGGGTGTGGGGCCCCATTGGTTGCAGGGTGGGGCCCCATACTTTGCTAAGTTGGTTTATAACTACAATAACAATAGTTGGTTTATAACTACAACAACTACAATAACTACAATAACTACAATAGCAATAGTTGGTTTATAACTACAGTTGGTTTATAGCTACAATAACAATAGTGTATGATACTTATAGCTATATTTAGATGAGGGTCCCATCCTGTAGTGGATAAAGTCACCATCGTCACAAGAAATGGATGACTGAGAAATGCTGGTTCCAGGACATCACAATTAAAAGAGCCCCCCGTCGTGGTCCTACGGTGATATGAAGCACCAGTAAAATAAATCGAGATATTTTTCCATAGTTAAAACGGGGTTAAAATAGGGGCCCTCCAAGAATGACAAATTCAATGGGGCAAAATGATGACGAACTATGAAATCTGTAATCTGTTGTTTTCCTCATTGTGTAACCCAAACCAACTTGTTTTGATGGGTAAACACAATGCCATAAATCACTCCAGCAACCAACCAATTATAAAATAGTGGATGGTTTGTTGTTATTGAGATATTAATAATTATTAATTATAGATGCAGTAATTAATCATCTATAGTTAATTGAGATTTCACGGGCAAAGCACATCTTTTTATAACTGCTCTGAGGACCTCAGTGGATACTGATGTCATGTCAAGCCTGAGCGGTCAAAGCCTGTTGTTGTGGGATGATCTGAAGTCAAGTGACCCTGCGGTAATCAAACATGGCGTGCTGGAAAATACAAGAGTTACTATAGATTTATATAGTTCGGTGATTTATATAATCCTATTGAAACCCCCATTTCGTTCGCGGATTTCCCAGCTTGCCACTGATTTGGAGTGACCGGAGGGTGTGTGGTTTCACCTAGGGGCACGGTGCTTGCTGCATCCTCTGGTGACAGAAGATTGTTCCGTGGCGGCAGGGGGGGTTCTTTATAGCTATAGGCTATATGCTTTATACCTTGGTTGCAGGAGCTATTCCATTCGATTAAGCGTTAAAGGATGTTAAAGGCCATAACTGTGAATACCAAAATAGATAATTAACCAACATTGGTAAATGTTCCAAGCAACGGATGATTTCAATGGGGAATTTTGAGAATCAACTCTGGGAACGCCAAAGCAAACCTCAGGGTTTCTCGGGAGCTGGTACATGACCCATCTTGGGGTTGCAGGACCTGCAAATTTGGCTAAGGACCCTTGGTGTCAGTACATGCCACGCTTGAATTTCCCTATATCCTTTCAAAAGTGAACGAACATGGATGCAAAACCCCTAGGATGCGGATAAAGAACATAAGAATGGCGATTTAATTTGATGACTTCCCGTCATCATGTTGATGTCTAAATATATGTAACAATCCACAGTTCATTTAACGCTGATATCAAACAGTACTTCCACCACCGAGTCACAGTACTACAATAGGTGCACGTAGTAATACTTGCACGGTCCCAGATGTTTAACTATCCTTTGATATTAAATACCCCGTTGGACCCCAATTTAGTTTAGTTTAGTATCCCCCCAGTGATGTTTTATAAACCATTATATATAAACCCCATGGAATACTTAATATGTAGTTATATCTACCATAAACCATCGAATTAAGCCACTTTTTTCAGGCGTTTCTGAACGCGAGCTTGACTGGGGGCCCCATCCTGGATGTATTTCATAGGGTGATGGAATTCCGATTCGAGGTACAAATCCGTGACGGCAGTGATCAGCCAAAACGAGCCTCGGCGCCTGTTGGACTTCCTGCTGCAACATGTATCCAAATGAAACGGAAACATGGCAATGGAAAACAACTTATCATGGGAAAATCATGCAACGAAAAACAGACATCGCCATGTTCTCACGCGTTTTTGCTTAATGATGTTCCATTGTAATTCTCCCAATAAATGATTTAACGATCCTCCAAGAACGATCCATAAGATTATTAACGAATCCTCAATTGTTGGTTAGATCACCAAGAGGTAAGAACTATGGGTTTCATCCTATCCAGTTGCACCTAGCCGCCCAGAGATGGGCCGACATCCCCAATTCCGTTGATCAGAGATTTCCATGTTTTCCATACTGTGTTTCTCCCAGTGGAGGGGAAATCTGCAAACCTTAACCTGATATGAATCTAAACAAACTCAGTGTTTCCAGATGTCCAATCCATTGATTTTTCCCATGAAAATCGCCAGAACCTGTCAGTCCTGGTCCCCTGAAGGTGTCGCCGCCACCAAGGACTTGAACCTCGTGGCCAACAACTTACGGCGCCTCGAGGACAACGGTGCTGATATCCGCGAGCCCAGATCACCGTATCTCATGCCACACGGCGATGGCAAGGTGGATGGTGGAGCCTAAGGTCGAACGCCAGGTGGATGGAGAATTCACTCAACTGTTGGGTTTATGGTAGATAATCATGATATATGTAGACAATTGTAGATATTAATCATGATGTATAGTATTCTATGGTTTGTAAATGTTTAGAAACCAACACACATTTCACTGTAAAAACACCAACAGGGGGATCCCCAAGTCATCATGGCTTTCAATACGAAGCCATGGTGATCCAGTCATCCATGACTGGGATGACTTTGTCTACAAAAAGGTGGTGTCTCCCAGTGAAATGTGCGTGACTTCATAAGCTCATTCAAAGTTATAGATATCCTACGTACCCAACAGTTCACCATAGTTCACCAACTTTTCAACCTGTCTACAGTAATTCTTTTCAGCTTAACTACTTATCAACCTACCGTGGATGGTTGCGAAATCCGAAAAAAGAAAAGACGAAAGGATGGTTGAAACCCATCCAAAATAATGGGATTAGATAGAACCACATATCGACTGGTGCAGGATCAACCATCAACCACCGAAAGGATGGTACCCATCCAAAATCAGATGTTTACCACAGATCAGGATTTCGCAACCATCCACAGCATGAAACCAACGAACTTTGCCGCCCTCAGGTTCGGTGGTGGGGCAGTGCTGCGTTTCCAGAAGGACGAACCGGAGCAGGTGCGTTTTCGCGTTTTCGATCGAGGTGATGTGTTGATCCGTAACCTTAGTATCTGATGATCATTAGCTATAAAAAACAAAATGTCTCTCTTCAGTATTGTTTTATTATTTTCATTATCATCATCATTATCATGATCATTATATCTATTGTTGTTATATAATTATAGATATTTATAGTTAACTATTAAGATGGGAGATCGGATATGTTCTTACTTATTACTAATTGCTATCTGATGTATGGGATTCTTATTCCTGATATGGTATACTAAATAATCAACACATATGAATGATACAAATTCCAGCACCCGAAATCCAAACTATCTAGGGTAGTTAGGAGTTGGTGCGCCTAAGATGCGAATAGACTATGTGGGGCCGCAGTTATGGATTATAAACTCCATGAATACTTCAGTTTCAGAAGTATCATAAACAGTACTGAAGTTGGACTTATGTTCACCTATGTTGCGATTTCGTTTGCAGGGCCCCTCTCTGTAAGTATGCGTTGCAAATTATTCATGCAAGTTGCTTGGCTCCGACAGTTTGTTCTCAGATTCTTCGCCGTCTGCCCTTGAGAGAACCGTCACTGCCATGCCTGCGCCGCAATCGGACGCTGCAACTGCTGCTTGGGTGGAACGATGAACAATGTAAAAAAATATTCTCTGGAAATCTCTAGAGGGATACAGGCTTTACCCTCCAAAAATCAGTTGCACGGCAACTGAAAAACAAAGATTTAGTTCGATGATTTTACCAGCTGTAAACCTCCATTTAGTTCGAGGGTTTCCCAGCTAGCCATGTTTAATTACCAAAGGACATGTTGTTCTTATGATCTTTGAAGTCATACTGGCAAAAAGGGATCAACAAAAAATGCAGACCCCAGCAACTGGATTGCTGGAAGCTAGAGCAAGAAACTCCTGGAAAGTGAGTTTGGCTTCAATCTTCTATCCTATCTTGGCATGATATCATATACAATTATACCTAATAATGATAATAATTAATCATACATAATATATATATATATGCATATTATTGGCATCATACCAAATACTGTTCATATGTATTTGTACTTTTGATTTCAATCTTCCATCCTTATCGATCCAATTTGCCTGTCTTGTTCCACCACTGCAGATGGTTGAATGGAACAGGCCCCCAAACCAAGACAGTGCAGATATCATCAGCATGTTGGATGGTGAAATCACCATGTCTGGATGCTGAAATCACAATTCTTGCTGGTGATGTCACCACAAATCACCATAAATCACCACAAAAACCACCATAAATCACCACAAATCACCATAAAAACACCATAAATCACCACAAATCACCATAAAAACATCATAAAACACCATAAATCACCATAAATCACCATAAATCACCACAAAAATCACCATAAATCACCATAAATCCCCCAGTTTTTTGATTTCACACCCTTTTTCGCTCCGGTGAAGCCCAGGACATCTCCAAGGTGGCGCCCGAGGAGACGGTGCTGGTGCAGCGGGTGGCCGAGTATCTGCCCGAGAAGCGGATCCCGAAGACGGGGAATCAAAAGGCGCGCGGCCCGGCTCCGGAGCACCTGGGGTAGAAATGGTGGGTAATATACCCTCTGGTTATTTAACATAGCCATGGAAAATGGCCCATGTATAGATGATTTTCCCATTAAAACCTCCATTTATGAGGGATTTTCCATGGCTATGTTAAATAACCAGATGGTTAAAAAAAACCCGGTGAGACCTGCAAATGTTGGTTATACATGGTTATGTATGGCCTCCGACTTTGGGAAAAATCACAGTTCGAAGCCTGAAGATATCTGAAAATCATGAAATCTCATGATTTTTTGAGTGGAAATCCAGTGGAAACTCATCTTCCAACCCCTATCTGGTAGGTCTATTGTATGTGAAATTATGGAGGTATGTATTAATATATATATATGTGTGTGTGTGTTTTTAGATATACCATTAACATCCCACGTTATATCACCATTTATGGCTCATTTCATCATCTATACCATTATAAAGCCTATTACGTGTGTATATATATATACTTGGTGGCTCATCCCACTTAGAATTTTGTTTACCCTAGTTATAGGTGTATGAACCCTACTTATCCCACTTATAACTGGCTATAACTGGGGTTAGAATCCACTGACTAATTGGGATGAACCACCAAGTAGCTATTATTCCCAAACCTTCCAGTTGCCTTTGAGATTGGCAACCAAGGTGATGAAAACCCTGATGATTTTGAGGGCGGTTACCTTTCTGATGGGTAACTGGAAGGTTAGGGAGTAGCGTGACTATGATTATAAATGGGTTGTCACTGGAGGAGCTATGAACCATCCCCCGATCCATAGATCTCACAATCCCGCGGTGAATGGTCCCAGTCTGTGATATCATCCCCTACATGTTACTTTGGTGGCTCTGGGGGGTATTTGATATGAACGGGGGAAGGGATTATTGTTTTCTAGTGGGTTAACAATGATTTAGTAGCTGCTGGTTGGTGGTGACTGGAACAGTTGGATTATGTTTCCATTCAGTTGGGAATTTCATCATCCCGACTGCCGAACTCATATTTTTCAGAAGGATAGGTATACCACCAACCAGACTGTTAATGATGGTTCTTAGCGGTAATAAAATTGCTATAAGAGTTGGGGCAGAACGGTCAACTCCTAGAAATGGCGCTAAGTTGTTGGAATTCAACAGGTGACCCAGGCGCGCTTGCAGGATTTACCAACAACAAGTTTGATGTATGTTAATGTATGTGTGGTTTATGTTAGCTGTTAGCTGATTGTGTTGAAGTACCTAGCTTGGCGATGTCTTATGGGTAGCAAATCACTATAATCTAATATAGTGATAGACTAATAAACATTGATAATATTAGTTAAACGCGGACATAATGTATAATCTAATTTGATACTAGTGATAGACTCGTTAAGAAGCGTTTAATGAATGTTCTTGGTAGCAATATTGATTTATTGAGCCTAATAAACCAACAAACACAACGTTTTGGATCACCACCTTGCAGTGAAACCCTGCGGCAATTGGATGGTCAGCTCTGTGTTCTTTCGTTTCACAACGTGACGTGAGGCCCCCAGCAGTTATAACTAGCTTTATAAAGGCTTTATAAACATCCTTAAAACTAAAAAAAACTTAACTATAGTTCTATTCCCCATAAACCATAGATAACCATAGTTAGCCTAGTAAAATCTGCGTCAACTTCGCCGTTTAGGACCCTCACATTGTCAGGAGAAAAGGTAGCTTGAGGAGTGGACAAGTGATATCCTCATGCTGAACATAGACTGATTACACATGTTATTATATCATATCTATACAATATGGATATATCGCATCTATACTTTTTTGTTACATCAACACACACGCACACACACACACATGGCGGTTTTATAGTTACTCACACACACATGACATAGATCCCTATATCATCCTACATCATGATATGAAGGCCCGTCTTTTTTCTCCAATGTCATAATCTTGTTGCGAATCAACGGCCCCATGTCCACAGGCACCAGACAGTTTCCGGGCCATCTTGATGTCTGCCTCCACCGGGAAATTCTTGGCCTTGGCGGACAACCTCATCACCAGTGACAAGGGCGTGACCAGTGGCGCAAAGGACCCGACCCAACGATAACTACCGGGTAGCCTCCAGTAAACTAACAGTTTGCGAACTTGAAAATGAAGCATTTCGTGCGATGATTTACCAACATAGCAATTTTCCATAGCTATGTTACCAGAGGGATCTGGTTTTGTTGTGGTCATCAAGTCATCACGACAACCTGCTTTTTGGACATAGTTCTAGTGCTCGGCTTGGTAGGTAACCTTCAAACGGATGGCAAAAATCCTTTGACATACATGAAAGGATATGTGTTTGTGATCCTTTCGGGCCATTTGGCAAACTTGAAACCCCAATTTTGAATGGGGAAAATGGAGCAACATGGTTTCATCAACATATCTTGTAATATGATTTCATCACATACATATGAATTATGCATGCAGAGCAACAATTCGTGTAAACATATATGTTTTCCCGGGTGTACTAGAGAACTCGCTTATAGGAGAATCTGGTGAATGAATGCACCAACACCGGCCTGATCAGCGCGCTGATGCTGACCATTGTTCTGCCAATGAGCTACGAGAGCGTAACTGATTGGTTGGAAGAAGACTACGTGAGCAGCGGCTATGCCTTTATGGATGCTGTGGTGAGTCTGGTTCCCTTTTTTCGATGTTGTTTCGTCCAACTATCCCAAATACTTGCCACTTTCAGATTAGAATAATCCCCATCCCAACTGCACATGGCATTAAAAATAAGCTTCAGTGGTATCCCAAACAGCCGCAACGTTTTATTTTTACAAATATTTCTGAAGCGTGCTGCTGCTGCGAAGCCAAGCGCTGAAACACCTCAGCCTGCTCCAAAGCCTCCCAGACCTTCTCGCTCTGCACCAAAGCCTCCCCGACCTTCTCCGGAACCTTCTCCGGAACCTTCTCCGGAACCTTCTCCAGAACCCTGTTGAAGCTGACTTGGCTTTGCACCAAGGCTTCCTGGAACCTTCTCCGGAACCTCCTCCGCAACCTTGAACCTGACCTGGCTCTGCAACAAAGCCTCCCAGACCTTCGCCGGAACCTTCGCCGGAACCTTCTCCGCAACCTTCTCCGGAGTTGAACCTGACTTGGCTTTGCACCAAGGCTTCCTGGAACCTCCTCCGGGAACCTTCTCCGGAACCCTGTTGAACCTGACCTGGCTCTGCACCAAAGCCTCCCAGCTTCTCCGGAACCTTCTCCGGAACCTTCTCCGGAACCTTCTCCGGAACCCTGTTGAACCTGACCTGTCTCTCACACCTTCTCAGAAACCTTCGGAACCTTCTCCGGAACCTCGTTCAACCTGACCCGGCGCCTGCACCAGTGCACACCGGAGCTATTCTGGGCTGAAGACCCCATTGGCCTACGCTGTTGGGGAAAAATCCCTTTGTATGCACGTTTAAGTGCTGGTTGGTGGTTTGGAACATTTTTCTATTCAGTTAGGAATTTCATCATCCCAACTGACGAACTCATATTTTTCAGAGGGGTGGCTCAACCACCAACCAGATATCTACCGGACTATGGGTCAACATATCTATTACGTCAGAGTCACCCAATTATATTACGGTAGAACATCATAATATATTTATATATATATAGTATATGTATATATGTAGGTTTCGTAGGGGTGAAGCCAACACTGAGGATGGCTGGATCGGACAACAACTGACATCTGCACAGATTGAGTGACCTGGACCTATAGGGCTTGTGTTTCGGTGCCTGGCGAGGTGTATATTGTGGTTAGGTATGAATTGGAGGCCAAACTCCCTGAGTGGTTCATGGTTTTGCTTGGGATTATTTGCTGGTTTCGGGATGGTGAAGCAAACCTGTTAACATCGGTTAACCTATAGCTATATAGCATGAATAGTGTTACAATATCACCACGGGCGTCACCATGCTTTTCATGAGCAGAAGGGGGAACCATCAAGCGAACCTATTCAGGCTGAGTGATTAGATATATCGCTGTAAATTAGCCAGGAGTATCCCCTGATGAAAAAGAGCATTGCCTGCTGCAGCCAGCCTGGGATCAACAATTAATATGGGCTCTTCGAATTGAGGGATACCCTCTGGTAATTTAACATAGCTATGGAAAATAGCCCACTTATAGTTGATTTACATATTAAAGATGGTGATTTTCTATAGCTATGTTAAATTACCAAAGGGTGTATATATATATATAGTCCTCGTTTCTCTGTTGTTTGGTGGTACTGGACCATTTCGGGGTTTGAATTCAACTTGTCGCTTTGATTGTTGGATCGATTTGCGCACGCAACAACAATTCGCAGGTGTCAGATACCCATGCATGTCAGCCGGGACTAGGCCTGAACTGGTGACTCGTGAACAGGATTGACTATCATTCATGCTGCTGTATTATTTGCTTAGTGATGGTTTGAACGGATTTGACACTCAAATGTGCACAGGTTTTGGCAAGCGTAACGGCGTAACGAGTCGGAACTTTGGGGTATCCTTCAAATGATATCTTTCAGTCAATACCCCTGTTTTGTCGGAGTTCCCCGAAAGTATTCGTTGATTGTTTTTCTGTTCATATTCGATCTCATCAAAGGCGTTTAAGAACCAGTCGCCCAACATTCAACCAACCAGGTCATCAGCACCATGCAATGCCTAGCTTGAAAGGTAAAAAAATCATAAAATATCCATGCACAATGATGGTTTGATCCTAAGACCCCACAGATGGCACAGTCTAAGAATAACATTTTGAAACATGTGTTGATGATATAAATATCACAACCATCGCTCCAAGGAGTGTCCTTGGTGGCCTTAACGACTTTGCCTTGATTTTCTACGTCCTCGGCACCTTCGGCTTTTTGGCCTCAACCGTCCTGACCGTCATCATGCTGCTGTGTGTCGGGGAGATTTCCACGGATTCCGGGTGCGAGGAGTTCTTGCGACGAGTGGCTGGGGTCATCTCATGGCATCTGCTGGCGAATATTTCCCCAACTGGGGCACTCAAATTCATGGCACAGTAATACTGGTTGGTGGTTTGGAACATGAATGGATTATGACTTTCCATATATTGGGAAGTTCATAATCCCAACTGACGACGTCATATTTTTCAAAGGGGTTCAAACCACCAACCAGTATACTGCTTTTGTTTCACGCATTTTTCTGTTTTCGTTGCTGGGTTGTATCCCAAGGTGGGCAAGGGCACCAGAGCACCATATCTCCTGTTTATGACGGGCTGTATGTTTGCGATTCCTGCTGCGCTTCGCTATGCGGTCTCGATCAAGACCCTTCCCGGCCTTGTGATTTTGGCTCTGGTGATTGCCGGCATGTCCCTTCTGATTGAATGTGTTTCATACTTCTATGTGTCGAGCCTTGCCATTCCAGATCATTCCAGGATTTGTTTTCTCCAGAGAAGGAGCCCCCACATGATATTTCTAGATTTTTTCTCCAAGCGGGAAATGTGATGATTCACCAGTGTGGTTTGGCTCATTTCCCGGTTTTGGGCAACCCAGTTGTGCGTGGTTTGGAAGGAAGTAGATACCCAGCGTTCATCCAGAAATCCTTTAAGCCATCCCAACCCATCCCAATCATAGCAAAGAACTGCCAAAGAAACTGCCAACTTTCAATTTCATCATAAATGGGGACGTTTGAAAACTCTCATACCATCTATAGGAGGAAACGAACACCTGGCACGCAACTATTTTGATTTTATGTGTGCCATTGTCAAAAGTTGGATATGGTAATCCCCTCATTAATAGAGGTCTACGTATGTTTATAAGGAACCCCAAGAATGGTAGACTATAACCCATTAATCCCATGTTTAGACCATGGCACATGTGATAAGAGGAACCATGGTTTTGATCTACAGTGGTTCATGGCAGATATAGCCTTTCATAGCCTGGTTCATAGTAAGTGTTTGATAACCGTACTTAGTAAGTCACATAAGTGGGGTTATCTCATATATGGAGGTTTCCTAAAATGGGGGTACCCCTACATCATCCATTTTTGGATTGGGGTTTTCCATTATGGTCACCGACAGAATTATGGAAAAAAATAAAACGTTCAACTTAGACAGGCGGCGCCTGCGTCCGATTTTTCCATAATTGGATTTTTCCCCATAAGGGTTCAAAATATCCCGGAAGTGATCCGAACCTTTTTTTTTTCCATAATTCTTGGAGGTGGCCATTATTTCCATAATTGATTTTTCCTGTGAAATCAGGGGGCTAGGGCAGATTGACCGGTTTTTCCATAATTATTTTTTCCATAATTAATGTTTGGGGCTCCACCTGTTGGACATGTCATGGATCCACAATTCAAACCCGTTTTTTTTGGGGGTTATGGAAATATGTATGCAAATGCAAGTATGTAGTATCAACCCAATTGGTGGCTTGGCAAAAGGAAACATCCAGATATTATGTATATCAATGGCAGGCTTTAGGGGCATATACCAGATCTTTAGACACATATTTTCTATAATTCAATATTCCCCCTTAAAATGCATTCAAATTGCGAACATCACATGATATTATGTATATCAATGGAAGACTTAGGGGCATATACCAGATCTTTAGACACATATTTTCTATAATTCAATATGCCCCCTTAAAATGCATTCAAATTGCGAATCGATGGACATACAGTCACCGACAGAATTATGGAAAAAAATATTATGGAAACAATAATTATGGAAAAAAAAAGGTTCGTAACTTTTCTATCATAGACAGGCGGCGCCTGTAAATTGAAACGTTTTTTTTTCCATAATTCTGTCGGTGACTGTACAAACCATCCATTTTGGAGATCCACCATTTATGGAAAGCCCCATAACTGGATATAACTGGGTTACCCTCTGGTAAACGTTTACATAACTATGGAAAATCACCATTTTCAATTGGTAAATCCACTATAAATGGCAATTTTATGCCATTTTCAATAGCTATTTTGACATAACCAGAGGGCAATGTGGTTCTTTACCAGTTCTCCGTGGGATGCCCAGGGCTTGCATCCAAGCGCACAATCGCATCAACGAATTCGGGGAACTCAGCCTATCGAACAAAGAGGCGCAAGAGGATGTGGCGAAATGGTTCGAGAAGCATCCCGGCCATGTGGCGAGAAGGAAGCAAAAAATGAAGTTTAACTCCCAACAAAGATATAGAAAAGTGATGATTTCATCACTTTTCTTGTGGGATTTTACTGATCGATTTTTTTGGGGGGGAGTGCTACGTTTGAATTTACACATCGAAACAGGGAATTTCACCAGATCCCATCTATTTGTTGATGAGCCGAATCCACCTATACATCAACTATGGTCCATGGCATGAGACCGGGGTAAATCGCCATGATCAATGAAGATGGTCCCATTGATTTCAGTAGCGTAACGTAGATTTGCAAATCCATCCGTTTCTCTGTAGCAAAACGATCTACAGGTGAATGATGATAGATGGTATACCAAACCAGCCCCTCTATTTTTAGCGAAAGGACATTACTGATCTACATTCTTGGGGGCTTTTGATGTCCATTTGAAGTGACTGGAGAGTAGAATACATTTGAGCTGAACATGAATGTTCCAAGCCGAGCTGTAGCTTCGCATCCACCCCGCCATGGAGTGAACAACGGGTACAGAGAAGATCGCCTTATCCATGGAGTCTCACTCAGTAGTTTACCTATGATTAAGGATAACATACGATAACCATGGAGCCTTTATGGGAAATCAGACGCGATTTTGTTGGGCCCATTTTGGAGGCAACACCATTCCTCGCTGTGCCGAGGAATGGAGAGGCAGGTGGTGCGGTGCAAGAATGCTTCTCATCGATCCAGAGGGAATAATGGGGACCACAATCGATCCAGAGACAGTTTGTTCATGTTTTTTTGAGCACCTTCATATAAGCCGTGTAATTTTGGGGCTAGTTAGTTAATTTTCTCGAAAATCGCAACGAACATTACCAGTGAGAATGGCGGTGCTTCTTTTTGGGAGTCCAAAATGTCCAACTAACTGAATGAAGCACCCTGCGAACAGCTGGTGGAAGTTGCAGGTGATCGTGCTCTGCAGCAACTGTTGAAAACACCAATGTAAAAACTAAAATGGGCACACACCATTTTGAACTGATGATTGGCAATGTATAATAATGCATATACCTTGTGAGTCTATCCTAATGGTTGTAACAGTGATCACAATCTAGACCAGGATATTTTGCACGAAGGAGGGGGTCAAAAAGCACAATCTAAACTAGGATTGTTTGCACGAAAACACTCAAAACAAAGCTTGCCCAACATGTAAATGAAATCCATGTGTTTAACAGCTGTAAGGTCGGATAAAATATACTTTACAGTAATATATTGCACATATCTTTTGTTGACCACATATGTGTTTGCCCATCGTTCTTGTCATTTCTTGATATATCATGCACTTTCTATATGTCCGATCGAGTTGCGGGGCCGCATCTCTAGCTGCCATGGTGCGTTTTTGTTTGTTTGTTTGTGAGGTTTGCAGGATTTGGCCGGATATCTGGTGGACAAATCCCAAAACAGCGAGCTGATCATTAACCTGGACAGTTTGTCGCGCCAACGTGTGGCCATGCAGTACCACAAGCTCAGGGCCGAGAGTGTTTCTAAACTTGATTCTGAGTTGGTGAATGATGAGAAAGTAAGAACAGGAAGCCCAGAAAGTGGATTTGACATCAGTTAGTTTTCGAGGATGGTACTCTCCATTTTTGAATTTTGGAAACTCTTTGCGGCTCCAACTGGGTGTGTATTCATATTGGTTTATATGTTTTATGGTATTCGAGTCGCTTCGCGGCACCCCTGGCCCAACTGCAGCCCAAGTTGGCGCCAGTTGGTCATGTTTGGCTGAAGTTGGGCCAAAAGCGATCCAGATGGACTCCAAATTGAAGCCATCTCATGCACATGGACACCCACGTCAGTTCTAACATGCGGCAACTTGGCACCTTTTGGCGACAGCTTCGCACCAAGTTGGGCTCACGCAGACACAACATGGGGAACTTGTGGGAACATTGCTCCAAACGAAGCGTCATCGATAGCAAAAAAACATGGAAAATGCCAGTGAAAACGGGCGTTTTGAGGATTTCGTTGGGCCGGCTACGTCCCCATTTTGAAGCCGGTAGACTTCAACTTGGGCAGAAGTTGCTCCCAAATGGGTCCAAGTTGGGGCCAAGTTGCGCCATTTTGGAGTGAAGTTGGGCCAGTTGGGCTGATGTTGGGGCCTTGCAGGCCGAAGTTGACCCCAAGTCGGGCCAATGTTGCAGCCATGTCGGTTCGAAACGGTCCATTTGGACGATTTTGGGCCGATCTACAAAATGTGCAAATTACTGCACTGGGGAACCGACTTTTAAGGGTCTGTCCCGGGCAAACATGCCCCCCCTCAGCTGAAGCTGTACCAGAGTAACAGATCTGTCCATTCGTATCACTCGCTGCTAAACCGGCGTTCCACCAATCTTTGTGAACTGCGACGTGTTTCCCCAAACGCTTCCAGCTGTAGTTAAGTTACATGCATGGAGAATGATGTTCAGGTGTGGTTGGGTCAAAATCATTCAAAACCTATGATATGAGCTTTGGGGCTTTGGGCAGATGAACGAATCTTTGCTCTTGAAAGCGTCATGTTCACCACAGGACGGGCTCCGGCTTGTTCGGTTAGTTTGGTTTGTCACTTCCCATCTCAACTAGTGGGACATATCCATGACCTAGTTCGCCTGGTCGTTTTTGGGCCACTCAGGGGGCCCACATTCACAATGGTAGTTGGATGAATTTAAAATGATCTCAACGTGACCTCACTGGAATGATCATTAATGTGTAGGGGAATCATCCCCAAATGGCCAAATTCTTGAGTTATTTTCAGGTAGTGAATTAATTAGTAGACTTCAGACAATTCAGCCAGAAAACCAGGGGTTGGATCCATCGCCATTGTGTGTGGATTTGCCCACCAAGGTTGGCATCAGCCTGTCACCATCGGAGCTTTACAACCTGTCTTGCCAGGTGCCACCACCATAGGTGGAACCAGCGCACCGTACGAGACGCGTTCGCGAATTCTACGGCGGCTCCGGACTCCGTTCACCTTCACAGAAAAATATTGGAGTGTGAATCATCATATGCCAGATTTAATCAGATTTATATAAATCAAGATTCTATATTATCCAAACCATTCAATTCGAGAATGGATCTTGACAGCCGGGAGTTGACCATTTGCACGGTCCCCTGAGGGGAAGAATAGCCATGGCCCGAGATGGTGGCACTTGTCCAAACTTCTGGATAAATGATGATGGTTAGCAATGGCGAAACTTTTCAGGCTGGTGTACTCTGATTGTTATTAAACTACTTTTGTTTGTATTATCATTGCTAGTAGTACTATTATATATAAATAGATATATATATATATAAATAGATATATATATATATAGTATTATTATCTATTATTATTAGATTTATCCAGAAACGTGGAGGAAAACCAATGACTTGAGGTGCCGGTTTTCTCTTTGGTCAGCATAAACGATGCAGCGATGCGAGGCAGTTTTGCTTCATGTTTCGAAGCCAGTTCTTGTTCTTTCATGCCAAACGACATGAGTGTATGGTATCCGCTGCTGCACGCATTGGCAAAAAAAAAGTCCTGATCCGCGTCTCGATGGGTGGAAACAGCAATCTTAGTTGTGTGCCTCTGCTTGTGGGCAATTAGATGATTTGTTGTTCACTCCAACAATAATTACCCTCTGGCACATAGCCATGGGAAAGTGCCATGTTTTTAAAATGTAAGTCATCAATACAGGCCATTTTCCACAGCCATGCCAAATTACACCAGCGTACTGTATATCAATTGGTTGGTGGATTGGGTTTGTAATTTGGCCGGGATCCCCTTATGGAAGGAATGCAGAAGATCCCGCTGTGGCCCGGCTTCATGCTGTTTCTGCAACCAGTTATATATAATCGCTATTTCAGTTGTATAATGGTTCAACCACTACTCATTACATACAACAACTACTTATCATTATATTATCACTATTCCAGTTGTATAGTGGTTCCACCAATACTCATTACATCCAACAACTACTAATCATTATATAATCCCTTTTCCAGCTTTATGATCACCTCTGCTGGTTGGTGCATTCGAATAGTTCTTCATGTTCTCCGTGTTTTGGGATGATCATGCCCAGTTTGGAACATATTTGGTGGAACGTGTTGAAACTGGAACCATTTGAATTTCATACTGGAAAATGGGGATTTCCGAAAATGGGGGTACCCCAAAACCATGGGTTTCAATGCTAAAGTAGTCTGATTTTGGATGAATGGGGGTACCCCTATTTTAGGAACCCCCCAAAATATGTATGTATATATATATATATATGTATATATATATATATACATTGTATCACAACACCAACCAACACAAATAATTCCTCACAAACAATTCCTTGAGCTGTGGGAACCATCAACAATCAACAAAATCAACAATAGCCAGGATCGAGTTGGTTCTTCAATTACTAGTCATTAGTAAGTGATAATCGTGAATCATGAAAAGCCATTTCGAACTATTAACACACATCAACAACCATCCACTAATATAAAGTGATAACCATTCAATATACTTCAAGACTGGTATGACAATTAATCACCCAATAACCATCAATAACCAATGATTGATCATCTTATGGGTAGTTCATTAAGCAGTACCTGGTGGCCCATCCCAGTTCGTAAGTGGTTTATAAGCCTAGTTAGCTGGGTGGATCAACCCGACTCATCCCACTCATACCTGGGGTCATCGCCCACTTTCTAAGCCCTATGGATCCATGCCCATTGTCTGAGAAGGTACGGCTGACCCCCTAGTCATCATACCCCAGTCGTACTTCCTTTCAGAAGGCACGGCTGGATCCATAGGGATTCATATTTCATTAAATCCCATAATCCATTCATAATCCATCAACAATCCATGAATCATCCATTAAATCCCCTTATTTCCCATTAATTATCCATGAGCCACCGAGTCTTCACATCCACCAGGAGCTCCTGTTGCTTCCGTCGCAACGGCTCTTCGTGGCCAGTTCAGTGCCTGGGCCATAGGTGATTCTACGGGATCTGCTCATTTCAGGAAGCGATTGATTGGAAGTACCCTCTGGTTTTTTAACATAGCCATGGAAAATGGCCCATTTATAGATGGTTTACCTATTAAGAATGGTGATTTTCCATGGCTATGTTAAATAACCAGATGGTACCTGCCACATATGAGGCCTAGCTATGTAGAATATGGCCTCAGATGGTACAGTACTCCTTGGGATCTTGAAATTCCTACTGAATGGTTTATAGATGGAACATACTCACTTTCCCAAGTGCTAAATGCCCCAAGAAATGGGGGTATACCACATTTTCATGTCTGTGAGTACCTGAAAAAGATCCGAGTATTTGTAGGTGATCATCGTTTCTCTTGCTCTCTCGTCAAGTCTGCCGGTTCTATCCTCATGTTTTGTCTACAGATAATATTATGTCAACCTACAGGTTTCCAACTATATGCTCAATCTATTTAGGGGTTCCTTGTTTGTGTGTAATCCTCTTCGGTGTAGTTGCTATTTATCCCCACTTATATAATTTTTAGATAATCTTAGTATCTTACTTAGTCTGTCTTTCTCCTCAAATACCTACAATGTGGGGCACCCCAGTTTTCTTGTTGTTTAGTTTCACCCCATGACTACTAGTTACAAGTACCATAAACCATACTGAAATTGAAGTTTTGTTCACCAATTTAGCGATTTCGTTTACAGGAGCCCCACCAATTGTAACTCTTTTTATCGTTAATCCCACTAGCTCCCATGAAATCACCATGGTGATGTTTGTTAAATCCAATGAAATCTCTATATGATAAAAAAAGGGGGGTTCCTAAAATGGGGGTACCCCAAATCATTCAAAATTAGACTATATTGAATTTAAAACCCATGGTTTAGGGTACCCCCATTTATGGAAACCCCATATTCTCCTGGTGGCCCCATTTTCGTGGCACTCGAAGCCAGGACTTTGACCCCTTGGGCCCCAAGACCTTGTCTGAGATGCACAAGCCGAGACTGGGCGTGGGCGTTTTTTTTCGTCGCGGTTCGGTCGACCTGGTTCGGGTGATTTAATGGATTATAGTTTCTACTTCTGATTTTGCGAATTCTAATGGGGATATATATATATATGATGTAATGATATATATGAGAAATCTCCGTTGGTGTCATCAAACCTGGCTTGCAGGAAAATCCCCGGAACTGAAGGTTGATACCTTGAAAAATCATCGAGCCCGGGGGGATTTTCCAGCATGCCGCATTGACAGGCGGGTAGTACTAAGGGCTGCCCCTCCAGTACTGTTTGTTGGTTTATAATCCCCACGAATTACAATTTACGTATGTACCATAAGCATCTATAAACTCCATAAACCATATTATATATATATATAGTTCAACTGTGGGATAGACTGTATTAACATGTCAATTCTATTTGGTAGGATATTGGAACATGGATGGATAATGATAGTAAATGGTATGTGTCCCGTATAGGATGGCATGTCCTACTTGTCGAATGGTTTTCCCTACTCAGTTTGGAGTCAAATTGCTTTAAGATATCAAATCCATATTCATGTTGACAAAGCTTTTCAGCCCGAACTTTGAGAATCACAGATTCTTTGCAAGCAGTTAATTTGAACAAATATATCTTCACAGTTGTTGCTGATATCCCCACTTTATCCATTGGTTGTTTCTTGATCTTCCGGAAGACACGTAGTAAAAAGCGGGGCCCCTGCCACGAAATCGCCAAGTTGCTGAACATAACTCCGATTTCAGCATGGGTTATGATACTATAATATATAATCTTATGTCACCTATACAACTATAGTTGGGTTCTGATACTATAATAGACATTAATATATTGTTTATGTAACTTATAAAAATACTCATGCGGTTGATATAAACAACAACGTTACGAGACGTTACGAGACTCGCACCACGTGGCAGGGCCATCCATGGCCATCGCCGAGGAATTTGGTGGTCTTCGATTTGACGAAGGATCAATGGATGGAACTTCGAGCGCAGTTTGCACGGCTGTCAGGTGAGTTGCGGCGTCGTGGTGGGAGGATCATGGGAGATACCCGGGGGATGGCCTGGAAAATCATAGCGAACTGGAAAATCACCATGCTTTATAGCTGGGTAAATCCACTATTTCTATGGCCAGGTTCAATAGCTTTTTGTATGTTTACCAGGGGGTATCATGGAATAAAGCCCTTTGGATAAGATTATCTATGGATGATTGTCTGACCCATGTTCATATTTTTAATTATCAGAATGTAACTTAAGGGGTTAGTGTTACTTTGCATCAGACCATATTATGACCATATTCACGGCTTTAATTTAATGTATCATTCAACCCTTTGTGCAGGGTTGGCCAGTTTCTTTTTGACCAGATGGACAGTCCATTTTGCACCACGTGAAATCTAATCTCAAGGGTAGTAATCAAGCATGGCTTGGTGAAAAATCGATTAAAATAACCCATTTACAGATGATGTTCCCAGCTGGAAAAGGAAAACGTGTACAGTATATGGTTCGTGAATTTTCCAGCTAGCCATGTTTGATTGTCGTTGGTTAGTTCTATCCCCACAAATCACCATATGTTCCAATCCCTATGGATCCAGCCGTGCCTTCTTAGGAAGTACGACTGGGGTATGATGAGTAGGGGGTGAGCCGTAGCCTCTCAAACAGTGGGCATGGATCCATAGGGAATGATAAAAACCATGAAATGGTATATGAATGGGATGTGACATTTCTTGGGGGGAGAAAGTATGGGATATTGACATTATGAGTATATAATGGGATATTGATATTTTAAATCCTACAACAGGTGTTCGACTGCTATGATTGATTTCAAAAGATGAATATGAACGGGATAGGAATGGATAGGATATAACTAACCAACAAGATAACTTTGATTGAACATGAACAGACAGTGTTTGGATCCAAAGGAACCATCAAATCATTGGCTCATCCCACCTAGTTGTAGGTGCATTCACCCTATTCATCTCACTGAAAAAAACTGGGGTGAACCTTTTCCTCTTACGATTCCTGGGATACTCCAGATATAACTATGATATATACATATATATATATGTGTGTGTGTGTAAATATATACATATGTATATATATATATATATGTGTGTATATATATATATGTATATATATATATATATGTATATATATATACATATATATATATATATACATATACATATATATATATACACATATATATATATATATATCATCCCATATTTAATCCCATTAATCTAACATGATGGTTTTTCACTGACCAGGGAATGACGTGCCTGTCTCTGAGCTCGAGTCAGAGGAGATGCTTCAGTCTTTGCCGCCTGGGCGTATGTAATTGACATACCGGGTGGCCCCTTCCTGCTGGATAGCCACAGACACACATATTTAGTTTGGTGTTTATAATGAAGGTATGTACTTATATAATAGTTTGTATATATATATATTCATAACTATATATATATACATAACTCTATATATCTATATACACATAACTATTTATATGTATACATAACTATATTTATATATAGTTATATATATATATAACTATATACATATGTATTAACTGTATATATAACTGTATGTATATCTATATATATATATATGTATATATAATTTTGTATATCTATACGTAATTACATATGTACATTGATTTTTATTAGAATTCATGTCAAGTTAGGATTATTGATCCACCAGGGATTGATCAACCTCTGACAGAGATTCCCCCATAAGGTTCTGTTGGCTCAACATAAACTACAATCATACGAGTGGAGTAATTAATTGCTTTGTTGCATTGGCACCAGTCTTTTTGTGGCTTTGCAGTCACAGGCTTCTGACTTTGCAATCACAGGCTCAGTCTGGCAGTCTTGGTGCAAACCAAATTCTTGGCTAAATTTCAAACAAAAAACTGATTCACAAATGATCAATTTCTTTATTAAAATCCATTTAAAAACCATCACTTTGAGAAGCTTCCAAAGGGTACCCCTCATCAGCCCAAATTATAGACAGGGCTTCAACTAATTATATAATCAACCCCCTTGGCCCCTTTAGATGTCTGTGAGGTTTAAACGGAAAATCAATTGAAAGTACATTGATATCAATTGAGATCCTTTCTAATCTTTAGAATTCTTTTAGGTTTGAACGGAAAATCAATTGAAAGTACATCGATATCAATTGAAATCCTTTCTAGTCTTTAGTTTTTTTTGCTTTAAGCGGAAAATAAATTAAAAGTAGGTTGGTCTTAGTTGGAAGTTGATCTCTTTTGACTTCAACTTAGGAGGTCGATTATTTAGAGTAAAAACCTTAGCAGAACCTTCTCCCGAGTTACCTACCTTCTGGGGGGGGAGGTTTCTTAATCCGGACTTGCCATTATATGTCAACACTTTGGTGTTCTCTTCAATGTGTTTGTATCAGATAAACATTACATGAATTTACCATATGATACCCTCCGGCAATCAAACGTGGGAATAGAAAATCCACTATGAATGAAGGTGGGAAGAGGAAATTTGGAGGAAAGGGGGATTTTCCGTGGGAGGCCATCTTTGATTACCAGACTACTCGACATTAGAAATCAGAAGAAGATCAACAAACCACCAAGATTAGAAACACTATCAACCTCGGATTAAGAACCCCCCCGGGTTGACTAGGGGAAGTAGAAGATGAACAATTCTTGGGGATACCCCTCGTAAATACGGGGGTGGCGGTGCCCTTGTTGCATCTTGTTGATTGGTGAGCTACGCTTTAGAATGTTTTAGAGGGTTTGTTTCAACTCATAGTAGGAAGGCTCAAAGTACCAAATGAACCACCGTAATGAGATTGGATAGAAGGGTATGTTTTCATGGCTTAATTGAAGAACTGAAACCAGAAATGACTAAACAGATCCAACGAGAGAATCAGTGGAAGATGTTCATGTCAATGTTTCAGGTGTGCAAGAGGTCAAAACAGCCAAAAACTGGTAGCTGCAACTTTAGGTCATTTCAAGACTCCCCCAGAGACCGTGGTGAGATTCAGAATATTCGGAAGGGTCCCACATGGGATGCCTTTACGAGGAGAAAGGGATTCTCCCATCTTAGGCAAGCATCGATCACAGACGAGAAGCCGGCACCTGCGGAGAATGCAGAGAGCCCCTGAGTTCCAAGCGCTGCCCCGGCCCATGGAAATGGGAGGTAATTAACATGATTAGATGTGGAAGATTTCTTTGTTTTTTCAAGGCCTAAGTGGGAATCCCCCGAAATATATCAACATTCATGGCCTAACATAGAAATGTTTGTTGAACAGATCAGTGAGGTCACGCCTATCACGTGGTCAGATCATTTGCGCTATGGCCGGCATCTCTTGTAGTTATCAATTTTACCTTGTCAATGATGGGTGGGTGGGCTTCAAGAAGTGTTCTATTTTCACCGCGAATTTCAATTTCTTTTCCTGACATGAAAATAGAGCACCCCAAACTTGATAGTCTGTATGATCATATCATCTTTCCCATGAAAACGAACATTTTGGCTACAAATCCCATTCTTAGACAGAGACACATGTTTGATGGGCTTCAACCTTCCACCCTCCTTAACTGCACACCATAGAACCATGATTGGGCTTCCTTGGCGCCCCGGCATAGCCATAGCCAGAGCGGAGTGGGGACGCAGCAATGGTGATGCCTGTCGCATACGACTCTCTCTATTGCCTTTTTTGGAGTTTAAAGATGAGGGGACAAGTACGGTAAGGAAAATTATGGTAAAACATCGAATTTGGGGCTATCCTCTTTTCAGGCAACCCCAAATGTGTATTGCTAACATTGGAACAAGCAACTACGAGGCGAACTTACTGCATACCATGTTTTAGCGGGTCCTTACTTCTGGCAAAATCCGTTGCATTGTCAGCGATTGTTTAGAACGATGGCTGCTCAGCTAAAATTGCTGAATTCGGGTAGAAAGGAGCTTGGCGCCCTCGCAGCGTCGCATGCTGATTTTCCAACAGGCATGGATGCTGCTCCCGTTGCACAGACCCATGTCCAGAGGCAATCTTCCATTCTGCTCCAATTCGTGTGTCATGTTCTGCAGGGGATTCAGGTTGTTGGGATGAAAGATGGTTTTCTGTCATATACCTGTGGCATCAAAATAGCCTCCGGGGTAATCAAAGATGGCTTGCTGGAAAATCCCTTATAGATAGATTTTCCCATTGCAGTAATAAGATGATGTTTGGAAAGACATGGACACATGAAACATGCTGCCATTTGTTGCCATTGAGCAGTACACACCATAGGAATTGATTGGTACTTGAGGTTGCAGTCTGAGAGGGAGCCTTCCAGGCACTGTCAACCGATACCTACCCTCTGGGTCAAACCTGGCTGGGAAATCCCCATTTATACTGATTTTCCCATGAAAACGATTTCAAGCGCCTATTTATATATAGGGGATTCCCCAACCAGCCACGTCTGATCGCATTGTTTAGTCTTTGTTCTGGACCGAGACCAGAAAAGTGGAGGCCTGGCATAGCGTGGCAGACGATACCTCAGGACATGGGCACATTTTCGCAGCACTGTGCCAAACCAAATCTCGCCTCGGGATCTAAAAGCTGCGCAGTTAGCGGGGCTGGCAGATATGGTGTGTTCAGACACCAGATTTTTTTCAGAATTGAAATTCTGAGTTTGCCTTGTTGGATCTTGTTGGCACCTAAGTCTCGCACGAAAGCTTCGTTTTCACATCTTCAGCATTCAGATTTTGAGGGAAGTCTCGCACGAAAGCTTCGTTTTCACATCTTCAGCATTCAGATTTTGAGGGAAGTCTCGCACGAAAGCTTTGTTTCCACATCTTCCACTTTCACTTTTGGAAGGAAGTCTCGCACGAAAGCTGCGTTTTCACATCTTCAACTTTAAAATTTCAGGGAAGTCTCGCACTAAAGCTTCGTTTCCACATCTTCCACTTTCACTTTTTGCGCGATGTCTCGCACGAAAGCTTCGGTTTCACATCTTCCACCTTGAGATTTTGAAGGAAGTCTCGCACGAAAGCTTCGTTTTCACATCTTCAACTGTCGGATTTTGAAGAAATTCTCGCACGAAAGCTTCGTTTTCACATCTTCAACTCTCGGATTTTGAAGGAAGTCTCGCACGAAAGCTTCGGTTTCCACCTTCAGATTTTGAAGGAAGTCTCGCACAAAACGCACGAAAGCTGCGGTTTCACATCTTCCACTTTCAGATTTTGATGGAATTCTCGCACGAAAGCTGCGTTATCACATCTTGAACTGTTGGAATTTGAAGGAAGTCTCGCATGAGAGCTTCGCTTTCACATCTTCCACCTTCAGATTTCGAGGGAAGTCTCGCACGAAAGCTTCGCTTTCTCACACCTTCAACTGTCCGATTTTGAGGGACGTCTCGCACGAAAGCTTCGGTTTCACATCTTCCACTTCAGATTTTGAAGGAAGTCTCGCACAAAACGCACGAAAGCTTCGGTTTCACATCTTCCACTTTCAGATTTTGAGGGAATTCTCGCACGAAAGCTGCGTTATCACATCTTGAACTGTTGGAATTTGAAGGAAGTCTCGCATGAGAGCTTCGCTTTCACATCTTCCACCTTCAGATTTCGAGGGAAGTCTCGCACGAAAGCTTCGCTTTCTCACACCTTCAACTGTCCGATTTTGAGGGACGTCTCGCACGAAAGCTTCGGTTTCACATCTTCCACTTCAGATTTTGAAGGAAGTCTCGCACAAAACGCACGAAAGCTTCGGTTTCACATCTTCCACTTTCAGATTTTGAGGGAATTCTCGCACGAAAGCTGCGTTATCACATCTTGAACTGTTGGAATTTGAAGGAAGTCTCGCATGAGAGCTTCGCTTTCACATCTTCCACCTTCAGATTTCGAGGGAAGTCTCGCACGAAAGCTTCGCTTTCTCACACCTTCAACTGTCCGATTTTGAGGGACGTCTCGCACGAAAGCTTCGGTTTCACATCTTCCACTTCAGATTTTGAAGGAAGTCTCGCACAAAACGCACGAAAGCTTCGGTTTCACATCTTCCACTTTCAGATTTTGAGGGAATTCTCGCACGAAAGCTGCGTTTTCACACCTTGAACTGTTGGAATTTGAAGGGAGTCTCGCATGAGAGCTTCGCTTTTACATCTTCCACCTTCAGATTTCGAAGGAAGTCTCGCACGAAAGCTTCGCTTTCTCACATCTTCAACTGTCGGATTTTGAGGGAAGTCTCGCACGAAATGCATGTTTGAGAGATAGCGCGCCTGCACGAAGTGTTGTGTTTTGCAGGACAAAACGTGTCTAGCTCGTCCGGCGGACGGTTTCGAAACACATTCGGTTAGGGTCGAATCATGGTCGGATCGGCCCCGCAGTGGAACTGCCAGTTCAGGCGTTGTTTTGCCAACGTTCTTGCACGTAGTTTTCTTGTGTTTTGCAATTCAGTCTCCAGATCATATTGTAATGGCTGCGTCAAGGTTGCTTGGCGCCGCGGCTGCGTGCGTAATGCTATTGCCTTTTGCAGCTGGACATCGTAAATTGTGATTTATCGGCAGATTTTTTCAGTTTAAAAGCTTGCTGTGTGGAAAAGCTTCTGTGTGTAAAGGCTTCTGTGTGTAAAAGCTCCTCTGTGTAAATGCTTCTCTGTGTTAGGGCTTCTCTGCGTGCTTAAAGCTTTTCTGTGTAAAAGCTGGCTGTGTGTGAAAGTTTGCTGTGTGTAAAAGCTTCTTTGTGTAAAGCTTGCGTGTGTGTGTGTAAAAGCTTCTGTGTGTGTGTAAATGCTTCTCTGTGTAGTAGCTTCTTTGTGTCAAAGCTTGCTGTGTGTAGAAGCTTCTCTGTGTAAAGGTTTCTCTGTGTAAAAGCTTCTGTGTGTAAACGATTTTCTGGGTAAAAGCTCTTGCTCTGTGCAAGAGCTTGCTTTGTGTAAAAGCGTGCTGTGAATAAAAGTTTTCCTAACTCTGTGTAAAAGCTTCTGCGTATTCAATAGCTTCTCTGTGCAAAAGTTTGCTGTGTGTAAAAGCTTCTCTGTGCCAAATCTTCTCTATGGAAAGCGTAGGGGTTGCTTGCTTTGACACCGAGATCCGTTTTGTGAGCAGGTTTTGGGCTAGAGAAAAGGTGAGATGATTTGAGAGTGCACTGAGAATAGCTGGGATGAGGTGAGACGAGCTGACAAGAGCTGAGATCAGCTGAGTAGATTTGAGAAGAGCCCAGAAGATGTGAGAAGAGGAGGGACGAGATGAGAACACATAAGATGAGCTTACATGAGCTGCGGAGAGCTGAGAAGAGTTGAGAAGAGCTGTGAAAATCTGAAAAGCTGAGATAAGCTGAGGTGAGATGAGAAGAGATGAGAAAAGCTCAGGTGACATGAGAAGAGATGAGAACAGTTGTGATCAGCTGAGAAAAGCTGAGCAAGGGAGAGACGACATCAGATGGGATGGGATGAGATGAGATGAGGTGAAAAACTCAGAAGACATGAGATGAGTTGAGATGAGATGGGATGACACAGACTGCGGTGACAGTGGGATGCAGTGAGCAATTTCAAAGAGAAGCTGCGATGCGATGAGATTAGATGAAATGAGCAAAGGTTCAATATTCAAAAGACATGGCATCGGCATCAGATTGAAAAATCAAGAGTTTGTTGCTGCGAAGCGCAGGAGGCTTGCCCGTCACCTATAGGCACAGCCTTTGCTCCGCTCTATGGGTTATAAGCGTTTCAAATTTGAAACTTCCGCCCCCGGCTTGCCCGGGTACTACTTGTAACAACGTATAACCCACGTTATCACTTGACGACTGCAACCCTACGTACCCAACATACCTTGGGTTCTAACCCACTTTCGATTCCTAGGAAAATGGGACGCCAAATGACGCCAAGTATACTGCTGCCGAGATCAAGCCACCATATTTCAGGGTCAACCGTTTTATTTTTTTACTGTCAAGGTAGACTGTACTAACCAGCTGAAAATTATAATTTTTGACAGGTATCGAAGATTCACCATGATTTGTTGTTTTTTTCATTGTTAAATCACCCATTTTTAGAGAGTTCTTAAATCAAAGTAGCACCCAAGAACCGAGGTCTGGGCTACAGATGTGGCAATGAAAGGTGCAACTTGAGATCACACTTGGTGGATTAACCCTACTTTTCCCACTGAAAAACTAGGGATATAACATGATATAACCTACTTAGAATTCGTAGGATGAGCCACCAAGTATAAATGGGTGGTTTTAATGGATAATCATGAAAAATCATTTTTTCTATGTTTGGTGATGGATAAGCCACACATCGACAAAGTATTGTAGTGAAAGAGGAGATGGGGGGAATGATAAGACTAACTAGAACCGGACACCATTTCAGTGTCATCAAACATTAACATGGCTGGAAACCCTTTGTAAATGGAGTGCAGGAGGTGCCTTTTTTTAACATAAACGGACGATTCTCCAGTCAGCCATATTTGATGACCAGAGGATACTTTCTAAATTTGTCTAAACCAAATAAGGGGAAACTATGGGTACCACTCTGAAATCCACTCTGGATCACTATATTTACATCAAGGGTGATTTGATGATCATGTGCGCTCGGTATGATTTGCAATGGGACAAGGAGGCACGTATGAGTCAAATTATGCACCAACGGAATTGTGTTGGCAAGACAAACTATATACATCTGAACATCTACATAACCATACCATGGACACGCATGCATCCACAGTTACCACATTTCAGCGCATTCATACGGATACGTGGCCTTTGGTATGTACAGGTACCTTTCCTGCAAAAAAAATCCAGTTGTTCGCTTCGCACTCTTCGCCTGCTGGTCACCGTGGCATCGTCAGGTACTTGTCACATCACCGATTGCATCACTACGTGCACTGCCCCAGCAGTTTTTTGGCAATGTGGAGTCCCAGTGAACGATGAGACAATCTCTACATGTTGTGGGTGATTTCCGGTGATTTCCGGCGATTTCAATCGGCCTGAAATAATCTTGAAAGTTGTGGATTGTGGGCAACTGTTTTATCCCTTGAATCCAGTTTGGGAATTCTTATAGATTATCCAGATGTAGGAGGATTGGTGCATGTTTTGAAAAAATTAGAATAGAACAAGAGAAACTGCTCTTTTGAACGAATCGTGATGGAGTTATAATCCCTTCGCATACCACTTTAGGCATCGACACTACATGTGGGAATTCCAAAGAAAACCAGAGAAAATGGCATCGCATCGCATATGATAAGTTATCGATACATGGTCAATGGTGACTGTTTACCCCTCAGTTCGATGGATGGTAATCATTTCAGCTGGTGATTAGGATGATGGGTTCTATCACATCATTTCTAAGCAAGGGATGGAACAAATAACCAAGTATGTTTTTATGTTGAACATCCAAATTTTGAGGGAAAAAAACATGACTTCACCAAGTTTTCACAGAGTTGTCCCATGGTTAACCCGTCTTGAATCTTGATCTTGTCTTCCCAAGGTCGTCGTTGAGGCAGTCCCGGGGGCGGATGGTGAACTTCGCTTGGTACCTTTGGATCAGGCGCCGCGCGGTATCCCGGGCTCAGGGGATGGTGAGATGTGGATTAAACGTGATTGCCCGCTGGTAAACATACAAAAAAATATTGAACATGGCCATAGAAACAGTTAATGTAGCCAGCTATAAAAACTTATAAAATGGTGATAGTTAATTACCATAGTTGTTTGTATGTTTACCAGAGGGTAAACCAGTATTTATAGGGTCTGTAACCATCAACAAAATGGTGATAAGATTGATAAGATTGATGATATTGGTTGAATTTACGATGTGGGAACCCAATAATTGTATACCATCCATTTCTGGTGATGTGCGGGATGGTTTATTGCTGGGTTTCCCACATGAAGCATCAACAATATGGGGATTACATTGATATCCTGATATCCATCCATGACTATACATTATATAGATATAGTTATATATTCGTGATATATACATTGATATATACATTAATACATATTATATATATATACATTAATATGGTGTCATGATTAGTTCATGATGATTATAAGGGAATTTTCACTACCCAATAGACCATAGATTGGGGATGATCATGCTGGTAATAATACTTATCAACCAACTTATTTCCATCTTTCGTCATACCTGGAGCCATGATTCCATTTGTTGAGTCTTATATGCACAATCTGTGTAAATGTATTACCCTCGTGGTAAATTAACATCGACCCCGAAAATAGCAATTGTTTCGTTGAAACTAATCTTCAAAGTCAAAGCCCATCTGCCAGGGTCTATGTTAATTTACTGGAGGGTATATGTGCTTTTGATGGGAATAGGAACCACCAACGAGAGAAGACTTTAGCGACTTTACCTCTTTTGATTCTTACATCAGAATGGATCAGAAGTGTGAGATTCAATCAACCACCATGTGGGGTGTAAAATGTTACATGCAACTATAATACTATAGTACTTATGATTGGGGAGGTGTCAAAACCTCTGACTTTCCAGGAATCCATGTCACGAATTACGCGGGATGAGCATCCAGATCCTCATGATCGAAGAATTTTGACCAGATGAGACCTTTTTCAGCACAAGAAGGAGACCTGATGTTGGTTTATGATACCCCCTTCTTTATAACCTAGTTGGATAGAATCGCCATAAATCCATGTTTTAACCTAGTCATAAATCATCAGAACCTATCAAACTTGGGTTCCCTTGTGGCGAACCCAGGAGCCGTCGGCATACGCTTTGACTGCGTGGCTGTCCTTCAGACTTTCTGCCCGAATCTAAGGGCACCAGGAGAAAAGGTTTGACCAAATGGTTCCACCCGTTTCAATCCACTTTATTTGTTGTTTCTCTTGGGAGCGGTCTCATGTTTGGAAACACCAAACTGATCAAAACTTGGTGTTTCAAACATCAAATTGTTGAAAATTGTGGGTCAATGGTTGATCAGGACTGCGGAATGTGAATATTTGATTCTTGCAGCTGGCCAATTTGATCAAAGCTGCTCATGCAATGGATGCAGTTATTATATATACTCATAATTGATGAGGTCTGTAGGTGTTGGTATAGATATCCCGGATATCCCATTTGGGGAGACGATACGGTTTGCAGGTGCTTCCACCAAGCCGAGACACTCTAAGGAAAAGCATACAAAAGGAAACCATCTCAAGACAACATGAGCAGTACTCAAAACCCCTTGGTTCACAAGCATATGGGGGTTTTGCATACAGTTTCACCAACAAAAACATCTATTTATTTCCAAGTTCCAAGAGGGAATATCACCATGAACTGGGAAATCCTATGAACCACCTATGAAATGCCACTGATGTGTGACCGCTGAGGCGGCCTCTGGATTCCACCTCAGCAGCGAAGAACTCGTGAGACCGTGGGTCGCAAAAAGAGATTCGTGGGTCGCAGAGAAGGGGTTTCGCCGTTCGGGAATCTGGGAATCTGTTAGATGATTTGATCATATATGATAGAGATGGATAGTATATAGATAAATGATATAATGATATATATATATAGAGAGAGAGAGATTGGAGATATATATATATACATATAATGAAATATGATGGGAAATCCCCGAACTCAATGGAGGCTTATAGCTGAGAAAAGCATTGAACTGCACGGGGGATATTCCATTTAGCCCCTCAGCTTGCAACATGTTCGGTTGCCCAAGGAGATTTGGTACTGGAACCCCAAGCTGACTTGGGATACGTTGGAAGTAGACTTCTCAAATCGAATGCAAGCGTCCGATGGGTTCAGTGGACATGACATCGCCGGAGGCCAAGGCCCCGCCATCAAGATGGACAGCCGAAGCAGCTTTCATCGGCAACGAGAAATCTGCCAAAGTTACTCAAAAAAATCAAAAATCAAACCCTGTCAACCGAGACTTGACATAATTTTCAGATCATATGCCCAGATATTCCGTAAGTTTTCTGAAGTTTCCACAGCCAGCCCCAGCACCCCCGATGAGATCCGCGGCGCAGCTCCATGGCTGACACGGATGGATGACGCGGACGGCCTCAGCAACTAGCTACGAATTGAGTTTCCCAACCATCTATAGAATGTTGAGGCAGAAGAATCAGGAAAATATGATCATTTTACCATCATTTTACCACATATCCATGATGTGTTAGTGATTTAGTGGAAGTTTGAGGTTCCATCCAGAATCCAGAAGCAAGATGAGACGGAAGAAGAATATGGCCATGGGTCAAAACCATCCCCATACTTTCGTACGTCAGACTGAACCAATACCCTCTGGTAAACTAACATAACTATGGAAAATCACCATTTTTAATGGGTAAATCCACTATTTCAATGGGCCATGTTCAATAGCCTCGAGAAATGGCCAGTCAAGAACCACCATCAGCAAACCCTCCAGTTGACCAACAGTTCCTGTTGCCAGTTAGGTTTTCGCCCGAAATGCATTTTACCGCGATGTGGGATTGTGTGTTTCATTTTGTTTCATTCCCGTTGCATGTTACCAACATGATCAGATTTACCAGTTCCCTTGAGTACTCCCATGGTATCTTATCCGTCCCAGTTTGTCTAGTCATCAGTCCCTCTTTGATGACCGGCAAAGGCAGCTGGGGTCTTCAGAGTTCCAGCGGCTTCAATTCCTGGGCGTTGACGAGTTGTTCCTCGGATGAAACGTTGATGACTTTCGATAGATTCAAAGCACAAGATGTCTTTTGAAGAAACATCAACTACTACTAGGTAGGGCGAACATGGGGGAACTAGATAGCACAAAGTTGATGCACATAACTTCGTTCACGTTTGGGTTTATGGATGATACAACGAACTGGTTGGTGGGGGTTATAAACCAACTTATTACTAGGGGGCCCACCTTGTAGTTCCACCAGATGTCCGTGCTGATGCGGAGTTGTTCCACAGTTTATGATGGGACATTTGTTGATCGGAATCTTGAGGTACCCTAAATTCAGGCCGAAAATGAATCCACCATGGTCCACCCAATATATGCAACGGCCCTCTCTTCGTCTCATGGTGTCTGAAAGTTGTGGCTGGTGATGCCCAATCTTCATAGTCTACGTGCAGTCCCTCAGGTGGTCATAAACGATGATTTCCTCAAATAGGGGATCCCCAAAACCATGGATTTCAAGAGGTTTCAATACTAAAACAGTCTAATGACTTGGATGATTTGGGGGTGCCCCATCTTAGGAAACCTCCATGGCTCAATACCTCAAGGCAGGTCCTCCACTCCTGCCCTCAGCCCAGGGCGCAGCATCGGAACGTCAGCCAACGTCTTGGAGAGAACCGTCAGGAGAGCGGGGTAGATGTACAGCATGGACCGTGGTGCACCCCGGAGAAACCACCATGTCACCACGACCTGCTTGGTTTGAAGTCACAAGCATGACGGTTTCATGGCTATGGAAGGGGATATAGCCCCCAAATATTACATATATATAATATACATACGTGGCTTTATAGTATGCTTTATATGGTACAGTACCTCGTATGAAAAGGATCCTGGAATTCGCATTGATGGAGGTTTCATGGCCAACAAACATGGTGAATTAAACCGCCATGCGGATAGATCTTCATTGACCGATATGCAACTGGTTGCTTCTTTCAATCCTGCTTATTTCCCATCCCGCCCAAACATCGACATACGTTCACGAATGTTGATCACGATTGAGGAGACACACCCACACATCATCTTGAACTCTTAAATCATAGTTTAGCTCGTTAATCCCAAATGTTGCTTATATCCCATTTGTTTCAATAATATCCCAGACAACCATGGCTATCCGATCAATATCTAATTTTGATGAACATCCATTTGCTTAGTTATATCTATACTATAGCTTATATGCCAATAAATCCCATTAAATCACAATATCCCATCATATCCCATAAATCTCCCGATATCAAAGGTGCTGAACTCCCGGATCTGTCATGGCTTTTTTTTTTCAGGAGCCTGGGAGGCCGCGAATACTTTGCGCATCGCAATGAGGTGATTCTGCGTTGCGGCGAGCTGGCCAGTGGGGTGCATTTCATTTTGGATCCTTGGAATTCTTGGGAGCAGCGAATGGAAGGAATCACTTTTTATCACCATCTAAAATAGAGGAGGTCAAATGTGGCAATGCTTTGTTTTGGAGAGGGTTGAATGAATGGTTGAATGTTGAAGTGGTCATTTGTCATATTGGAACCTGCAGAGTGAGAAAGCGGTGGATCATGATAAAGATCCAGTGGAAGAAGGAGCTAGTATGAGCCAATAATAGTGTGGCATGCATCAACATTTTTTCTCCAACAAACAAATGATGCAAAAAATGAGATTGTTTGGATGGCGCTCAAGTTCTGCTTTCCAAAAAGGGTCACCTATGATTTCCCAACAATTTACCCTGCCCTATTCCCATTTAGAAATTGGAATCATGTGAAGTCTATATTAAATTCTCCGAACATCCCAACATGTTGATGGAACTGATTCAATTTTTTATGGAAGTTCCCATTTCAAGATCACCCAATTTTTTTCGGGTCTCCAGCATTTTTTGAACAACGTCAGGATGGGACGCTTCAAGTCTTGGCCTTGGGCGAAGTGGAGAAGCGACGAGGGGAGCATTGGGCCATGGTGAAGGTTGGAGAGCTGCAGGAGGGGGAGATGCTGGCGCTGCCATGGTTGGAGCGTCTTGGGCGAAGTAATCGCAAGGACCGATTGATTGGAGGTACCTACCAAAAAAAAGTCCTATGTGAGGTCCGTTTTCGGGTCCTGAAATTTCCATTGATTCGGTGAAGATGGTGGAGTCGGATGGTGTTTTTCCTCCTCGGTTGATGGTTGGGGTGGGTTTGGTCTGAAGCTGTTGTTTTTTGTATCTTGAACTTATTTGATTGTGGAGTTTCAGGTTTTGTTGGTGAACAAAATTGGTATTTTCGGGTAGTACAGTATACACCCCAGTTTTTGGACTAAACTAGTGGTTGGGAGATGTTGGGAGGGGGCTGCTCCTGGAGATTTCCATGGGGGGTACCCCAAATCATCCATTTAAAAATCGATTTTCACCTATAAACTTTAAATTTCACCATCCATTTTTGGGTACCCCCATTCTAGGGAAACTCCATGAAACCCCCCCATTTTTCGATCCATATCATCCCCATCGTTCAAGGAAGAGACCCTCGCGCTTCTCCTTCCGAGTTCAGTCCAAGAGTCTGACCGCGATCATGCTCACAGGTGCCGAGATGACGGCGACGCTCGGCACGGATTTGGGGGTGGCTAGGATGATTCGAGATTTCGAGAGAAATGTTCTCCAGATACTTCCTGAGAAGGTACTTGGATATCTTGGATCCGTCAGGAAGTCAAGATGGTAAATGTAAATAATCGATAGTAAAGGTGGTTTCTTTGGGATGAATCATTGCGAGTGCCAAATGTAGATGGCAACTGTGGTTAGAAATTCGCCCATCCCCAATCCAACCAACCACTTGGAATATTTGGAGGAACATCCCAGCAACCAGTGCTCGTAACCCTGGGTAAATGAGTTCCTTAAATGGGTTTCTCCCGTTGACAACTCGATTATGATCCCAGTTGAGAAACAACTAATGATTTCCTATATATATATATATATATTGAGTCCGTCCTGATAGCTGTAACAGTCAAAAAAGGATTTCTTATATTTTAGGCGAACGTTGTTTTGAGTGTTTTCCTTCGTGCACAAAATCGTGCTTTTCGGTGCTGTCCCTCGTGCAAAAAAATCTGCTCTAGATCGTGCTTTTTGGTGCTCTCCCTCGTGCTCTAAATCGTGCTTTTTGGTGCTCTCCTTCGTGCCACAAATCGTGCTTTTTGGTGCTTTCCCTCGTGCCAAAAATCGTGCTCTAGATCGTGCTTTTTGGTGCTCTCCTTCGTGCCAAAAATCGTGCTCTAGATCGTGCTCGCTGTTACAGCTATTAGGCTAGTGTCAGCGTATATATATATATACATATATATATATATAACTATATATATATACATATATATATATATACATATATATATACATATATATATATACATATATGTATACATATATACATATATATATATACATATATATATACATATATATATATATACATACATATATATATATATATATTATGTGTTTATATATATATATACTTATACATTACTTATACGAAGTAATCCTGTGACATTATATCCCCATTGGCTGATCAAGGAAGACCGAGAGCTATTTCAGTCAGCGCTCGCACGAAGAACGCCGTCGAGACCCTTGGAAGATAGCAGGATCAATGGGAAAATTCCAGCTGAACATCTGGATGGGGAGATAGAACTAGGTTGAGTGTTGGGTTTCTGGAGAATATAACATGCTATAGCTATAATATATAACTATATGATTAGTATCAACATCCAACTCATCAATTTTTGATTAGTTGGATGTTGGGGATTATATGCTGGTTGTTTGTTTCAAACATGTTTTATTGTCCATTTCATATATGGGATGTCATCCTTCCCATTGACGAAGTCATATGTTTCATATTCTTCAGAGGGGTAGGTCAACCACCAACCAGTATGGTTTTGGGTAAGGGCGGAATCATGGCCAAATAAGGCTGCATCCAGTGATTCAACATAGCAACATAGCTATGGAAAATCGCCATTAAAGTAATATATATATATATTATTGCCACATATAGGCTTTTAATATAGATAATTATAGGTAGGCAAAAAAAACCATAATCATACACAAATAGGCAATTGTCTATAGCTATGATAAATTACCAGATGGTAATATACTTGTATGTACATGGACCCTCAAGCGTAGCACAAATTATTGTATCAATTTTGTGGTCTGCATGTTCCGCTACAATTGTATCACTTTTCAGCCCAAAGGGCCAAATGAGTAGACTGGTGCAAAACGAATATGAAATCATACTCCATCATGTTTCAGTTGGGGCCAGGGCCAGTGTGGCTCTTGGATATGTGAGTTCGAAAAACATTGTACGTTGGACGAATCTAGGTCTAGGCATTTGGTTTCATGACTTGGGTGCTACCCACAGAAAAGGAAGGAACTGACATGAAAAATCAACTGACAGTAATAATCACTGTAGCACGCATGCAAAGTGCTAGGTGTACCTCCGCAATGTGGTTGTCAGCCAACATGTTGATCATAATAATGCAATCCGCTAGCTACTGTGGTACTTTAGTTTGTAAATGGCTACAGTAAAAGGACAACGTACAACAAGCGCGTGCAGTTTTTCACCAATCTGGAATAACGAGCAACAACTTGACCTTGAGGACTAATTCTTGCCTCTTTGAGGGGCCAGGTATATGATGTAGATACAGGATGTAAAGGAATATGTATATATGGTACTATACATATATATATATACATAATATGTAGAGAGAGAGAGAGAGGGGAAGAAAAAATATTATGTATACTGCGTATATGTATATTATATATATATATGATCACCACCTCTTTAAGGCTACTTTTCAGGGGGGACCATACCAAAATGTAAGACACATTTTTGGGGACCCCCCCTAAAACGTAAATTTGGTCGCCGAACGTCCCCCAGGTGTTGTTTTTGTGGGGAGGGTCTTCAAAAATACCTTGAAAAATGTAGCTTACATTTTTGGGTACGTCCCCCCCCCTTAAAAAGGGTGGTGATTATATATGTGATTTGGCCATGATATGCGACATTCCAGCAGAAATGGGGGTATTTTATCGGGTGTAGTGGAAGCAAAATGGGCCAGAGATCCTGACATGTATGTTTTTGACTAGTTTGACTCCTGCTTTCATATTTGTCTACTATCCTTTGAGCAGGATTGTGGGGCCTCTAAGTTTAAAAAACATCAAATTTATGTGTATCTGCTATACTTCCTGCAATGTTCCGTTTTGTTCATATGGTTTCAGAGTCCGAGACCAATTGTCATTCTTACCTTTGCATTGCCAATGCACTATACATGACTAATTATGACTATATACTTGTCGTTGGTTTCATGTCCGTTTCAACTCCTTGCGAGACCGTTGATCGTTTGACTATCGGGAAAAGAAACAACAAACTAGCCACACTCAAGTACTCACAGCGCCAGCGGTCAACTCCGGGTAGTGATGACTCTTTGTATTTGTTTGGATTTGTTTGGTAAAACAACCAAAACACCTTGGATCTCGTGAAAAGCCATCGTCTTCAACATGGAGATTTGTTTCAGTATTTCATCCACACCAAACATTGGATTTTCATCCTGGGTACCTCTGCACACATGCCGCGCAGATACTGTTTGACAGGTACCTTGTTTCATTCTGGGTCTTGGGTACTCGCACACATTCTGGGTACCAACCAGCTTGGGAAGAGCCCAGTCATAACTTATACCCTCTGTTAACGCCATGGAAAGTTACCCACATGTGCATGATTTGCTTGTGATTTCCATGGCCATTTTTGCGGGATGTCATTGGCCCCATCGAAAGCCAAGGAAGAAGCCTGGGAAAGCAGCGCCCTGCAGCAGTTTGAGGAGCGACAAAGGGAGCAGCAAGAGCTGGAGGAGCAGTGACTGGGACGAGGGGAATCCTGGGCAGATGCCTGGACGATCCACGGATCACTGGTGAATTTCACCATATTTCACCATAATTTCTAACCCAGGTAACCCAGCGCTCGATTTTTCCGGGATACCCAGCTCGGGCTTGCTAAGTGGGATCCGGGATGATCGGATCCTCCAAGCTCCCAGGACAGATGGGGTTCAAACCCTGTTGAAATCCCGCAAAGTAGCTGTTGAAATCTCAACCTGGTTTTGGTGATTTCAACAGCTACTTTGCGGGATTTCAACAGCTACTTTGCGGGATTCCTACTTTGCTATTCTTGCAGTTTTGGTGATCATTTGAAGATGTTCGAAGAAGCTATTGAATAATATACTGCACGATGTGACGATGTCAGTTCTTTGTGCTGAGGAGCGGCATATGGGGCATTGTTTTTTAATTTTTCCAGGTGCATGGTTCGACCACCAACAGGAAATTTGAGCTCATGAGTTTATTGGTGAATTGCAGCAAAATAGAGGAAACGGTTTGTCCTATGATCATCACAGTTGCTGTGTATGAGTAAATAGTGTAGTTGCTATCACCCAACAGCGGCAAAGATATCAACACCAGCTATTTGGTGGCTCATCCCAGGAATCGTAAGTGGATTATAAGCCACGTAAAAGTGGATTAAGCCTACGCATCCCACTCGAAAAAACTGGGGTTACAGGATGGGCCCCCCAGTTATAAGTGGGTTTATAAACCATTATAACCCCCATGAAAACTATAGTTATATCTACCACAAAGCCACTTTTTTTAGGCAACTGAACGCTATCGACTGGGAGCCCCATCCTGTAGGCCATCCACTTTCGATTGCTGGGATGTCGCAGCCAAGGTTGGAGGCTAAGATAGACCTCAGCGGGCTGAAGACCAGCGCCTCGTAGCCCAATAGCTCGATGGTTTATTTCATGAAAAATAACATGGAAAATTGGAAAATAACATGGATGATAATTGGGGGTACCCCAAAATGGATGGTTTATGATGGTTGATAATGGGAAACCCTACCAAAATGGATGATAACTGGGGGTATCCCCAATTTTAGGAGGCCTCCAAATGGATTGCACAATTGGTCTTTTTGGATAAGCTCTCCCGTGGATAGTTGGTAGTGTTTGGGAGCTACTGGTATCCATGTTCCGAAAAAGAAACATGGGGAGCCAATGAGCCAATTAGTTTGCCAACCACTCGGCTTTTGGACACCTCCATCATGCTTCAAGGATCTGAATACTGGATGTAAGTGGTTTGCAAGCATAGCTACAAGGCGGGCCCCCAGCAATGTAATTTGGTTTAGTTTCAGCTCATGAATACTACTATAATTGCTATAATTCGTTGGATATCCCCCACAAACCCCACAGTTCACCTAGTGAAACGTGTATCAACTTAGCTACTGCATGTAGGGGGCCTCACCTTGCATACCCCGTTTATGAATGGGACAAGCGACTCAGGGGACTTCCTAACCTGGCGACAAGTGGGATGATTCTTCATGATCTTCATGTAGAGATGCAGCCCCAAAGGTTGATGGTTAGGAGATTATACATGATTATAATATATAACCTTTAGCATCCTTTTATATAATGGGGAATATCATGGAATATCATGGAATATTTCTTAGTCAACGGGAAATCCCGTTCTCAACGAACCGTAACTAGCCAGTATGTTTCGGGACCACATAGGGTTTAGCAACCACTGCTCAGATGAGTGTTGATATCTGTTGATCTTCAACCTGCAAGGTTATGGTATGGTATTGCCGCAACAACTGCAAAAAAATCACAGTTGCACCGTCCTTTTTCAAACTGAAGCTCGAAAGCTTTGAAGTCAGTTAAATTGAAAACCAGGAAATGTCATACTTTTATGACAAGCCAAGTCCTGATCTAAAACATATGTCAGTTACCATCAGAAACAATAGCATCATCGCAGTGTGCTTACTTGGTTAAGCATCCCAGTTTGAAAGTTATTTTGCCATCATTCTCAATGCAGCTTACCTGATTTCATGCCATTATATACCTTTTATTTTGATAGAGGGCCGGTATGGTCTAGTGGATAAAACGCATCCCTCCTGCGTCACACCCGGGTTCAATACCCGGGCGCAACACTAGGCGGAGAGGCGGGCTATCCCACCCCTGCAGTTAAGGGGATGAGCTAGGGTGTGGTCCGTAAAGCTTATCCCTTTTATTTTGATATATTATCATAGTGCTTATTTATTATATAACTATTTTATATATATATAATTATGACTGGGTCAAGATTCCCCAGCCACACTGGTAGCCTCCTGAAAGTGTTGACCTCGTCCACGAGGTAGCTATGATATTCCCAAATGAACTTCTGTCCACAGAAACCAAATATGTATGTAATTGTTGGCCACAACAATGATGGAAACAGACAGTCTTTCCAAGACCTAAATAGTCCTCCAATCACCAGTCCGCAATGGCGACACACGCTGCTATTTCTCCCCGTTAGCGTCCTGAAGTATGGGCCCTTGAGCCACCATGTCCAAGGCAGGTCATGAACCTTCGTTCATATCTCCTTGTACCCTAAAGACAATCGAATGGACAAAGGCTCGGATGAATCGGAATTCACACTCGTCTCTATTTTAAATTCGATTGTTAACCCAGGTGATACCGTACTTCCTGTTGGCATTTTGTTTGAGGGTTAGGTCTTCATCATAGATTCTAAATTTTCCTAGTTGCAAAACCGTTCTCATGAACGTGTTGTCCATGACCTTGGTTAGGCCATCCGCAAGCATGATAGCGGTCGAGACCCATCTGCAAGTAGTGTGGTCTTTAGATTGTTCCTTAAGTAACATGACTTCGATTGTGGTCCTCCATTCTTGGCAGTTGGGTACCGCGTTTTTCGTTATCAGGTCAAAGAGGGATTTACAATCTGTAATCATTAAACCTGCTGGTTCTTGTCTTAGGGAAATCTCTGGTTTGGACCACATGAAGCTTGGATCTTTTATGAAACCCCACATGCATCGAATCCATGTGAGCTTATCTAATGAACTCGACATGGCATAGGCTTCAGCGCTCAAGGTGGATCTTACAACTCGGCCTATCTGTTTGGAATGCCAAACGATGGGGGAAAATTCAGTAGTTTCATTATTTCCAAGTTTGTCAGTACACGCCATGATGAACAAACCCTGTTGTGCAGACAGCTGTTTGGCAGATGCAAAACTCGCATCACCAAAACTCGCAAAGCAGATACTATGCATGGGAATCGAACGAACTATTACTGCTGTCTCTGCATGTTGTTGTGCTTCTCTCAACGTTCTGTTACCCTCAAGTAAGGATTCAACAGTTGCACTTGTGATGCCCTTTTGAAGGTTAGCCACTCTTGTGGCCAAGTCCGGTCTCGAGTGAACCGCTGCGTATTGGAGACTTCCACAAAGTCCTCTCAACTGGTGCAATTCATGACTTGTGACGGGACTGCTAGTTTCGACCCTTCTAGGTTTTGGAACATCTATGGGTGCTATCTGATGAATATATTTTCCTTGATTAACTTTGATTGAAAAGTCCGGCAGTTGTTCAATTTCAAGGCCAGTAAACTTGAACTTTCCATATTCTCTGGAACCGAAAGGCAAGTTGACTTGTAGTTTTTCAAGTGCAGCTTCAAAGTTTTTGTTACCACCTCCAATTCCGTCATCCACATGAGTTCCCAGTATTCCATCTAAGATCTTTGGGTTTTGAGGATTGCGGAGCAGGAAAAGACAATTATCTAATGGGTGCACGCTGAAACCAACATCTTCAAGTCTTTTGCGAAACTCTTTATAGAATAGGAGTGGAGCATCAACCCTTCCGTAGGCGTTCCCCTTGAGGAGACAAACCTGTTGTGGGGTCATACCTAGAAGTTCTCTCAATTCTATGGGAGCTTCCATGGCTAGTTCACGCTCATCCGAGCGTCCACGCAAGAAGGCAGTGGTAATGTCAAAGCTCTGCACAATCCACTGTTGGCTGGCTACTGTTTGTAACAGGAGCATCCGTGAATCTCTTGTGAGTGTGGGGCTATCAGAACAAACCGAGTCAATGTCTGGATCTTGGAAACCTTTTACTACCAGTCGGGCTTTGGCTTTTCTACCCGTGTCTGATGATGGGTCTTCTTTCCAAGTCAGTATCCATCGAGATGACATGATTCGGCTTGGATGGATCCTGTCACGCAAGATAGCCTGAACAGTCTTGGTGTCTAGCCAGCATTTGAGTTCCTTCTGTTTGGCAGCTTGAAATAGCCCTTTTTCCTTTAAAGTCAAATCCCCATATTTTACTTCATTGCGCGATCTCTTTGCGGCAGCTGTCAGACATGGAAGATACTCTTTGGGCATCTTCAGGAACCGGGAAAGCTGTTGCTTCGGCATCTCAAAGTCAAAAGAGACGCATGCATGTTCCAGAGTGTCTTGGGTTTCCCATGCTGTTGACTGGTCTTCTAAAATTATATCTGGATTACCAACATTTTCACGAATGGAAACATTGTAGACAGGTTCCATGCCGGCTGGCAGGGAATCTGTGTCAGATTCCATCGTCACTGTTGAGTTGAGATCTCGGTCAGCTTCGGCACTCTGGTCCACGTTGTCATCAGCTTCTACCGGTGTTGAGGAGATTGGCGATTCTGGTACTGGAGTCTCTATAGCATGAGACAGTCTCTGAGCATCAAGTTGTGTGTCAAGGGAAATTCTCCTGTTGGGTTCTTCTTCCGGTTGTACTGAAGCGTTACTTGAAAGGTTAGGGTCAGGGTTATCTTCAGGATTATCTTCAGCATTATTTCTGGGGTCGGGACTATCACTACTCATATCAAGGTATTGAAATAGGCCGCTTCTTTCCCGAAGGCTTCTCTGAAGTTGTTGTGACATCTGTTGAAGTTGATTGGGATCGGAGGTTTGCACAAACGTCGAGTGTTGTTGAAATTCACGCATGGAGACAGGTCGGAGATTTTCTTTGGCGCATCTAAGTAGTCTGTTGAGGTGAGTGACCCAAACAATGGTCCGCGACTCTTGGCAAACAACTTGAGCCGGTCCATTCCATCGACCCTTTTCCATGACATTGGGTGATTTTCGTTTGTCCCAATACATGCACAATTGACCACATGACCAGTTATGGACTTCACCTCTGGACTGTCTCAACATGGCACGTCTGATGGCACCGCTATTGTCAGCCTTGGCAAACGCGGCACGGGCAGATGCACGAACCTGCAATCGCTGTTGGAACCTTGCACTGTCCAAGTCTTCGCTTTGACAGGCCAGGTGGGAGCTGGTGTCCTCATCTGACACAATCGATGCCGGGAGCATCGAGGCGCGTCCTAAAACAGCTTGCTCGGGACTGTATCCAGAGATGATTGACATGGTGTTTTTGGCATGAAAACACTGTGTCAAGGCTTCGTCAAACTGTTGGGAAGTCTGGATAGGAAGTTCTTGATCTATCCTACTCAACATTTCTTCTATGATGCCTCCATGACGCTCGATGCGTCCACGTTGCCACGGGGCGGCTGACAACACTGCTTGAATGCCATGCTGGCGCAGGAGATCCTTCCATTCCATGGTCATAAACTCACCACCTTGATCATGTGCCATTTGTTTGGGGTATCCCGCCCATTGGAACCACATTTGTTTGAGAAGCTTTATGAAGGATTGACTATCACGGGTTACCCTTTGACCTAGATGAAACCGGGTTGCTTCATCAAGTACATGTAACACATACCCCTTATACCCTGTTGAGCTGGTCCATTCAAACCCATCCAAAGATATACGTTCGTTGAACTCTCTTGGGTCTTTGAGGTTTCCAGGAGTAGTGAGAGCGGGTTTAACCCTCTCTGCGCATGACGCACAGAGATAGTCCTTGGCACCTCCAATCAAGGCAGGTCTCGCATTGGCTTCGGTCAAATGTCGAGCTAGTCTTTCGGCAGTCGGGTGACCTAACTTATTATGAAGACGTCTGATGGCCGTCTTATCTTCAGTTAGTTCTTGAAACTTGGGTCCTGAAACACTAGCTGACATAGGTGTCCACGTCGGAACGGGCACGTTGGGATTGGAAAACAAAGGTAGTCCAGGTTCTGGGCTGGCTTTGTCTGATTCGGGAACTTCCATGCCTGGTGTGGCTGGGGCATGTTGAGAAAGCTCTTGTGGCTCATTCTCCGGAGTCCTGTGCTTCGTTCTGGCAAAGATACAAACCATAACATGGCTGGGTCGTGCATGACGATGGCGTTTTCCTTTGGTGAGTTTGGTCCAATCTTCTATACCTAGATCTTCAACTTTCAGAGTGAAGCGGGCAAGGACTATCGTCTTTCTCAGAGGGAACTCATCTTCCCAGCCAGTTTCGGCACATATGAATCTATCAAGACCCTTACCGGCCTTGATGGCACCGATTTGATGCTCGGGCATCTGTGCTTGTACAGCTCGGAACACTGCATGCATGGGGTTCGTCCAGGTTTTGATCCCGGACTTGGGCAAATCACTACGGACCTGCTCAAGTACTGGTTTCCATGGATTGCTGTCTTCATCTTCCATGTCGACATCAGGCTGTTCTGGACAGGCTGTCCTAGCTTTCTTGTGCTGAGGTTCCACTGGTTCATCATCGACATGATATGCTGGACTTTCCATGGGACTCGAGTTATCTTTTAGTATACATTTCACTATAGCCTTCGCAAACATGGACGGATAGTGGCCTGCAAACTGGGAAACTAGGATAGATCTTCCTCTCCAGTGACATCTCCCCGCTATTTGTTCATGTTTGTGTTCATGGTTGCATAGTCTATGATCTAATCCCTCAAAGACTGTCCTGGATGTCGTTTGGATCCTAGTTCTCTTTTGCATGGCGTCAGTTGTTTCTGGATGACGCAATCCAAACATACATTGATCTAGCTGTGCGGCCAGAGACCCCTGCAAAAGTTCACGAAGCTCTTTCTGATTCCACATGTCGGATGTCCAAGGGTTCTCCAAGTGAGTGTGACAACCATTTGATTGTTGTATCTTGAACAGCAAGTTGCACAGCTTGAGATGGACCCTGGACTCCTCTTGGACGTGAGTGACACGTTGGAATCCGGATGCACTGCGGGCTGCATTAAATCGATTCCAGGCACACCATGGGGCACATTCTGGAGCTAACCAGAGGTGCTTGGGCTTACACAACATGACTGTCATCAACAGGTTGCTGCGGCCTTCGGCCGTTGAAAGATCACCATCCTCTTTTGTGAATCTGCGTGCTTTCAAACCACATGCCTGTGCTACCTGAGTTAACTTGCTATCTTCATATGCATAAACTTCAAGTACATCAAGTTGTTGACAGTGGTTATTGCCTTTACGTATCAACTTATGGACTTCCTTTAACCATTGAACTTCTTCGGCAGTGGTTACATAGGCATCATGGTTGATTTTCAGATGTACCTTTTCTGGAATCGGCTGCCATGCTGAGTCTACGGCGGGGCATTCATTGCTGCTACCTCGAGCCGTTGACGTGTCACCGCATAGTTGGCGAAGTCCTCGATTTCCTCTCCCAAACTTCCGATACGAGCCAGTACCCACTTGACGTAGTTGGCGTCCTCTTCGTACACCTGGACAAAGGTTTTGCCCGGATGCTTCTTTCCCCATGTGATCTTCTTTTGGCCCCAGTTGTCCAAAGCCTGTTGAGTGAGAGCCACCTGACTGTTGGCGTTCACTCCGGGCATACTTGCCGCAGCTGAACTTTGGGGTTGGCGACCAGCAAGAGGGATGCCGGCGGTCTTGGTTGGTGTCTTTGGAACTGCTGGACTCGGCATTGGCATAGTCTGTGGTATCATCATCGGTACTTGTGAAGTACCTGGGACCACTGACCCTGACTTGTTCAGGCCCATTGCGGAGTGTTGCAATTCCTCTTCCTCCATCAACTCCCAAACCTCGGAACCGACGGTTGTGTCGGGAGACTGTGGTCCACTGGATCGATTGTGAGGATCCATCATCTTGTTGGTGATGATTTGGCCAAGCTCGCTGATCTTCTGGCGTTGGACTCGAACTTCTTGAACCAGCTGGTGAATTGGGTTCACTTCGTGGTCCGGGACATTCTCTCCTGGGTTGATGGCTTTGGTCAATGCAAAGATCATGAAGAACAGGATCCGAAGGCTCTCCATCACCTCCTCCGACAACGTTCGAAGGCCCTCGAAAACTTCCTGTCTGGACGGCATGGTCACAGGACTCAGGCGGATCAAGTCCTGGGGGTGCTCGAATCGGAGTGCTTGATGCGACAAAAGCTGCTGCTTTGTCGGATTCTGATTCTTCACACAGGTCTGACATGTTGATCATGAACAATCCATTTTGATTTTCCACAAGAGGCAGAGACCTATTCAACTTTTGCAAATAGCAAGTGTTCTTGTTGAGATCTATGTGGGCTCCCAGGCTTTTCATGGTCTTGATGGAGATCAAAAACGGAGTGGCTTTCGGGACAACTTCAACAAGCAACCAAATTCTTTGATTTCCATGCTTGAGGGGAATCTGCAACTGCTTGAAGCTATAGGCCGTTTGATTGTTCCCGAACCTAAAACCAACATGACTGGGTACTTCACGGATTTGTGACCGGACAGCAGGTGACAATTTTTGCAGGACATCGGGCACATGCTCTGATCCTACGACACTCCTACTGGCACCCGTATCGAGTATGGCAAGACCTGCTGTGCAAGTCACTCGATGGACTGTCTGGCTGGCAAGACATTCGGCTTCACTGATGGGCATCGACGGCTGTCCAGGGAGCTTCTTCGGACTCCTGGGAGCTTGTTGTTGCAACTCTTGACGGGCATGCTACGTTTATTCCCCATCTTACCCCTTATGTCCTGCTTATCCCTCTGATTACGATATTTCCCCATTCTGGACTTAAGGAAGTCGACGGCTCTCCTACGGACATCGGCAGACAAGACAATGGGACTCGGATGCTTGGAACTTTGTACAAAACAACAAACTTCTAACTTCTCAACTCCCGCCTGGATGTCTTCGAAGATCACTTGAGGCAAGTCGGAACTGACTGGTCCATCAACTTCGGGTTCCGGCTGCACGACATTGGCCTGTTCGCGAGGGGCATCTTTTCGAAGAGGGCATTCTGCTTTCCAGTGGCCGATCTGACCACATGCTTTGCAGTGAGTGCGGCTGATACGAGCTAAAAGCTCTTCTTTTCCACTTCGTTGACCCCCTTTTCGGAAGCCCTTTCCTGACATGGCATCACGGTTGAATCCCTTGCCCTTGGATTTCGACGGCCAAAACCCTCTTCCACGGCGGCGGTCATTGATCCGCTGTCTCGCCTCCTGATATGTCAGGAGTGCCTGTTGCAAATCCGGCACATCTTGCATCATTTCCTCAAAGTCCTTCTCGAACTGCTGCACTGTGAGCGCATCTGCATCACCAGACAAAGCCATCTGCTCCAGCGTTTCAGATGGAAGAACGTCCTCGTCCTCCGTCATGGCACTGTAGGTGCTTTGAATTGGTGTCTCATCATCATGGTTCGACATAGTTGGTTGGGTAGATCTTCTTGCGTGGCTCACCAGAGCTGAGCAACACCTTGGTCGAAAGAGTTCTCATGGCCTGTTCAACCGACTTCAACTTCAACTCTCCGTTTGTCATGGAGAGTACACGTTTCTTGTCTTCGTTGGACAACCCCGACTGTCTCAACAAAACAAAAGCTTGCATGTCTTGGACTGTGATTTTGCCTCCTAGGTCATTGAAGGCTGCATGGAGTCGCAAGGCATAGCTGTGTGTTGCTTCATCGCTCCTTTGGGTCACTTTGTACAAACATTTCTCAAACAACTCGAAAGTCTTCAACTCAGAGGTTTCCTCCCACGCTGACAACGCTTCTAGGAGATATTCAACTCCCGTGTCAGGTTCGGTCAGCTTTTGAGGGTCAAGCTGGCGTACTTGGGACCAGGCTGTCCCCTTGCAGAGCATAGCAAGGCGTGGAGCCAGGTTCCCTTTGTCTTTGGTTGGGAACACTCCGTGCAGAAAACGGGCTTTCTGTGAAAACTCTCGGATGTCATCGATGCTTGGGTCAAAACTTGGCAACTGGCTCCACAGGCCTATCGCCGACTTCTCTTCGGATGTGCCTTCGGACATGGCTACCTCAGACACTTCAATGGATCCTCAACTTTCCGGCTTTTCGTGCAAAGACCTGGCAGCACGAGCCAACTGGCTCCGCTACCAGTATGACTGGGTCAAGGTTCCCCAGCCACACTGGTAGCCTCCTGAAAGTGTTGACCTCGTCCACGAGGTAGCTATGATATTCCCAAATGAACTTCTGTCCACAGAAACCAAATATGTATGTAATTGTTGGCCACAACAATGATGGAAACAGACAGTCTTTCCAAGACCTAAATAGTCCTCCAATCACCAGTCCGCAATGGCGACACACGCTGCTATTTCTCCCCGTTAGCGTCCTGAAGTATGGGCCCTTGAGCCACCATGTCCAAGGCAGGTCATGAACCTTCGTTCATATCTCCTTGTACCCTAAAGACAATCGAATGGACAAAGGCTCGGATGAATCGGAATTCACATATAATTACATATATATATATATATGTGTGTGATACTCATATATATATATGTGATACTCATATATATATATATATCCATATGTGTATATGTATGTACGTGATACATATATATATATATCATATCCACTAGCTGTAACCATGATTACTGCTAGCAGTCACAAGGACTACCAAACATCCCCGGTTGCCGGAGGAGATGGCTACGTGATCCCTCCAGCGACTTCGCGCCAATCATAACGCTGGGTGGTTTAAAGTGAATTGAATGGGAATCAATGGAATGTAGTGGGATTTCATGTTTTTTTTTGTTTTTGATTTCATGTTTTTTTGGGTGAAATTCATGTTTTTTGGGATTTCATGTTTTTTGGATTTTTTTTTTTTGATCTCATGTTTTTGTTTTCTGATTTCATGTTTTTGGGGGAGAGGTCATGTTTTGTTTGTTGGAGTTCATGTTGTTTTTTGAGATGTCATGTTTTTTGGGGTGGGATATCATGGGATGTAGCAATCGCGAAGCGGTTCCGGCACAGTTCACTTGGTGGTTCCGGTGTTCCGCAACTCTTCGTGGCACGGGGCGCCATGAGGAATGCTTGATGGCCTGCCATCCCAATCTCCGGCGGCTCGCGCCCAAACGAGCTCCTCCACCTCCCGTAGTGGCCTGGAACTGTTGGGATCATTGGGATGATCTCCAAAAACCAGCAGAAACCCATGGAAAATCACCATTTTATAACGTAAATCTATTGAAAATGGGCCATGTTCAATAGCAAAATGGAACAGATTACCAGAGGGTAGTATATATATATATATATTAACTTGAGTGAAGTGAACTTTTAAGTGAATGACACGGGTGTTTAACATGCACGTGCTCTGTGGCCACCTTTCTTAAGGGTCACCCCCACCCTTTGTCAGAGGGTGGGAGCGGTGTAACATGGGGCCTTGGTTCCGCGCTGGAGCGAGCCGAGGGAGCCCACCCTTGGTGAGCCCTGGGGACACGGTGGAGCTGGAGGTCTTCGATGACGCTGGCAACCCCCAGGGCTCTATCCTCTTGGGCATCCACAGTGTCAAGGCTGGGCACAACCAAGGACGGCTGGTGGAAGCTACGTTTCTGGGAGCTTCGGACGTTTACTTCCATTGGTGGATGAACGAAGAAGAAGGGTCACCACCCAAAGACAAGGGTGAGTATCACTTGTGCGGGGTGCCGGTTAAGGAGTGCCCTGAGGACAAAAGTCGCCCCACCATGGTGCATGGAGAGCGCTACCGGGTCCTTGGCCGCGACATTTTGGGGCCAAAGCAGGTCCCTTGGTTGAAGGACCGCCACATCTATGACGGGTACATGCTGGCTCGTGGTAAGTTTGAGGCTCTACGAGGGCAAGCTGGAGTCATAAAGAAGCCTGCTGGCGCCCCCCGCACTGAGGCCACCGCACACTGGGGGCCTGAAGATAAGGAGACCAGTGACGAAGAAGCAGCGGGCTCAGGAGCCGATGATTCCGAGAGTTCAAGTGATGACGAGGACATGAAGTCGCGCATCAAACAACTTCGTGCTGAGCTCAAGAAGGCTGAGGGTGACGCTGCTGACCGGCGCAAGAAGCGTCGAGAAACCAAGAGGGTCACCCGTGGCAAGGCTGCGGAGGCAGGAAAATCTAAGAAGCAGGATAAGAAGAAGAACAAAAAGAAGGAAGCTGCTGACAGCGATCATGACGTTGGTGACCGGTCTAAGGCGGACCCACCAAAAAAGAAGAAGAAGAAACGCAAAGACAAGGCCACTGGGTCGAAACGCAAGAAGAAGGGATCCAGTGGTTCTGGGAGCAGTGATGATAAGCCCAAGGGCAAAAAGAAGAAGCGTAAAAGTCACCCGGAGGAGTCCGGAGATAGTTCCAGTGAAGAGACAGCCGACGAGCTCTTCCAGGCCAAGCCTCGAGCGGCTGTGAAGGAGAAGACAGGAGATCAAGACAGAGGTCCCTTTGGAGGTGGGCCACCTGTGGACTTTGGTGACGAGGACGATGACTCTTCTGAAGAGGGTTCAGTTTTTCAGAAAGGCCTCTCCGCGACCATGAAAAGCAGCCAGCAAAAGTTGCTGGCGTACACCAACAAGTTTCCCGGACGACTGGCGTGCAGGATGTTGATGAAGATGGAACAAGCCTGCGCCAGGGGAGCGGAGGGGCCGAACAGCTCAGTGAGAAACAAGACACCGGTGGTCGCCATGAATCACGTGCTGACCATCTTGATACCAAGCTTGGGGGCCAAGGTGGGGCTCCGATCAACGCGGGAGCTCAAGACGCTTGGGCGCATCCTGGACCTGTTAGCAGGAGGCTGCCCATCCAAAGCCGCGGACGTAGTAGCCCAGCGGATCAAGGCGGTGGAAAGGGCTACACACGAGTCCCACTGGGGGGCGGCGCAATTCCTGGAGCTTCTCCCCCCAGAAAACTCGATGTTGTTGGAGAAGGACGAAGAGATGTTCGTCACAAAGGAGTGGCTGCTGGAACAAAAGCTTCGCAGCTACGATCGTCGCGGTCCCGGCCGAGACGGCGAAGGAAAAGGGAAGGCCAAGGGCGCAAAAGGAAAGAACAAGGACAAGGACAAGTCCGATCGGCCAGCATGGGAAAAGAACGACAAAGGCGGGAAGAAGCAGGAGGCCAAGTGAAAGAAGAAGGCCCCCCTAAATCACCCCCACGAGGGGAGAAAATCACCCATTCCTTGGAGGAGTGGGGCAAACCTTTGCAAGACTTCATGGAAGAGAAGCGGACGCCGGTGGAGCTGATGGCATGGGTCCGCGATCTGATACCAGAGCTTGACTCACCTTTTTGAAAGTTCTTGCTTTTACAGCGTGAGCTGGAGGAGAGGTTACCAACAGAGGAAACTCCGTTGGCCACGGAGCCACCCCAGTTACTCCCCGCGAGGGTCTCTTTGGTCCGAAAGTTTTTGTCTGGACGGGAGTAGGCCTCAGTTGGGGCCTCCAGTTTTGTCACCAGCCCAAGAGCTGATGGTCACCCGTCTCCACGAGGCGGTGAAGCGGTTTGAGGCCAAAGGTGGGCTCATGGAACCGTTTGCGAAATGCAAGCAGGCGGTTGGGAGTGTCCGCTTCGACTATGGCGGTGAGCCCATACAATACATGGAGGTGCTGGTGGCGGAAAAAGTCATCCCTTGTTGGCCTCAACCAGGCGAGGCTGCAGTGCAAGACGCCCTGGACTTTGTGCCACCGGAAGTTGCTGAATGGCTGAGCAATCCCCGGGCTTGTTTGCTGCCCCAGGGAGCCTGGCCTGAGAAACCGCCCATTAGTAGGGTGAGAGCCTCGGATGCTGAGTGGGACGCTATTGTTCGAGCCGGTGTGGCCCGAGGAATGATGGCTGAGGTCCCTGAGTCAAAGCTTTTCCGGGATCACAATGGTCACCCAGTCCTGAATGGGGCTGGAGGAGTCAGGAAGGTTAAGCAGGTTGGTGGAGAAGAGAAGCTGTTGCAGCGCTTCATATCGATTCTGGTTCCATCAAACACCTACCAGCTGCATATGCCTGGGCATGACTGCCACTTGCCCTATCTGGGACAAATGGCCATGATGCAGGTCGACGAGGATGAGGAGGTCCTGATCGATAGCGAAGACCTGACAAGTTGCTTCAACTTGTTCAGACTCCCTGATGAGTGGTTGGGCTATAGTGCCTTTGCAAAGCAAGTCAGTGGAGCGGTCTTTGGCCGGGCTGAGTCTGAGCGCGCCTTCGTGGGCATGCGGGTTGTTCCAATGGGCTGGATCAACAGCGTAGCCCTGATGCAGACCGTGGTGCGTACCCTGGTCTTCAGCATGAGTGGTATCCCGGAGGCGTCGGAAGTCTCGAAGTTGAAGTGGTTTCCCGCGGACGATTCTGTGTCCGTGGTGTACCTGGACAGCTACGACGAGCTTCGCAAGGTGAAGGCTGGGTGTCGTGCTGTCCTGGAAGGGAGCCCATCGCATCGACACCAGCGGTTTGTGAACACCTGCAATGGCTTGAACCTTCCACTCAACGAAGGAAAACGTTTGGTTGGCGCAGTACAAGGCAGTCTACAAGGGGGTGACATCGATGGAATCACTGGCACCTTTGAAGCGTCGCATGACAAAAAGGTGAGCATCCTGGAGTTGGGTGCCGCGCTGTTGGGGTCAGGCAAGACCTCGGAGTTTGAACTGCGCCACTTCGTGGGTAAGGTCATTTTTGCCATGGCCTTCCGGCGCCCTTCCATGTCGATCCTGGAGAAGATTTTTGTGGACATTGGACGGGCCATGAAAGGGCCTATCACCCTCTCGCGGCAAGCCGTGGATGAGGTGTACATGTCGATGGCCCTTCTCCCGGTCTTGTTCATGAACCTACGGGCGGTGTTTGACCGGGAAGTCACAATCACTGACGCTTCCCCGACGGGTGGAGGAGCCGGCGTGGCTCGGCAGTTCAAGAGGCCCCCAGACACCATCAGACCGCATGGGCGACGCTGTGAGCAATGTGAGCGTGACCTGGAGGACTCACGGATTTACCCCTGTCCAGCAGGGTGCTGCGCCATCTTGTGCTGCCTCAAGTGCATCGATCAACATCGAGGTGGTGACTGCCGACGGAAGCTGTACGCTGTGCCCAAGTTTGGCGAGCGCTTCTCTGGCCCGAATGCGCCGCTGTCCCACGCAGTGGCGCGGACTGGAGGGATCGAGGTGCAGCCCCCCTTTGACCTTCTGCGAGGAGATGATTTCTTCTCTGAAGAGGGAAAGCAGAAGCTTGCTGAACTCGAAGGCGACCCATGCTTGGCCTGTGAGCATTGGGCACCAGAGTGTCGGCTGTTCACCCGCGCCCGAGGAAGGCCGGTGGTTTTGGAGGATGGGACAACAGTTCCTGGACCGCAGCCGGTGCGTGATGCCCACCATGTGATGGGCTTCCCCTGGGTATCAACCCAGACGAAGATCGATTTGCGGAAGTCCAACAGCATGGCCTTGAGAGGCCTGCGGAGGGCACATGGTCCCTTTGGCGAGCGGCGCTACCTGACGGTGGAGCATCCTTACAACAGCTGGCTGTGGTGGTTTTCTCTGGTTGAAGAGCTGACCCGAGGAGAGTTCACCTACGCCGTCGGGTCCAACTGCTGTTGGGGCGGCGAAAGAGAGAAGTGGTACGCCCTTTTGAACAACTCACCGGAGATTCAAGCCGAGCTCCACCGCCCAAACTGCCCCGGGCATGAGGGGCTGCGCGGTTATGGTGCTGAGCGCCAAGCTGATGGAAGCCTCCGGTTTGCCACCGCAGATGAGGCCGAGTACAAGGTTGAGTGGTGCAATGCCTATGCCAGGGGCTTGAGGCGCCAGGTGGACACTTGGATCCAACGGTCGCTGCTGGACGGAAGATGCAGGGTGCTGAAGCAAGAGTTAGAGAAGTCCACATCGCGCTTGAGCGTCCCGGCAGTCGCCAACATGGTCGCCAACGAGTTGGTCACCCTGGAGGTCAACATGGTGCCAGGGCATGAGGCCATTCACCTGCGTGAGATGGCGCAGAGATTGAGTATACGGGGCTCCGATTTGAGGCTCCATCTGGGCGACGAGAACCTCGAAGTCCCGTACCCTGCTTACAGATGGTACTGGGAGGAGGTGATGAGTTATGCCTGGAAAGAAGAAAGGCATATGAATGAAGGTGAAGTAGCAGCGTTCAACATCATGCTGAAGAGGAGGGCCAAGGACCCGTCGAAGCATGAAATGAGGTATATGGCGGTGGTCGACAGCCTCGTCACCAGAGGGGCTGTCAGCAAAGGGCGCAGTCCCTCGAAAGGACTGAACAGGCTCCTCAAGCAGACCGCGGCCTTTACATTGGGCTCCGACCAATACCCCTTGCCGGCTTGGACAATTTCAAGGTGGAATTTTGCAGACGGCGCTTCGCGCCGCAAAACACGCCGTGATGGGTAAACACATCCGGTTTGCCGGGCTGCAAGGGAAAACGTTAAGGGCCTATCGCCTCAGTGTTGATCGCTTCCTCACCTTCATCAAAGTGCACAGGTTACCCCTCCGCTCACAGAAGCAGCTTGACTTTGCGGTGGGTGAATACATCAATGCCCTTTTCCAGGAAGGGGATAGTTTGGCCCAGGCAGGCCACTTATTATCCGGGCTGAAGAGATTCTGTCCTGGTCTGCGGCCCTCATTACCGACGGCCAGCCAATACTTCCGGAATTGGCAAAAGATTCACCGCCCTGAGCGTGCAATTCCAATTAGCTGGGAGCTTCTTCAAGCTATGGGGGGACTTTGTTTCACATTGGGGTTCCCCGCGGTCTCCCTCATGCTGTACGTGGGATTCCTATGTTTTCTCAGGACTTCCGAGATGCTGAGCCTGCAGTGTCTCCACTTGATACCTGATGCCAGAACAGATCGGCTGACGGTCATCATTCCTTTTTCAAAGACGTCAATGGGCAATCCCCAGGTCCTCGTTTTTGAGGACAAATTCGTGCATGCTTTGGCTGTTACCGTGCTGTCGGCACGTGCCCCCCGGGACTTCCTTTGGCCATCTTCTCCCGGGCAATTCCGTCTCTTTTGGTATGCGCTCCTGAGAGCGCTTGGGTTTTCGGCCACCGATTACTCCCCATACGGCATCAGAAGGGGAGGAGCTACTTGGTTTTTCTTGAGAACGGCATCAATGGATGCCACACTCCAACGTGGTCGTTGGACCTGTAACCGTACAGCTCGGATGTACGTGGATCAGGGCACCCTTGCCATGGCCGAGTTCTTTTGGTCGACCCAGCAACACCGGCGGGTCAGGAAGTGGACCTTAAAAGGGGTCTCACTACTCAAGCGTCTTCGACAGGAAAACAAGCAATGGGGATGGGAGTTCTTTTTCTTTTTTCCCTGTTGTTTAAAAATGGACAAATGGGAGGTTAATCGAACCCCCTGTGCGTTTGCCTCATGAGGCTGTTTAACCTAATCGAGGTTCTTTACTCAACCATTGTTACCACTTTTTGTGCGACCGGTTGATGTGTGGAGAATTTATTAAAGTAGTGTTTCAATTCGTGTATATACCTTTGTATAGTGAGGTGCATTCCTCCCATTTGTAGCTAATTGAGTTTCCTGTGTGGAAAAGAAACAGATGCTTTTGCAGGTTAATAACTTGAGTGAAGTGAACTTTTAAGTGAATGACACGGGTGTTTAACATGCACGTGCTCTGTAGCCACCTTTCTTACCCTCCACCTTCCCCTGTTCACCGCCTTCTTTTCCTGTCGCGTGCTCCAGGGGTCACCATGGGAGGTTAATCGAACCCCCTGTGCGTTTGCCTCATGAGGCTGTTTAACCTAATCGAGGTTCTTTACTCAACCATTGTTACCACTTTTTGTGCGACCGGTTGATGTGTGTGGAGAATTTATTAAAGTAGTGTTTCAATTCGTGTATATACCTTTGTATAGTGAGGTGCATTCCTCCCATTTGTAGCTAATTGAGTTTCCTCTGTGGAAAAGAAACAGATGCTTTTGCAGGTTAAATATATATATATATCTGTGTGTGTGTGTAGATCCTAATTTGTTATAATTCCTTCCCCTTGAAGTTAAATACCCAGCTTACCCTTCTGAAAGCCTGGTGAAATCTGTTGAAGCGGTTCATCTTGGGGGCCCATCACCCCTATGTTCAATACCACATGAGAAACCATGGTTCAGTAGGAATTTTCCACAGAATTTTATGGACCGTGTAGGTGATGTTTAATATGGGGGATGGGATTATTGGATGCTTCGTCGTGAAAAACGATACACGTCAATGCTCCAAGAATTACTAGATGGGGGGTCTTAAAATCGGGGTACCCCGATATCCAAGATCATCTTTATATTTTGAATGATTTTGGATCATTTTGGATCATCCAGAATTTTGCATGACTTTGGAATCATTCTTTTTTTTCAAAAAACCACTGGCTTTCGGAGCCCTTTTCGGAGCCCCCTTGCATCATTTTGGAACTGCCCAGATCACTTTAGGTGGTCAAGAGCTTGCCCGAGATTCAACGGGAAAAGCGCGGTCTGGCGCAGGCATGGACAGCTCCGCAGCTCGCTATAGGGGATTTCGAAGGGTGAATCCCTTCGGCTCATGGATGAATTCGCCGGTGAGTGAGATTTTCCTAAGCATTTCCGCGTACCCTCTGGTAATTTAACATAGCTCTTGAAAATGGTGATTTATAGTGGATTTACCCATTGAAAATGGTGATTTTCCATAGCTATGTTAAATTACCAGAGGGTACATATTGCTGAATATACCATCTGGTTATGACTAACATAGCCATGGAAAATCCCTGAACTAAATGGATGTATTAATAGGAAAATCATTTATTTCTATGGGCCATTTTCCATGGCTATGTCAAATAACCAGAGGGTATGATATAAAGTTAATGGATGAATTATGATGAATTACTATATCCATAATTATCCATAGGTGGAATCACGATGTTTCATATATCAGGCTAATGATGTGGCTAAGCTTGACTATGAGTTGGCTCTTGTCCAGCTATGTTAACTTACCAGGTATGGGTCATGGGAATGCATTTGAAACTTGGTCTTCCCGTGCGAATTCCTGTTTCAAGACATTGTTCTGTATCTGATTGACTTTCAAATTCGTCTGAATATATATATATAATTGGAAAAAACATGCTATCATATATTATAATACATATATATATATAATAATTGAATCTACCATGACGGTGGCTGATGTTTCATGGTGTCATGAATGTCCCAAGCTTCACGGGAAATGCGTTTTGTGGTGTAGCTTCTGCTTTGTCAGAAGAGTAGTGCGCAAACACAGGTTTGGCTGGTCAGGGATTGAGTTTTAGCTAAACACCTAATTAGAATTTATCATATTCCCATGATTGCCTGAAAGTTTTGTTTGGTTGCAGGGCATCTAATCGTTGCTCCAGCTCAACTCATCCACTTTGTAGGTCTAGCCACATGGCTTTGTTCCCGATTTGATGGCCATAAATGGTGAGTCACCAGATGCCAACCAAGTCATCAAACACTGCTTTTCCAAGTCACCATCTCAGGTTTACCCGATGAGAGGAATATATATATATATTATCAAGGTATATATATATACATATAAGTATGGGTATACATTTATAATACCAGATTGTATTATCGTTCTGTTTATTTATGTAGACACCATGTGCTACAGAAGTTGTACATCGACTACATAGATATGCAAAAACAATCTTTTACATATATAGTTTATTTCCTGGAAAAAAACACAGAGTGTCCATACCACTGTCAATTTGCCTAAAGGTAATTTATTCCCAGAAGTGGATAAGGATGTTTAACGGAACATCTACAGGAAGACCTCTCTATTTGGGGGTTGTAAACCCGTGGGTTTTCTGTACATGTTCCCATAAATCAACCCCTTGATACCTTGATCAATCTCATAGAATCCCCATCCCTATGATACTTCCCATGTTAATATGATATTCCATTACCCATATGCGAACCATGGTGCTGGAACATGAATCCCAACATTTGCCCCATATTTATGAGCCAGTTGTGTAGGTAAATATACTATACATGGAGCATATGGGTTATATATATATATATATCTATCTATCTATCTATCTGTCTATCTATCTATCTATCCCCTTTTTCTAAAAACATGCGGTTGCGGAAACCACCAGGGGAATCCGAAAAGCGCAGGATGAGAGTCTCCGCCCAGCCGAAAAGCTGAAGGAGAAGGACGACCCAACTGTTTGTTGGTCACCCAAAGTGCCACGGTCAATTTAGTTGCCTATTTAACCATCAAAATATGGAGATTTTATAGGATTCACATACATATCATATATACAGATGATATGTTATATATATATATTAGTATTAATATATATATATATTAATATATATATATATATCCAAGTAGAATCAACAGTTGGATTAGATCGGATTGTGATTTAGACCGGAGGATAGGAATTGTTGGCAACCATTATCATAGGGATGGTCATCAATCCATGGCTACCGAAAATCGCAGTGGAGGTTTTATAGCTGGGAAAACATCGGAAAGTATCGGAAGCTAGTCTATAATTGGAGGTTGTATTGGGAAATTACGGAAGTTCATCTCTTTTCATTGATGATTTTCCATTGCCATGTTACCAGAGGCTAATTGGGTAATTATGGGTCAACAGGCTGGAAAATGTTGCTGGGTGATTCGGTGATTTTGTTGGCAACAAATCCAGGATGAGTTTTCCCACGTTTCCTGCGAAAGATACGGTAACTAAAACTAAACCCCGCGCAGGAAATCTAAGATTTTTTGAAAATTAAGAATCAACCAAGAGCCAAGATGGTGGATAAGAAATGATAACAATATCCTGGCGGTGGATTCAACAAATGGTTACTATTCATGTCCAACATCGGCTCACAAACACATGGACATGTGACCTGATGATGTGCAAGTGCAAGTCTTTAGGCTTGAAACCTGTATGTGTAGCCAACCACTGTATCTTGATGGACCCAAGAATCCTATGGATTTACCCCTGATACAAACCGAGTCTTGGAAATGTCAAAGGAACAAGTTGGATATCAAGAACAGTTGAACTGAATGAAGGGGTGCAGTGTAGTTGGACAGTTGAATCGCTGTCTCAACCAGTAACTGGTGAGCAGTTCTGGCTATCCAGTGCTTGGGGATTACCCAAAAAGTTGAAGCTTTAGATTGGGAATATATACTTCATTTTGGTCAATGTTCATATCCTATGGACCCAGCCGTACCTTCTGAGGGAGTGCACCTTGGCTCCATCGGGATACAACGCGTTGCTGTTCAGATGCAAAGACCCGTTCCGCAGCTCCGAAACTCATTCGAAACACTGTCGACTCGTCTCTGAAAAGCTTGAATTGCAACCATGCTTTCGAGATCTTTCAAGCCTTTTTGTGGGTGAAAACGGAAAATCCTTTGAATCACAACTGGTTTGTTTATTTTTAGCCAGTTCACTATGGATATACTAACCCTGTAAGTCCAAAGCACGAAATAATTATACGTCCGTTGTAACAAAGGATGTTCTTGCTGCAAAGGTGGTTCGCCCATCTCTTGATGGATGTTGTATCCCATGCTTTCTCAAAGGACATTTTGGCCCTGTCAGACTTGTTTTGCAACCCCCGGAATCTACGCAAAACAACGTTTGTTCTATGCCAAACAATGTCCTTTCTACGCCAAAAAACGTGCGTTCTACGCTTTGTCTATGGTTTGTCTACGGAATTCCTTCGGACAAAATTCCCACGCATCAAACATCCTCTGATCCCAGCACGTAAATTGTAACGGCGGAAGGCCAGAGCAAAAACCGTTGCTATATTAAGCCCTATGGATCCAAACACTGAACGGCTAGCCCCCGAAACGTCATCAAAGCCCAGTCACACTTCCGAGGATCTAGGAAGGTACGGCTGGATCCATAGGGAAACTATACTTTAAAACATGTTATAAACCAACTTAGCGCTCATTTGACTTCGGAAGTCGCGACAGGATTTGGATATATCAGCGCTGCTCTCCATGGATGGTGGCCACCGAGGGAAGTCGAACCCGTTGTTCAAGATGCTCATGAACAAAGGCGGTATCAGCGGCAAAAACAGTGATGCAGATTTTCACCCAGCAAGGCGTAAATTGATGTAAATTGGGATTGGATGTCTTTGATATTCTTTGATGCTCACTACCCTACTCTAATCTGAAGACGCCCTCTCAGCCAGTCTGTAGACAGAATCCACAAGAAGTTGTGGGCATTGCTCAGTTCTGTTGGCTGCCCTCTAGTGGCTTAAGGAGTGAACCTCGATGATCCAAAAAGGGGCCTGATATGGAGTATGATGAGTATGAGTGTTTTGAATTTGCGGGAAACCACCAATTGTGAATGTGAAAATTTGGCAATTTGAAGCACAAACTCCGGCGATTTTTCCATTTTGGGGAATTGCGTTACTCCATTCTGATACACGTGGTTTGTCATGTTTTTTGGGTGGGTCCAAAAATAGAAAAGACACCAAACCAATTAGTCGCCACTCAACTAGAGCAAGAGCTGTGTATGCAATAATTTTACACTGCTTCAACAAGCTTGTTTGATCCAAAAACCACTGGAAAGCAATGCCAAACATATTATCCATTATTATTCATTGAAATATGTCGTGTGTGTGTGTGTGCTGACGATGTGTTTGTTTTTCAGGGACCATTTTTTGGTGAATTTCAGCGAAGCCCCAATCCGCGGAGTCCGCGGAGTCCTGCGCGCAGGGTCAGGGGACGTGTTCCATCCCAAGACATCGGTGAACGCCGACAAATGGTGTAAGAGTGAGGCCTATCGTTTCTGTCACTGGACGGCACACGGCGCGACTGTAAAAAATAACACGATGGGATGGCCTTTCCCCAGTATGGCAGGAATCGTTTTGCTGGGTTAGAAAGCCAGTTATGAGTGGGATAAGTAGGGTTAATGTACCTATAACTAGGGTTATTAACGACTTGCTACATGGGATCAGCCACCAAGAAGTTCCTGTGCAAATATCCGTTTAGGAGGTATTGTTTGTAGCTGTATGGGAAGGCATCGCTTGTAGATTTACAAATGATGGTGTGGCAACTTAGAAGCTGCACATGGTCTCCCCTCCTACGTGCGAGGAACCTGGGTGGTGAATATCCGTGAAGCACGTCGGCCCTTGTCAGATCTTGTGCCCACAGGGTAGGGCTTAATATGCAGTTACTTTACGGCGTTCTATCAAATTAGATAGCTGCGCATGGGCAGCTTCCACGTACACGTCCTATCCATTTACGATTCGTGTGAATCTCATTCGGGCACCTCTAATGGCTTCAATTTTTTTCTTGTGACTTTGTTTCCTTCGCTTTTATAAAACTACAGTTCTGGCCCTTAACTGACATTGATAAACATGGGAGTATAACTCCTGCAACTAAGGTTGTAATTGTCTCATTCTTTTCAGCCAGTTAGGACTGTTAAGTGCTATAACTGTAGGTTACCATCTTGGGGAACCTCCAAGAAGACACCAAGCGTCACCGCTCTACACAGTCTACAGCGTTCGAGGTCAGCATTACCCCGTGTGGCAACCTGAGCTGACAGAGGATGACCGAAGGCAGGGCATGGTGAGGTTGTCTTAAAGGCCCAGGTGATCACCGAGTGGAAGGTCAATTGTTGGTATGAACCATCCAATTTTAGGGTCGATCACAGCGTGTTTGATAAAATATCATCATGATGGACCAATCAAATTTCAGAAAATCATCCATTGATGATTACGCTTTGGTGGGTTTTACAGCCGTAGCTGGTTGTCTCTACCGCTCTCAGCACTAGAGTCAAAGGCGGAAAAAACATATGATTTTAGTATCTAATGTTGGCCCATACTCATATCTCACAAGTCATATTCCATTACCTCATTCTGTATATGAATATCATAAGCATAGGACATATCTTGAGTGAATGTGATAAGTGAAAAACAAAAACATAATCTCTGGCACAGGTTGTTTTCTTGTTTTCCCACCATGGGATAGGAAAAAATATGAATCCATTATTATATAATTTGGAATTATGTTTTTCATGAATATCCATGATGTTTTTCAGGATTCCCAGTATCAATGGGAGATCTTCAGGATCCTAAAATGGAGGTACGTTAGTACCATATGTTTGCCCATATTTTGAGTGTATATCCCCTAAAAAATAGGCCTAAAAAATAGACCAAAAATATATGGAACCGGTACCTCCAATGAATCGGATCCAGTTCGTCATGGCCATTGACAGTATGAGATGACCATAACCCATTGAAGGAGATGAGTTCACCCATGTTGCTGAAGAGATTGCTCACCTTGGGGCGCCATCAAAAAGGCTGTCACCCATTAGATGCACATGGGATGCACATGATATAGCTGGTTGGTTATTTAACATAGGGCTGGTTGGTGGTTTGGGAACCATGGAATTTATGACTTTCCATATATTGGGAACTACCATCTGGTTATTTCTCACATAGCGAACTGGAAAATCCCATGATAAATGGAGGTTTACAGCTGGGAAAATCATCTGTTTCTATGGGCCATGGCTTCCATGGCTATGTTAAATAACCAGAGGGTAGTTTCAGATCAGTTTCATGTCAGACCCCTATGATATCCAAGAATTTGGCAGCTTATGTCGGCACCTGTTCTGATGCTGCTCCATCAGCCTTCACAAGCTCCAGAGGCAAGGAGAAAAAGCGGAAGCCGAAGAGAATGCCCTGATCGCCGAAAGCCACTTGAACGACGGTAAAGTGGACAGGATGGGTAAACACCCTCTATAATTGGATATCATATGATCTAGTGGTAAACTGATAGATAATGGCAGTATGGCATTGGTATATAGTGGGGTATAGTATTTAATATAACTTGTACGACCATAATGGGCTAAAAAATTGCGTTGATGTACCCTTCAGCAATCAAACACCACTACTAGTGGGTGTAAAATCCCTACAAATAGAGGTTCTAATGGAAAAAAACCATACAACTGGTGGATTTCCAGCCAGCCATGTTTGATTCACCAGATGGTATTTCATGGGGGACTGTTTTAAGCCAGAGAAAATGATGACATATCCAATAGAGGTATTCTCGGTCAATCAACTATTTCTATCTATTTCTGGTTGATGGTTTGGAACATGATTTTTTTTCCATATATATATATCCCATCTGACTTTAACTCATATTTTTCAGAGGGGCAGGTCAACCACCAACCAGATTTTATGGATCTATATGGGAGATGCGAAGTCGCATGGATCGCCTTACCCTCCGGCGATTTCCCTTTCCAAAGTAGACCATCAATGTTGGTGGCGGGCTTGGGTTTCACCTTTCCGGAAAAATGCCGGAATTCCAAGCGGAAGCGTGGCATTAGCATGTTTAATGATCCCCGAAAGTAGCTCACGTTGATGAGCGCGTCGTAGGTATAGATTTCTAAATCCGTTTAAACTGTTAAGAACGATGTCGGCCAACAAACCAGATGTATGTTCAATGGCCATTTTAGGTTCACTGTACCTAAATTGGAGGTACCTACCATGTATAAGGCCTATGTAACTAAGGGTTAAATTTCAAGGGATTTGCCTCCAATCTATATATATATATACATGGTTTTATACATGTGGGATTTGCCTCTAATCTATATAATTATATATATATACATGGTTTTATATGGTACAGTAGCTCCAGTTTAGGGTCCTGAAATTTCCATTGACATGTTGTTTCAGTGTGCTGAATATCTATGTGTGAAGCAGAAAACGCAGTTGCGCCCCTATGGAACTATAGTTTATCAACATCATAGACCAATCAAGCATATCAACAAATCCGCCCGCACCGAAGGTGCTGGGGCGTGATCTTCCGGATGGCACTCGTAAAAGGTTACAGGTTTACCTGGGGGGGGGTGGCATTTTTCGGCCAAAACCTCCTGTTTTTGATAGGTCGTGACGCTCGCCTTCAAAAAACACTGTAAAAAACAGTACGGAAGACACCTGTTCGTGAACGCGCCCGTCCAAAATCGGCAAGCGAAAAGTGAAAAAAAACCGTGTTTTTCAACTTTTTGACCTCAATTTTTTGGTTTGCAACATCTTTTTTTGCGGTTCCGCAGGTGGCCGGGCCCGGAGGCGGATTTTTGAGTTTTTGGACCCGTTTTCGGACTGATTTTCGTCGTTTTGTGATAGCAGAAACACTGGTTTTTACAGTGGTTTTCTGTTTTCTGCATGCTTGACGGCTAGCTTCAAAACTTCCAAAAACCTCGTAAATTACACTGTTTTATGTTACGGTGTGAATGAAAACATCGTAAATACCAGTGTTTTTTGACGTTGGTTAAAAAACACTGTAAATTACAGTGTTTTTGGCCAACCCTCAAAAACCATGGTATTTGCAGTGGTTTCTGCTTCTCACCGCGCAAAAACACTGTAAATAACAGCAATTTCGCCGTTTTTTCATGTTTTTCGTTATTTTTTGAACTGCGTTGGTCCGCTATACATGGCTATCAAATTCTTCGCGTTCTTTTTCCGACAATCAGTACTTTCGGATGTTTTTGGTCTCAATGGCCGACATCATTGGCAGTTACGAGCGGCTGCCCAACGATGCGGTGCGGGCGGTTGCCGTCGCGAAGCGACGTGAATATAGAGGTTAGAGATGGTGTACAAACCTCTAGATGGCCTCATTCTTGTGTGACGGGTACCATGGGACCAGGAAAAATCCAGACATCGGAGGTTTCAATGATGTTTTATTCTCAACCATCAACCATATGTGTATGTATGTGTATGCGTACACATGTATATATGTAGTCATCCTGGAGTCCTGGAGTAGATAGAATATAGACATCTCAAAAAACATCCCTAACATTAGATTATCTCTGAAAGTTTCACAATTTGTCTACTCCAGGATCGTATTATATGTAATTATATATACATAGACATACATATATACCCTCTAAAAAGCATACCAACAAAGATCAGGAACCCCAGAAGGCTATGCTGTGCATCCCCTGTGGCAAACCCATGACCTATATATGTTTTTACTGGGGATGTTGTATAAGATATAGATGGCTTACAATATTTTAGGATGCTTACTAGCCACTTACTAAGTGGGGTTCACCCCCCAAGTGCGATAGTATTAATTGATTGCTTTAAAAATCCGTCCTCTGCCGGATTTGTTTTCGTTGAGGAGATCTACGTATTTCGATGTGCCGCATGATTGGAGTTCTCATGCAGGCAGCAACATCATAGTGGAACTGCTTGGTGGGTGTTGCTGTGGTTGGACCTGCCATGCATGAACATGAACAGGAAATAGGTCGATGACGTCATGGTATACCTTCTCGGAAATCAAATCTGGCGGGCTGGGAAATCCACCCGAAAATGGAGGTTTTTTTCACGGGAAAATGATCTGCACCCCATTTGGATTGCTACGAAACGCACCATTTCACATCGGTACTTGCTGATTTTCGTCTGGGGAATTCTTGGGTTTTTTGATCAACGGCCCACATCAACTGAGAGGCAATTGTTGCAGACATTGCACTCAGTACTCAATGCTTGAAATATCCGGAACATGGCTGGAAAAAAGAATATGTTCAATTGAAAACGCGGAGCATCGCCACGCTTGCTAGCTAAGAAGAAAAAGTCTTGGGGGTACCCATGCAACGTGTCGTGACCCTCTTTCAAGATATGTAGAACTCCACTTCCCACTATTTGGATTTGGATAAAGTTTAAGTCCAGTGTATTGCGCACAAATCCAGAGCTGGATATAGCTAGGATAGTTGTGAAGCAGTCCCATCCGGTGTCGTCTATACAATCCCTTCCTTTCAACGTGGAGCTAGTCAGTGTACAGTGACTGCATATTGTTGCCAGTCTCTGTATGACGTGTTTTCATAAATTCCTTGCCAGCTTCTACCTGACAAATATACACTCTGCTAATCCAACATTGCAGTGAAAAATCTCCCTTTAATAGATGTTTGTCCCATTAAAACCTCCATGTATGAGGGATTTTTTCCAGCTAGCCATGTTTGATTCCCGGAGGGTAGATTTGCTACATGCCAGATAGGATGGGGTCATGGTTTTTTAAAGCCTGTTGCTGCATCGCCAAGTTGGCACATGGTGACTCATGGTGGACCATGGTGGATATGACTTGGAAAACTCTTGCGAGCCGAATGCCCTGGACATGCCTTGTTCCATACTGTGGATGGAAGAAACCCTGCACTAGTTGATAGATGGTTTATCCCATTATTTATAGGGTTTCAACCATCCGTTTGGCAACTTTTCCATGGGGAAAATCCCATTGGATGATGAATTTGTCCTATGCTGGGGATCTCAGACAGAGGTTCCTATTTCAAGACGTTTCCTTTATAAACTTGTTTGCTCATTAAATGTCATTTACTTTGTTGTGGCTTGTTGACACCATTTGACTCCCCTTAGTTTCTGGAGGTGTGCACCACTTAGCTCCTACTAGTTCTTTTACCATTTAGAAGTCTTAAAAACTTACCCCTCTGGTTATCAAACCCCTATAAATGGAGATTTTAAGGGGAACATCATATCAAATCATCTGTATTAAATATATTTAAATACATAAATGGAGGATATTCCACTACGCTTAGAAATTTTCCGCAGCATTTGTGACTTTTTTTGTGGCACCCAAGAAATCTTGAGAGCCTTGGCAGGTCAAAAGGGTTATCAAATCCGGCGTGGGACAACTTCGTGGCAGTCGTATCCGGGCCTCTTGGAGAGCGCCAGGAAACCCCATGGCGGCGTCACCCAAAATATACAGGATACTGACCCCCCAAAAAGATATAGAAAACTGGGAAACGTGGAAATAGATGTATTAAGCATATAATCTAGATATGTATTAAATATCATCTATAATATATTTATATCATCTCTAATCTATAATATATGTATTAAAATATCGTCTATAGTCTCCTGGAAACATATTCCCCAGGGTTTGATCCCCAGGTGTAGAGATGTTGTTTGGGGCAAGAGTTTTGACCAAGATCCATCTGGAGGTTTCCTGAGTCATGGGGGTGCCCCAGTTATCATCTATTTTAGACGGGGAATTTCCACTATAAACCATCCATCTTGGGGCACCCCCATTTATGGAAATGACTTGTCTCAATAATTGTACATATATAATCATATTTACCCAATGGGAATTTCCTCTACAAAATGGAGGACGCTAGCTTGTGTATAAAACCGTGTACTTCTAGACAGGGTTGAGCTGGTGTGCGTATGTAGCTGGTCATTTATGTATACTGTTGAGTATACTGTTGATGCTGCATCCCATCTCCTCCGTGTATGATATGTGTCTACATGGTTTACATTTTACATAATCTTCGTGCATCTTAAATACACATCAAACTTCCAGCACCAAACCAAAATCAAGATTTCCGATGTGGAAACGTCCTCAAGATTTTTTCGTTAAGCATTCCGCTGTGTTGCGGCCGAGGACACCGATGATTTGCTGATGGCCATGTCTCCAGAGAATGACGAGAAGATCAACCGCTGCCTCTTGGCGACCTTATGGCCAAGGTCATCGTTGTGCGGGCACTGTTTATCATACCTCCAAGTTCACCCAAATTCTATAAGTTATGTATATATTATGATTATAATGTATGTATATATTTATATTATAAAATTAATATATATATATATATATATATATGCATATTATGATATATATATACTTTTTATGTATATATATATTATGTAAATTATATGTATTATGTATATTTTATATATATTATATATTATGTATATTATATATATTATGTATATTATATATATTATGTGTATAATATATATTATGTAAAATAGTATGTATATATATATACGTATATAGAAATGTTACGCATATATATATATACACATACATAATATGTATATATGTGTATATACATGTCATATATACTTAAATACTTTTATATATACATATATAATATACATATATATTCTATAACATAGACCCGGGCAAGCCGGCGGCGGAAGTTTCCCAAACATAAATGACCTATAGTTCAAAGACACCCTGTCCCGACCGTGTCCTTCCCTCGACACTCCACACCTCACACTGCACACTGCACTCTTCGCACTCCAAACTTCAAACTTCACACTCCACACTTCACACTCCACACTTCTCACTTCTCACTGCTTCCTTCACACTCCAAACCTCACACTTCACACTTCACACTGCACACTTCACACTTCACAGTCCACACTTCACACTTCACACTTCACAGTCCACACTTCACACTTCACACTTCACAGTCCACACTTCACACTTCGTACTTCACAGTCCACACTTCACACTTCACACTTCACAGTCCACACTTCTCACTTCGCATTTCACACTTCACACTCCACATTTCACACTTCTCACTTCTCACTGCTTCCTTCACACTCCAAACTTCACACTTCACACTTCTCACTTCGCACTTCACACTCCACACTTCTCACTTCTCACTGCTTCCTTCACACTCCTAACTTCACACTTCTCACTTCGCACTTCACACTCCACACTTCACACTCCACACTTCACACTTCTCACTTCTCACTGCTTCCTTCCCACTCCAAACTTCACACTCCAAAACTCACACTTCACACTTCTCACTTCGCACTTCCACTCCACTTCACTCACACTTCACACTTCACAGTCCACACTTCACACTTCTCACTGCTTCCTTCACACTCCAAACCTCACACTTCACACTTCACACTTCACGCTGCGCTCTTCGCACTCCACACTTCACAGTCCACACTTCACACTTCTCACTTCACACTTCTCACTTCTTCTCACTTCTCACTGCTTCCTTCACACTCCAAACTTCACACTTCTCACTTCGCACTTCACACTCCACACTTCACAGTCCACACTTCACACTTCTCACTTCTCACTGCTTCCTTCCCACTCCAAACTTCACACTCCAAACTTCACACTTCACACTTCTCACTTCGCACTTCACACTCCACACTTCACTCACACTTCACACTTCACAGTCCACACTTCACACTTCTCACTGCTTCCTTCACACTCCAAACCTCACACTTCACACTTCACACTTCACGCTGCGCTCTTCGCACTCCACACTTCACAGTCCACACTTCACACTTCTCACTTCACACTTCTCACTTCTCACTGCTTCCTTCACACTCCAAACTTCACACTTCTCACTTCGCACTTCACACTCCACACTTCACAGTCCACACTTCACACTTCTCACTTCTCACTGCTTCCTTCCCACTCCAAACTTCACACTCCAAACTTCACACTTCTCACTTCGCACTTCACACTCCACACTTCACTCACACTTCACACTTCACAGTCCACACTTCACACTTCTCACTGCTTCCTTCACACTCCAAACCTCACACTTCACACTTCACACTTCACACTGCGCTCTTCGCACTCCAAACTTAAACTTCACACTCCACACTTCACACTTCTCACTTCCCACTGCTTCCTTCACACTGCACACTTCACACTGCACTCTTCACGCCCCACACTTCACACTGCTCTAAACCTACGTGCAACAAAAAAACACTAGCGCCAAAATGGAGAAAATCTGCTAACAAATCCATGTCGCAGCCTTCATGCAGCCACTCCAATACGATTTACGAGATCGAGCTGCAAAAGACAATAGTATGACAAATGCAGCCACAGCACGAAGCAACCTTGACGCAGCCATTACAATGCGATCTGCAGAGACTGAGTTGCAAAACACAATAGAACTACGCGCAACGGCGTCGGAAATTGTAGCTCCAAAACCGGATCTCGACGCCAGAGCGAAAAAAAGACGATTTTGAAGCACTTTTTAAAAGGATTTTTAGAAGGAAAATCACTAGCGCCAAAATGGAGAAAATCTGCTGACAAATCACTGTGGCAGCCTTCATGCAGCCACTCCAATACGATTTACGAAGTCGAGCTGCAAAAGACAATAGTATTACAAATGCAGCCACAGCACGAAGCAACCTTGACGCAGCCATTACAATGCGATCTGCAGAGACTGAGTTGCAAAACACAATAGAACTACGCGCAACGGCGTCGGAAATTGTAGCTCCAAAACCGGATCTCGACGCCAGAGCGAAAAAAAGACGATTTTGAAGCACTTTTTAAAAGGATTTTTAGAAGGAAAATCACTAGCGCCAAAATGGAGAAAATCTGCTGACAAATCACTGTCGCAGCCTTCATGCAGCCACTCCAATACGATTTACGAGATCGAGCTGCAAAAGACAATAGTATGACAAATGCAGCCACAGCACGAAGCAACCTTGACGCAGCCATTACAATGCGATCTGCAGAGACTGAGTTGCAAAACACAATAGAACTACGCGCAACGGCGTCAGAAATTGTAGCTCCAAAACCGGATCTCGACGCCAGAGCGAAAAAAAGACGATTTTGAAGCACTTTTTAAAAGGATTTTTAGAAGGAAAATCACTAGCGCCAAAATGGAGAAAATCTGCTGACAAATCACTGTCGCAGCCTTCATGCAGCCACTCCAATACGATTTACGAAGTCCAGCTGCAAAAGACAATAGTATTACGTATGCAGCCAAAGCAGGAAGCAACCTTGCAATCCCATTTACAGTGAGGGAACGATCCTAGAGTTGCAAATCACAATGGAATTCCATCGGCAACTCATCCACCAGCACCACTTGCAACCCCATTTACAATGCGGGAACGATCCTACAGTTGCAAATCACAATGGAATTCTGTCGACCACACATGCACGAAAAACAGTTGAAACCCCATTTACAATGCGGAACCGATCCGACCATCCGATCCGACCATGATCCGACCACACACGAGACCGTCTCGCACCCGTCGCACCGCAGAGGTAGATCATCGAGGTTCGGGGACGGACTTTGTATGGAAAAACATAGGCTTTCGTGCATCTGCTATCTCTCAAAAACGCATTTCGTGCGAGACTTCCTTCCAAAACTCCATCGGCAACTCCTCCACCAGCACCACTTGCAATCCCATTTACAGTGAGGGAACGATCCTAGAGTTGCAAATCACAATGCAATTCCATCAGCAACTCATCCACCAGCACCACTTGCAACCCCATTTACAATGCGGGAACGATCCTACAGTTGCAAATCACAATGGAATTCTGTCGACCACACATGCACGAAAAACAGTTGAAACCCCATTTACAATGCGGAACCGATCCGAACATGATCCGACCATGATCCGAGACCGATCCGAACATGATCCGACCACACACGAGACCGTCTCGCACCCGTCGCACAGCAGAGGTAGATCATCGAGGTTCGTGGACACACTTTGTATGGAAAAACATAGGGTTTCGTGCATCTGCTATCTCTCAAAAACGCATTTCGTGCGAGACTTCCTTCAAAACTCCATCGGCAACTCATCCCCCAGCACCACTTGCAATCCCATTTACAGTGAGGGAACGATCCTAGAGTTGCAAATCACAATGGAATTCCATCAGAAACTCATCCACCAGCACCACTTGCAATCCCATTTACATTGCGGGAACGATCCTACAGTTGCAAATCACAATGGAATTCTGTCGACCGCACATGCACGAAAAACAGGTGAAACCCATTTACAATGCGGAACCGATCCGAGCATGATCCGCCCATGATCCGAGCATGATCCGACCACACACGAGACCGTCTCGCACCCGTCGCACCGCAGAGGTAGATCATCGAGGTTCGGGGACGCACTTTGTATGGAAAAACATAGGTTTCGTGCATCTGCTATCTCTCAAAACATATTTCGTGCGAGACTTCGTTCAAAAGTCCATCGGCAATGCATCCACCAGCACCACTTGCAATCCCATTTACATTGCGGGAACGATCCTAGGGTTACAAATTACAATGGAATTCCATCGGCAACATATCCACCAGCACCACTTGCAACCCCATTTACAATGCGGGAACGATCTTACAGTTGGAAATCACAATGGAATTCTGTCGACCACACGTGCACGAAAAATAGTTGAAACCCCATTTACAATGCGGAACCGATCCGACCATGATCCGCCTATGATCCGACCATGATCCGACCACACACGAGACCGTCTCGCACCCGTCGCACCGCAGAGGTAGATCATCGAGGTTCGGGGACGCACTTTGTATGGAAAAACATAGGCTTTCGTGCATCTGCTATCTCTCAAAAACGCATTTCGTGCGAGACTTCCTCCAAAACTCCATCGGCAACTCCTCCACTTGCACCACTTGCAATCCCATTTGCATTGCGGGAACAATCAATGCCCTAACTAACTCTTTCTGTGACTAACCCTTTCCCTGACGAACTCTTTCTTTGCTAACTCTTTCTTTGACTACCTCATATATCCTGACTAACTCTTTCTTTGACTACCTCATATATCCTGACTAACTCTTTCTTTGACTACCTTTTTCCCTGACTAACTGTTTCTTTGACTAACTCTTTCCCTGACTAACTCTTTCTTTGACTAACTCTTTCCTTGACTAACTCTTTCTTTGACTACCTCATATATCCTGACTAACTCTTTCTTTGACTACCTTTTTCCCTGACTAACTGTTTCTTTGACTAACTTTTTCCCTGACTAACTGTTTCTTTGACTAACTCTTTCCCTGACTAACTCTTTCTTTGACTAACTCTTTCCCTTGCTAACTGTTCTTTGACTAACTCTTTCTTTGACTAACTCTTTCTTTGACTAACTCTTTCCCTGACTAACTGTTTCTTTGACTAACTCTTTCCCTGACTAACTGTTTCTTTGACTAACTCTTTCTTTGACTAACTCTTTCCCTGACTAACTGTTTCTTTGACTAACTCTTTCTTTGACTAACTCTTTCTTTGACATTCTAAAAGTCCGTAACACGGAAGTTTCTCCCACTAAACTTCCTTTGATAATATAGATTTATACAATATACATATATCTTATATACAATATACATTTATACAATATACATATATATATATATATTTACAATATACATATACATATACTATATATACATATATATAATATAATATATTATATGTATAATACACGTCATTGCGTATAGAAGTTATCGCAACCGCAAAAATAGACAAAATTTATTCATCTACCATTGTTTTAGAGTTGAAACTTACCAAAATTTGTTGGTGTTTTCAAATATGTTTCATGTTCATCCTTAGAAATGAAATGACGATCCTCAATGCTACGACTCACATCCCATTATATCATATACTATCCCCACAACATTCCCATATATTTCCATATGTTTCCTAGTTAAATCATGTTAACTTACCATTTTTCATGATCATCATCCCTAGAGAAAACGACTTATATAGGTGATGTGGCCGATGCCATTGTTGACCTGGGTGTTGCAAGCGACGAACAGGTGGAGGACCGGAAGTTTTTTTACCAAAAAAAAATAAGTTGGACATGATTGAAATCAATTGGATTTAGATTGGATAGATGATGTTAGATGATGTTCGGTGGTTGGATGTGTTTTGGATTGGAATAGGAATAGATTGTCGGAATGGATTGAAGTTAGAAATTATAGTAACTCCAAATTCCAAATGAAAGATGCCGAGAGTGTGTTTCCAGGATACTAGTTCGATGATATTTCGTTCTTATGTCCAGATTTGCAACTGTTCTATCTATTCTGGGGTTGCTATAGATTGGAATAGATCAGAACAGATTGGAAGCTACTTCGGAACCTCCAGTTTGTTTGCATTTTTTAAGGAGATTCGTCACTTTGGGATGATAAACAAATCTGGTCCGACCAGCCAAACAGGATTTCTGAGGTTTTGGAAACCAAGAGAGGAGGATATGTGCAACGCGGATCAATGACTTCCCAAAACGCGGAAGTACAACATGTATCACCCATTGATCTTTGGATGTCTCATGATATTTCAGGAGTTAACGAAACTGCAAATCAGTTTTTCGGTTGCAGTTGTTGTTGTTGATATATGATCTCAAAGCACCCCAAGGAGTCGAGTTGTTTGGTTGCCCAATGCGCATGAGCAGGCCCTGTCATTTGATGATTGTATGGGGGGATACACATGCAAACACTATCCGGTATCTTGGAGCTTATCACAATCTACATATTTTCATACGGAATTCTGCAAAAATGGACATGTGTGTGATTCTTAGGATATCAGTGCGGATTATGTATGCCCAGTTATTAGTAGGTTTGACCCCTTTCCATATGTTTCATGAAAAGAGGTATGTCCCAAGTGCTTGTTGGTCGACCAGCCATTGTTTATTGTTCATTACATTTTCCCATATTTCGGTTTTTGAGTCAAACATTTTTGACCAGGTTTCTCATATTTCTGAATGATTGTTTTGCTGGTGAAATCACAGGTATGTTCCCGGTATTTAAGTTCCCTTCTTTTTGGTGACACAAGTTTGGAAGCTTGTTTTCTTTATGATCGTTCTCCAAACATCTTCATGTTAGTTTTTGCCATTTTCCATTCCCCAGTGGTTTCCCATTTTCCAATAAACTATGTTAATTTACAGGCTAAGGTCATTGACTTTTGCTCAACAGCCCCCAGCCCCAACCCCTCAGCTCGCAGGAATTGGTGGCGCAGATGGACACGGAGAACACGGGGCAGATCGACCGGGAAGAACTGTTTGACGCCTTGATATCGCCCAAGAGTCCCTCAACTCATGGGAAGTTCAGGGGAAAATGGAGCTACGATTCGTACCATGTAAAGGCCATATTATAAAGGAGATGATGACCATAATATATTTATATATATATATGGTTTATAGTGGTTAATAGTGGTTTAAAAATGACCATTACTTCAGCAAACAAAGTTGGGAGAAGAAAAGGGGATTTAACCAGGGTATATCCCATTAGTTTACCATTATATCCCATTAAATTTATCTCCATTATAATCCCAATTCAATCACCATTCTTGTTGGTCACCCTTTGGTAAACTAACACAGCCATTGAACATGGCCCAGCCGAAATCTCGTTGATTTACTCAGCTATTTAAAATGGTGATGTGGTGATGTGCCACGGTTTTTTGTATGTGTAAATAAGGCCATATCTTGTGGGGATCTGAAATTGACTATGAATGAACTAGATTAATTTCACATAACCTATGGATTGTAGTTGTAAATCCCAATATGACCATTAGTTTGGTTTTTGCTAACCTATGGTACTCACCGCATGCACCAGAGGCTCCGTGAAGCAGATCTATCGAAAGCTTCGCAACGGCATCGCAATGGAGATGGTGCCGCGGAGAAAACCAACGGTAAATGATGGGTTTGGCGAGGGAAACCGCAACAACATATTGTGGGTTGATTTTGGTAAATAATGATCTTTTTAATATGGGTGATTGTAGTAGATAATGCTAGTGACATATTGATAAGTACAATGTGGGGCCTCCTAGACAACTAAGTTGGTTTATAACTCCAATAACTATGGTTTACTATACTTATAACATCTTATAAGTATAGTGAATGGGGTTTATAGACCAACTTATAACTGGGGGGGCCACATTGTAGAATGCTGTTATCTTTATCATGGGTTGATTATGATACATGGTGAATTTGACCTTCATCATCAGTGTTCATGGAAACTTGATTGAAACTTAAGTGAAGACGGTCAGTTCAATATTCTGATGTTTTTGTTGCGACAAGGTGTCCTAAAATGGGGATACCCCAATAGCTGGATGATTTATTTCATGGATCCTATCCTATTGGAAAATGGATGATCTGGAGGTAACCTCATGTTCGGAGACCTCCATGTGTTTGCAGAAGAAATCCCCAGCAACTTGAATTCTCTCACCCATATATATATTATTATATATATATATATTATTATATATATTATTATATATATATATGTATATCTTATATAATTTATATATATATATATTGTAAAAATATATTATATAGATATAGATATGTATAGATACATCTATATGACCCAGATACATCCCATTGTATTTCTATGGCGGCCATGGCCATAGATCATCCATAGGTCCACCGTATCTTTTCCAGGCCGATAGCTGGTTTTCGAGCGATGCAGGAGCGTTCCGGGTTTTATCAGCATGGGACTGACATTGGAAGCTGCAAAAATGGTGATTTCATGGGATTTAAACAAGAAAAAACGGTGATATCGTGGTGGTTTACCCATGCATTTTTTTGGATTTGACCAGCAAATTGCTGGCGATATAAAATGGGATATGAAATTAGGGATTTGACCAAGAAAAAGAGTGATATAATAGCCTTCTGGTAATCCAACATAGCAATGGGAAATCCACCATCCAGTTCGATGATTTTCCAATGAAAGCCTCCGTTTGTAGAGGATTTCTCGTGCCACGTTTGATTACCGGATGGTAACCACAAAAATGAAAATAGTGGGATAATTGGATATCATTGGTTTATAGTAAGGAAATAGTAGGGATAACTATTGAGATGTATAACCAACAAGATGGGTGCGTGTTTGAGAATGATGATTTAATCGACAATAATGGGAGTTCAACCAACAATAATAAGTATATCTTGGGGATATAACCCAACTTTTTTTGGGTGTGTGTATGAAAACGGAGGATATCCACAAATAGACATGTTAGTTGGGAAAATGATGAGAAAGCATGGGATTTGGATGGCCATGATTTTTACGGCAAACCCATGCATCAATTGCTTCGCATTTCTGGTACTTAGTTTTGAGATTCAGACCCCCGCTTTATCGGTCAAACCCTCCAAAGCAATGGTCAGAACTGGATGCTAGGTAGATACATCTCCAACAGCTACATGACTCACTTTACCTTTACAGTGAGAATCTGCCATTTATCCAGGTGTAAAGTTGACCCATCGAAAATCGCTGACGCGGGAATTGCGTGCAAATTGGCAGTGGGCATGAAACCCGTTGGTGTTTCTTAGCATGCCCTATGGATTTAAGTACCTTCTGAAAGGAAGTATGACTGGGGCATGGATCCATAGGGATGGTACCAAATTAAGCTTCACTATCCCACTATCCGGGCATGGAACATGAATGGCCCTCCCACGGCACCAGCCCGGGTAGAAGGCTCTCAAATCTGATACCTTGGTGAACGGCCAGAGGACCTATCCATTGCCCGTTTCTTTTTTGTTGTTTAATATACAAGATCCAATGGATAGCTAAGTTGGATTAAATTTCCATATTTTCAGTATGGTTTATACTTATAACAAACTAGTATTCATGGGGGTTCTAAAGCACCAAATATCATGAAGATCCTCCAAGGTGTACCCACAAGCCCTAGCCCATTTGTAAGTCAACTTTGCTATCTAGGGGGCCTCTCCTGGTGCATATATTGCATATACTTAAATATATATATATATGGTAGTGCTTTTTTGAAACTATACTGGTATATATTATATTACATTGTATTATATTATGTTATATTAGATTAGATTACATTGTATTATTATATTACATTATGTTTTATTAAATACTCTTACCCTTATATCTCTTTACACCATAGGACCAGGAGATATGTATCCGACTCCGCATCTTCCCTCAAAGGAGATCAGAGCGAGCCGACCTTATTCGAGTCTTCGGAGGAAGCTGATGAAAGGCCGCTGATGCAGGCGTTTCTTGGTTCCAGGCGGTGCTTTGAAGATGTGGTGTCCCAATATGAGATGTGGGTTGGTCCGAAGACGGGTAAAATACCCCCATAACAGTTCATCATGATTCTTCTCAGTTGAATTTCAACTTTGGAATATACTGTACCTCATTTCGAGATAAGCAAACATGATCAGTTTTCCAGTAAGAAATGTCTTGAAAAAACTCATGAACACTTGACACCATGACAACAGCTGCAATCTATGACGCGTGTTCTGCATTTTTTATCCACCAGGACTTGTTTCTGGGTTTGTCTGAACATAGCTCTAAATCCATTGGTGATTCATAAGTTTCCCTATTCAAAGTACCATTTGGAGGTTTTTTTTCTCCACTATTTTCAGACAGTGGTTAGGAGGGAGCTGCTCGGAGCGCTAATATCAATGTTGCGTATACTAAATGGGTAACCAAGGAGCTACTGTCACACTTAAGAGTTTACATTTAAAAAAATATGATAGTGGAGGTGCTTATATGCAAGCTCTTGTGGGATGCTCTTAGGATGTTCTTGTTTAAAGATTTTGTAGAGGTTCTTGCCATGAGGGTTTGCCAGCAGATGTGGGCCACTGAGTACTGTGGTAAACCCAATAGAAAACCTCACTTAGGGAAACACCTCGGGCAACAGCTATTCTCAGGTGAGTGAATGACTGTAATTCATCCAGATTATATACCATTATTATATACTGTTGGTCTGTAATGGTATACCACCACAGATTATTGTATACCACTATTTTAGACCATTAATATGTAATTTCCCTATGGATCCAGCCGTACCTTCTCAGATAGTGTTTGGATCCATAGGGATCCATAGGCTATATGTATTCAGCCAGAAATGTATATGTATATATATATATATACCATATCCCCACCCCCTCAACCTAGGTTTTTTTGGGGGACCTTACAATATGTAACTCACATTTGGGACAGCCCCAGATCGCCACTGAGGCTGTCCCCCAGACGCATGAGCTTGGCCTTGCCGGAGCAGCTTGGAGTCGCGATGGGCTGCCAGGGTTCCAGGGTCCCAACGTGGGTGGTTAATAACCTTAGTAAGTCCCATATGAACAGCGGGGTTATTGTAATATAATATACATATATATATATGTGTGTGTTATGGGATAACAACCCCAGTTACTAACCAGTTATATGATACTTCTAGAATACCAGGTTGTCAATAAGCCGATACGGCACCATTGACTTGTTGACCAGTTAAAGACTGTTAAAGTGGGCTTATCCCTAATATGGGTATTGCCTGTGGGGGGCCCACAAAAATAATCCAATATTGGACCCTTTTAGTATTTACGGCGATCTAATGGGGATATCCTGGGGATACGGCCACTGACCTTGGCCTTAGAATGCAAGATAACGGGATATTGATTGGATATCATTCGATTTATACGGTATACAATATGTGAAAATCATATATATATATATGTATATTATATATATATAATAGTGGGGTTATAATAACATGGGAAATGAGATATCTAACCAACAATATACAACTGCGTGCCTGAAAATATAGGGTTGGCCCCCCAGTTATGGATAGGGACAATGGTGATTTACCACTAGATCTAGGGGTACCCAATTTCAGAAAAACCCAATTGATTCAAGATTTCCACCCTGAATGTTCGGGAAGTAAAAAAAATCAGAATACAGATTCACATTCTTGAGAAGCAACTTTTTCAGAAACTGCCTAGTGGACACGTGGTGGAGCCGGGTCATGTATGTTGCTGGTTTCAAGTATTAGATGTATTAGTGGGTTTGTCTGAAAATTGGGTATAGTCCCAATTATAGCCATTTAATAGGGATAATGATCACTAACCATTGGGTTTAGGGGTACACTATTTTCAGACACACCCATGTATTAGTGATGTTCAAGGATTGCTTGGGACGATGATACGAAGAAAAAAAACGATATCGTTGGTTCTTGGATCATCAGCCACCATGCCTTAAGGACGCCTGACAGCGTGGCCCGGGGACTCGGATCAGGGGGAATTGGTTGATGTCAGGATTGTCACCATGTAAAATGATAGATGGACTTGTTTGAACATAAGGCGCCCCATCTGATGGATTATATATGGCTTATATCGGATTCTCATCACTTTTCTCACTTAAAGGCAATCAGATGCGGTAGATATAAAAAATGCACCGTTGGTGCAAAAACACCCCATCTGGTTGGTGCTTTGGAACATGTTTTATTTTTCATTATTTTTCCCATCATATTGGGAATGTCATCATCCCAACTGACGATTCGTCATATTTTTCAGAGGGGTAGGGCTATTCTCGACAAGGAAAACATGCGATTGTGGCATGGCATGACTCAAGCATGGCGCAACTGGAAATCTGCAAAATCCCATGGAAATCCCATGGAAATCCCATGGAAATCTGGAAATCCCATGAACATCTGGAAATCCCAACATCTGCAGAGCCAAGGCATACCATGCAATGCCCAGTAGGCCTTTGAGCGCTCCAATTCGCGGGGAACTTAGCCACATCAAACAGTGTGTTGTGGTCAAATTGTCCACTACTTGTAGTATTGCAGTGCTCTTTTTGGGGTCTCACTGGTGTTTGATATGCCCAGGGTTTTTCATTGTTGATACCAGCATGCTCAGCAAGTTCACCAACACGGGCATTTTTTTCATCAGGTGCCGATTATACCATCATCATGTTAGTTTAGGACGCCATGTTTGCTGGCATATCCCAGGTGTTGTGACATTTTCGCTGGTCAATACGGATGACATGAGGGTCCCTCATAGTGCTGGGGAAATCGCCATATCCATTGGTTTCAATGGGAGATCTTCAGGATCCTAAAATGGAGGTACTGTACCATATAAGGCCATATATTTTGTGGTGATATTCCCTTACATAGGCCTAAAATTTA
>CAMXCT020006445.1:0-70000 GCA_947184155.2 Cladocopium goreaui
CACACACACACACACCACCCATGACTGGGAATGGCGAGTTTATACCACCTGGTGATGACTGGGGGCTGGTTTATTGTTTGACCCACATGATATCATTTGAGATCGGGCTCCAATTTGGATACAAATCGATTGGTCTGGATGAAACGTCTTGAGATGGTTTCCTAACACCATGATCCCATCGACCCGAGCGACCAGCCATGGCATTGTTTGGACAAGAAAAAACAAACCGTCCAAGTTCACACATGACATGATTGATTAATTGATGATGATTACTTATGATTAATGATGATTACTGATGATTAATGATGATTAATGATGATTAATGATGATTACTGATGATTAATGATGATTAATGATTAATGATGTAAATGATGTAAATGATGTAAATGATGTAAATGATGTAAATGATGTAAATGATGTAAATGATGTAAATGATGTAAATGATGTAAACGATTAATGATTGATTAATGATGCAAATGTAAAACGATTTAAACGATTCAATATTTAGCCTCAGGTTTTCGTTTCGGCTTGACTGAACAAGGGACAAATATACCCCACGACGCCAAGTCAATCACAAATTCATAGAATTGTCCATAAAAAAAAAGGCCATTGGTGACTTGGTGATCATCTGTGTATGGGATACACTTTCCGTGCAGTTTCGGTGCACTTGGTGCACTGCCTTCGAAGGTGCTTCTCCACTGCGCTTGAGCTTTGACTAAGGTGATGTGCGCTTCCTGGTCCAGTTGGTATGGAGCTACCACTTAGTCACTTAGACCCTTCAAGTAGCCATGAGCAAAATGGGGGAAAAGATGGGAAAAGTCCCAAGGGGAATTCACATTTCCTCTTTTAATATCTGCTAATCCCAATGCTCTACCCTCTGGTAATTTAACGTAGCTATTGAAAATGGCCATAAATAGTGGATTTTCCCATTAAAAATTGTGATTTTCAATAGCTATGTTAAATTACCAGAGGGTATGTATACTTGGAGGATCTATGTGAAACATGACTTAAATGATCTGCAGTCTGCACTCAAGACATCACCAATCCGCTGGGCTGAATCGCCAAATTGCTCCGCTGCTCCAAATTTCCCATGAAACACTGGAACCCAACAAAAAATAAAGATCCATCACTGCTACAGAACACACACACATATATATATATATATATGTGTGTGTGTGTGTGTTCAATATGTTCAATAAGTTCTGAATGAAATACATTAACTTGGGATAGCAGCAGCTTTTGGACACCATCGACACTGGGAAACCTGGCTGACCTTCCCATCCCCGGGGGTTTTTCGTCCACAAGGCAGTCGAGCAGCAGGGTCTGGCAGCATTACTACCAGACCGGTACTATACTGTGCCTGGTACCATCCATAGGTCTCTTCCTAAGCAGGGCTAGTGGTTTTCAAGGTTTTCAAGAAGTAACTTGGAAGATTCAAAACTGTAACAGTCACCTGCCTCATCTGCTGCAACGATATCTTTTCATGCATGTATATATATAAAGTGTATAATATGTATATACTTATATATATACTTATATACATTGTTACTAAATCTTATTTGAAAATATGATTAATATATGTCTATAAATGAATATTTATGATTTTATGGTTAATCTCTCTCTCTCTCCATATATATATATATACACTCATATCGAATGATATTGCTGTACTACAAGTTGGTTTGGGACCCAAAACCATTCAACCATTCACAAAAGGGTTGTGTCTTCATGCACTTCGTTGCCGTGCTAGATTACAATAGTTTCAAGATGCTAGATGCTTTTTGCGAAAAAAACAGTTAAACAGTTGTTGCTCCCGATTTTTTCAGGACATGTCCCATCCGTCCCACAACATTTCGCAAAACAAGGCACATTCAACTCTCCAAATTTTGGAAAAATATTCCGCGTCACAGCCTTGTAAATCTGGCCCCGTTGCTTCTGAGTGGATCCCGTGACGTTGAGAATGTGCCTGGGAGAAGGATGAAGTCGTGGGTGATGTGGCATCAAGCCTCTGAGCAATACTTCTTTAGCAAGGTATGAAAGAAGCCCCTTTTAGGAACTCGAAATATATCGAAATAAGTAAAACCTGACATGGCCAGCAGTTGACGTGTTCACCAACATGCAAATTGGCTGGCAGCTTTCACCCCCAGCATTGGTGAAAAGCAACCAGCAACTGAAAACTCAAGTGTTTTTTGTTTGTTCGACATGCTAGTCAATATGTGTCCGCATGATGGATGTGTAAATCCCGTATCTTTCTTGCTATTTGATTAATCAGTCAGGCTCAATTAGTTGGTCCATGATCCTCCTCCCAAACAGGCATGGAAAATATGAAAAACAAAAACGCCGGCAGCATTGATGGGTTCTATCCCAACGCTTCTCAGGTGAACCTCCATAAGCCACCATTTCCAATGTCTATGCGCAAACACCCCGAAAACAAGCAACTTATAACATATTTCAAAAGTTAGTCATCTGGGATCAACTGAATTCAGATGTTTTAGTAAAACACATTCTCCAAAATCGCAAACCAGTCATGTTTCTCATCAAAACCACCGGGAAAAAATCAGACACAATATAATTAATACCCTACGCCAATCTGCTGATACAAGAAAACATGAAACATCGACACCGGAAAACCCGTGAAAATTTGGGAGTCAGAAGAGAAACTGGTGTTCCCTTAAAGCCTTACCCTTTGGTAATTTAACGTAGCTATTGGAAATGGCCATTTATAATTGCATTTACCTAATTAAAACATGTGATTTTTCATAGTACCCTCCGATAAACGTTTACATAACTATGGACAATCACCATGTTTAATGGGTAAATCCACTATAAATCACTATTTTCAATAGCTTTTTGTATGTTTACCAGAGGGTAAAGCCTTCACCAATCCATTGACAATCAAACCCCATTGGATTCGTAGCTCCGAACGGCTCCCCATTGAATGAGGGAATATGGATACCATAAATATCCATAAAATCACCACAATATCTTCTAAATGCATCTAAATGCCCCCCTCCGAATCACTGGATAGTCCAATAATGGTTCATGTTCCAAATAGAACTTGATATAGAGGTTGGGAAACTTCACCATTCACATGGTTATCAGTTGGTTAGTGCGGCGATCATCCTCCCATTTCCATTTAGTTATGTTTGTTGGTTTACAGCCCCATTAACCAGTTCGATATATCATGCATGATCACGACATATCTTCCATAATCCATAGCTGGAGTATTGCAACCAAGTTGGGTTGATATACAGTAGTTTTTGGAGTATTGCAACCAAGTTAGCTATCCTCCAGGGGCCACTGGAATAATTTGTTCATCTTTAAGAACCATGCAGATCCGAGGGGCAAAGGTCGTTCATGGGGGTGTTGAAGTTCAAGAACTTCCATCTCCCCCGGCCGCGTCTTCCTCCAAGACCTCACCACAGCTGTTCTTTCGCAACGCTTTCCCCAATGTCGGATACACAAACAAAAAAACTCCCCACTTTGTGGCTAGATTTTGTGAAAAAAAATCCAGCTCAAGCATCCAAAAACCAGAGTGCTTATAACAACAAAAAAGATATAGGACACATATACATGGAATATATCCATAAAATATCCAATGTCCCATACTATGGATATATAAATGCCAGGAATATGTTTTGTGCTACATGTTTGTGTACATATAAATAATACAAAAACCAGCAGCAGCCGCTGCCGAGATGCCACAGCGCACTCGGAGCCCAGTTCTTGGCTGCCTTGCCGTAGTTGTTCCACAAACCTGGGACGTATCAAAAAGAAAACAACGTGAGACAGGATATAGAAACATTCGACATCATTATTCATTATATCTTTATATATTAATATAGGTATATATATTATATACATATATTTGTGTATATATAAATTATATTATATTATATATATACACACTGTATTTCATCTAGTCGAAATAGTAGGCGATAGGTATCATTCATGATCATCTAGTGATATCGATAAAATCTGATAAAATCTAGTGACCAACGTCTTCGAAGCCAAAAAAAATCCCATTCCCATCAGAACGAGAAGCAGGGCGAATACAAGGAGATCCTTGGCAGAACTCCACCGGTTGGCGGCGCTGGGGGCGTTCGCCCCTCTGGAATCAGCTGCACATTGGATGGAATCCTGGGCTGCAGGAGGGAAGGGTCAAAAAACCCTGAAAGATGCATTCAACACCCCCTAAAGATGTGTAAATCCCACACGAAAGCCATAGTTTATGGTGTTTAATATTTCGGGAAAGGATTAGTCGATAGGTTTTCGCAGTAAATCTCGGGCTTTTCGAAAAAAACTACCTTTCTATCAAGTCCAGGAAGCGCCAGGAAGGGTGGCAGTAAACAGCTGACTCTGCATGAAAACCTTTTTGATTGAGTGAATATTATAATTATATCGTTTCAGAGGGTCTAGCCTCTCTAAGATCCGAAAAGTGACCAAACAAAAATCATCAAACAGGACTTGTCTGAATCATTTGTTGAATAAATCCTGGGAACAAACTAACCTTCGGCACAGAAAACATGATCCAGTGTTGTTGCATATGTTCATTTTAAAAAAACATAAAAAATACCAATCTATCTATCCATTCAGCTATCCGTTATAAGTTATAACTGTCCTTGTTGCCCTTACACACACATATGATACATATACATATGATCTTATCTTATTTTTCTCTCCATCCATCCATTCTAGATTCTAGATGTTGTAAGCCCATGTTGCTCCGTTGCTTCTATCTCAACATCTCCCCGTAGCCGTAGCCGACTGGGCAATTCCCAGACCAGTTGATCTTCATATTGACATGACCATATTCAATCATATTCATAAGGGGATTTCCCAGCTATGTTTATTGATGACCGGAGGGTATTTGAATGTATTTGATATGCATATTCCCAGATGTTCCCACATGTTTTTTTTTTGTGGTTTAACTATGTGGTTTATGGTAGATATAACTATGGTTAATGGGGATTATCATGGTTTATAAACCAACAAACATCACTGGGGGGCCCCATCCTGTATGCATCTTCCCACATCTTCCCGCATCTTCCCTGCAGGCGTAGCTTCTCTGCAGTGCAATGGTCAGGTATTGAGCTTCGTGCGTCTCGTCCTGTCGGCGGCAGCATGCTGCGCGGCTGCGCTGTCCCCACAAACACATGGGGGTTCCATAAATGGGGGTACCCCAAATGGATGGTTTATAATGGACAATCAATCTATAAAATTCTATAAATGGATGATGACTGGGGGTAGCCCTATTTTAGGAAACCTCCATATACCATCTGGTTCTTTAACATAGAAAATCACCATTTTCAATAGGTAAACGATCTATAAATGGGCCATTTATACCATGGCTATGTTCAATAACCAAAGGGTATGTCTGAAAATGGAGACCAGCCCCAACTGGCACCTCTAGTTTTGAGAAGAATGGTTAAGCATCAAATTTGGAACAGGAATTACATGTACTTACCATCAGACAGACCCATATCACAGAGAATCACCTGGGTAAATTAGAATAATTCACTAACCTGAATAGTAAGGCCATTTTTGGTGGACCTTCCCCTTACTAACTATGATTATAGTGAGAGAACAGTGAGGTCGCTAATTTTTTACCCAGAATCACTATTCTATCGTTCTGGATCGGCCCATGGAGGTCCTGTTGTTTTTCCTCTTGGCGTTTCCTTTTGCCGTGGGGCCTTGGAAGACGGCCCACGGGACGCTGCAGGTGGAATGTCTGCGGAACATTCATGACACACTTCGTTTTGATCATCTAATCATAAATATATAAAGTATTTTCAGTATATACTATAGATTTTTTTTTTTCTAATTGAACCACTAGTTCTATCAAAAGTAACTGAGGAAAATTTCTCATAAATTAGGCTCCAAGAAGCCATGAGAACCATCGCTGCCACGACCAGCAAAATGACCAGAAAGAGAGCAGCGGGCCCAAGGCTTCTGCTACCTGGGCATTCAAGGCCCGTAAAAAGAGTGTGGAGGCCCCCGCAAAAGAAGCAACATGGCTTTGAGAAGTGCCAACAAGATGAGAAATCGACTCCGTAGCTGGAATAAACACAATCATGTATGTATATATATATATATATCCCATAGGATCCATGTATGCTATATATGGTAACATTTACCATCAATATACCCCAAATGTTAGCATATATACCATACATGGATCCTATGCGTATATATATATATATATATGTGTGTGTGTGTGTGCGTGTGTATGTATATGCACATAAATAAAAACAAAAATAAAGCAATAATGTAAATAGATAGATGACTATAGATGTGTTGATATCCAGTGATTCTAAAAGTGCAACTGTTCATTTCGAATCGCAACAATGACATAGCTATTGAACCCTCTGGTAACTTAACATAGCTATTGAACATATTTGAAAATCACCATTTTAATGGGTAAATCAATGTAAATCAGCTATAAATGGGCCATTTTCAATAGCTTTTTGTATGTTTACCAGAGGGTACCACCGTTGTTCAAACTGTTTTTGCCTTTTGGAGGTACTGCAACTTGCAACTCACATCAGTTTCAGCCAGCTAGCTCCAACTCCAAATCTGATCAAAAGCTGAACTTCTCCTATTGCAACATCTATAAGTGCGGTCAAAACCTGGTGTTGGATAACAATCCAACCTAACAAATAGCTATAAATAAATATAAAATGATACCCTCTGGTAAATTAACAGTTCGACCCTGGCAGTCATCGGGGTTGGAAGACGAGTTTCCATTAAACATTGGTGATAAAATCAGGGTCCCACTGTTAATTTACCAGGGTGTAAAAATAGATCAAAACCGGAAAATGCAGTCATGACCATCCCCTTTATCACACACCGAAATCAAGGATTTCTGAATTTGGCACCTCGATATATAGGGAAAAACTGAAGCTCTATTTGTCAGTTTCGCCCACAAAAACCACATCGGATGACATTTTTTTGGGAACCAGTTGAAACAATTGGTAATTAACACTAGTAAATTATCGATAGATGGGAATATCATGCGCATATAATATCATATAATTGGGATATAAATGGATAACCAAATATTTGGACAAACGGGGTACGGTAATGTACCCCTTGAAATCATGGCGACTTGGAGTATGAAATGTATGAAGCACAACCATCTGGAGGGATTGATACTAAACTGAGGGATCCAGAAAGCCGAGATTCGAGCATCTTTGAGCACCTCCTCATGCGAACTTGGAACAAAGGGACCAGCCCATGCTGCCAATCAAAGGATAGCTTGACCAGTCGGCTATCGCAGCCCTGATCACTAGTCATTTTCTGGCATCAAGAAAAAATCAGGAACACTTTGCGAAATGAGGCAAACATAGTACGGTTAGGAGTACGCTTAGATTCTCATCTTTGAACCAAACATGCAGCTTTGTAGATGATCTCCCCAGCTATCACCACCTTCATGTCATGCAGATTTCCCCGCCATGGACCATTGCCAAATCTCCTTCGTGTTTTCTTCCTTCTGGTTCTTCGGCGGTCGCACACGAGATCTTGGCCTAGTGATGAAAAAAGCGGAGAGTGGCATGGTATAGAATGGTATGCCACTTAGCACTGCTTGCAGTCTAGTAATGTAGTAACAACGATAAGTAAGACCATAATCCATAGGATCCATGTATGCTATATATGGTAACATTTACCATCAATATACCCCCAATGTTAGTATATATACACCATACATGGATCCTATGGGTAATCATTCTGAATCACATTACCTTTCTCAAGAACATCTAGTGAATCTAGTTGGGGTCAACTTGTCAACGACCTGAATATGGCGAGAAACATTTTTGAGGTCCTGATGGGTCAGTCGGACTGTCAATACGGGCCACGGAAGCCACGGGCGATGTCAAGTGAAAGGATATTAAATTGAACGTTCCTTCCGGTCCTGCAGGTAAAATCATTTAAATACATTTCAAAGTGTAGTGGCCACATGGTGGACACACACTCTTTTGAAACATCAAATCTCCCACATGTTTTACTAAACACAAATAAACTACGTGTCTATATATATCATACCCTCCAGTAAATTAACAGTTCGACCCTGGCAGTCATCGGGTTTTTTCAGGGTCTATGTCCCAGTGATTCTGGAGTCAACTAACCTCAGCCTCGTGGTCAATCCACTATCGCCATAGTCATTGCCGATTAGGGCCATATCCATGAAATTCTTCCCACTTCCCAACTCAAATTGCTATCATGTGGTTGGAAAATCTTCTTTTTTAGCTGCCCCCCTTTTTGGCCGATCCGTTCCACATAGCGGAGCCGGGGATATCGACAAGTTGAGCCATATTTTTAACCATCTCAAGTGGAAGCGCACCCATTTTCTGAAAGGATATTTTCCCAAAGTTGATGTTTCATCCTCATTTTTACCATGAAGATTGTCACTTGAGGGTGTGCCGCTATACCCAGGTGATCCCAGGTGTCTGACCTACCCTCTGGTAATCAAACACGCAATGAGAAATGGCCCATGAGCCATACATGTTTTTTCTGGGAAAATCCTCTGGTTGGTGATTGAGCCACCCTGAAGAATGATGGAGTTCGTCAGATTGGATCATCATCCCAACTATTGGGGAAAATAATCCACCAACCAGTCCTCCATGGGACTCCATGGCGGAGTTTTCAGCAAACCACCGGAGATTCCCTCTGGTAAACATACAAAAAGCAAACTGGAAAGATCCACCATTTTGTTAATGGGGAAAACTCACTATTTCGACTGGGCCATTTTCCATGTCGCAAACTGTTTGTTTACCAGGCCGGGTAAATGGAAAATAAATGAAAATAATGGAACTATACCCTCTGGTTATGACTAACATAGCTATGGTACCAGAGGGTTGCCCAGGTTGCCCAGGTACACTGCCACTTGACGGCTGCGACTTCCGTGACTTCCGTTCCCGCCCTTCTTGGGAGCCTCGCCCGTTCCAATGAGCTCCGCAGCATGTGGGGATGGTTGAGGGGATAGAAATGGATGTAAATGTTCCTAGACCATCCGAGTACATAGAAAACTGGCGCGTGTATATATATATATAATATAATAAATCTATCTCTACATAATATCAATAATCCAAGCTGCAGCTTTTGGGACTTTGACCATTTGTTTTTGGAGACTTGAAGGGTCCCAATGAAAGTGCCAGGTCCCTTTCCACCGTCCCAGCAGGTCAATGAAAACGCTTCAGTCATCCCTTTCCAAACCGTATCTTTGCCAAATGCACTCTGCTAATATAAGCATATTGAACATTCCCCTATGATATTACCGAAAAAAATACATCCATTCAACAATCATTATATTAATATATATATATATATATAACACAAACATCAGCATAAAGACAACACAAACATCAGCATCATCAGCACCCCCTCAAAGAGGGCCCAAAGGGGCTCGCAGCTCAGAGGTCCCCCACCTTCTTCTTCTTTTTCTTGGCATCTCCGCGTGGCCCTTCGTCCCGCGTGACGTTCAACGGCTCGAGCTCATCGGGAAAGCCCTCAGGCTCATCCGAAGGCTCGTCATTGGCGAAATCGTCCTGTGCCGCAGATCTCAACATGGTCTGAATGAGATATTGTGGTTTTTGTCATATATATATATATATAGAGAGAGAGAGAGAAAGTTACTATTTTTGTTTGTGCGCCTTTTTGCAACAGTGCGCGGGTCAGTGAAACAAATTCACGATTTGTAATTGTAACATGTTATAACTAGTTATTAAGTGTAATTTTATAGTTGATGACCATCTATCATAACATAATATGTTGCGGTTAATGTCATTATATATCCCATATGTTGATGAAAATGTCCCAGCATTTCATGTATATAAATTAGTTCCCATGTTTGATGGTAAAAAATGGTCAAACATATCATATCATATCTGTAATGTGGTAAACCCAATAACATGTCGTTCCCCAAATCACATAAAAGCACCTTTTTTTGGGTATGGCTGGGAATTGAAACCCAAATGGTAGGTTTGTGGCAGCCAGGGTTTCCCACTTCCATCATCTCATCTGACCATTGCTTTCAAACACACACACACACACTGAATGTCTGATCATACCTGATGCAATCGAATCTGAGATCGTCTACATTCATTTACTATCAATTCCTGTAAGTGGGAGAACTTCAGCTATCTATGCTGCGGATGGAATGTGAACAAACAATCAATGGCACAAAACACCTGCAGCCTGCATTTACGACGCTGCAGCAGCGTTGCTTGGAGCCTTATTTATGCACTAGCCCTATGCCACATGCTCATGGAATCACTCGTTTGCTTTTTTAAAAGAACACATGTGCAAACCCTAGTAAAAACATGTAGAAAGCCTAATCCCAAGATCCACTGAAGCCGGCGATGGCTCCAAAACGTAAAGCCAATTGGGTGCAAGGCATTGCAACACATCATGGCCCACCTTAGATACCGCACACACACAAAAAAAAAAAACGCATATTCATCCAAGCTTTCCACCCAGAAATGTACCCCCTCCGGTCACGTGGTAATTAAAACTTCATCATCTGGTTGGTGGTGCAATAACCATCTTGAAAAATGATGGACTTCGTCAATGGGAAAGATGACATCGGATATATGAAATGGAAAATAAAAAATGTTCCACACCAACCAGTCATCATTTATCTGGGTAAATTATAATATTTCACTCATCTGAATCAAGATGAATTAAGGCCATTTGGGAATGATTTCCCTTACTAACCATGATTCCAGTGAGGTCGCAGTGAAGTCGTTATAATTTATGCAGATTTATTATAGATGGATTTCCTCCAGGTATAACCTCCATTGAAAGCTCCGGGATTCTCCAGCCTGACCGCCCTCTTGGCCTTCCGAAAGCGCCTCCTCAAGTGGCCGGTCAAGACTAGCTGGCTGATGGATCTGGGTAAATGATGGTCAATTATATGGTAATGTTTGGTCAATTATGGTAAATTTTGGTCAATTATGGCAAATGATGGTAAATCTTGGTAAACTAATGTAGATTATGGTAAATTGATGTAATAATTGTAATAATTGTAATAATTCACTAATCTGAAAAACTCGGCTATCTCAGGGGATAGTTATCGCAATCCAATGCCCATCATTCCAGTGATCAGAAAGTCATACTGACCTGAGCAACCTCTGAGTGTGTCTGAAAATGGGATTATAGTATATTATAGTCACTTTAAGTGGGGACCATGTGGAGAACATGATGATTAAGCATTGGATTTTCATGTGTCACTGCGTCCCTGGAAGTTCATTCAAAGCGTTGTACCAAAGAACCTGGTGTGATTCCGTGCGTGCTCCTCCCTGAAGGTTTTTCAACTCACATCATGACTCCTTGCAATTTACGTATATTTACGGTTCATTCCTCAAAAAGGTGGTCAAAAAAAAATGGTAAGATGATGTAAGATGTAAGGGTTAATTCCTGCCCATCAGTTTGACATAATTTGATGGGGTTTCACATTTGGCATCACTAGGCTTTTTTTAATACTATTCACGATCATCCCTTGTCGACATCCCTCGCCTCCTCAAAAGGAACATCTTCCTCATCTTCTGGCATCTCATCTTCTGGCATGCCTTCCACATCTTCATCGTCTTCATCCTCTTGCACGGCTTCTTCGGCCTCAACTGTCTCCACTTCCTCCGCTTCTTGGACTTCCACCTGAAGTACGCGGCTGGATGCTACTCCCAAATGCGCCGTAGATTGGCGGCCTCAAATATTGATGCATCTGTCGTTTGAACCACCTACTCTTTGGTATTCAAACCTAGTCCTGAAATGCAAATGATTTAAAATTACAATATTTCTTGAGCGTCTTGAGAATTGGGGTTTTTGGATGGTTTGAGTTTTGAGTGGGTGCCAAACAGAGGTCCAAATGGACAGCTTCTGCTAATTGGGTATGAGTCTCCAATTCACATTGTCAACTCCAAACATACCTAGTTGGTGGTATACCTACCCAACTGAAAAATATGAAACTCAGTTGGGATTATTATTCCCAATTTTTGCAATTTGCCATGCTTCAGAGAGTCAGGCTCTTGCTGCCCATGCAGATGCACACACCTTCGCGTGCAAAGTATTATTCCCAATATATGGAAAAATAATCCAAATGTTCCAAACCACCAACCAGCTGTATATATATATAGCAACTTCAAGATAAAGGCCCAAAAGTCGGACACCTGGATGGTGAAATATCATCTAGATCCTGCGAACAGAAACGCTTTCTTTTTGGAGTTTTTCTCTGTGACAATTTAGACATTCGAATAATGCTGGAAAAAATAATAAACCACCCATTTGGGAATGGTTTATACATCTATTTATGGTTATTTGGGGGATGTGTTGTTATTATGTCAGCCATATTACATCATATAATATCCAATGATACCACCATGTTTGTTTATTAAGTCACCAATGTCAAAGCCCTTGGGGGCCCCTCCCGGTGCCCCGATTCCCGGTGCCTTTTTGGGCTCCTCCTGTGGAATGGCTTCCTCTGATGGGGGCTCCTGCGACCGGCGAAAAGGGAGTCATTCTACTAAAGGGGAGATGGATTGTAGACAATGGTGGAATCTGGGTGATAATCATGGTTGGGGTAACGATCCCAAAATAGCCTGGGTTGTAATATTCCGAGAGCTCACTGATATATTCAGTGATAATTAGTATTGGAACATATATTTCAACTGATTAAATCAAGTTTACGTCCATGGCTTGAGAGGAACCAAACCCATCAAACTTGGAGCTCCACCCGCCTGGGAACATGTGAGTCTCCTCCCGGTTCTCCAATTTTTCACCAATGTGATAAACCTACTTATAGAATCTAGACTATTATGGGCAACATTGTTAGGGCCTAGGGGATGTTAGGGGTATCGTTTTTAGTTATTCTGATACCTCCGGATGGCAGAATGTTGGAAAAACTGGTGTGCTTCTAGAAGGATTGACCGCATTCTCATGTCCGAAGATTTCTGCAAGAAAAAACACATTGAAAAACATTGAGCAACTGTGGATGGAATAATTGCTGCACCAGTTGATTGTCATTTTTCCCATTATTTATAGGGTTTCAACCATCCAAGGTGGTGCAGGATTTCTTCCATCAACGAAGGACTCCTACAGAAGGCGTCCCATCAACCAGCCCAGCCGGTCCTGGTGATCAATGACAACCTGGTCTTGTGCTGTGTCATGGTCACCATGGTCAGGGTTCTCCAGAGCATCCTGAATCGGACAGCACCGCAGGACCGTGCCCCATGGTTTTAAGAAACCCAATAAGATGTGGGAAACCAGGACAAGTGATGATATGTGGTATCCTCCAGTAACTTAAAATAGCCATGAATTGTCACAATGTTTTATATCTAAAACATCAACATTCATCAAGCCTTCTCTTGATGACGAGTTGAGAAGTGCTATCAATTTGAAGCTGGTTGGTCGATGGTTGAGGCAGCCACCCCAAAAGGGTGACGTTGTATGTAACAAACCCGAAATAAAGCTTGGGAATGAAAACTGGTGGAGGAAAAAAAAACACCTTTGAAACCATCCGCCAGGCAAACCCCGAAACCAACAGCAGGCTCATTCTTGCCACTGCAGGGCTGGATCTTTTCAGTCACCATCCTATACTGGTTGGTGGTTTCAACCCCTCTGAGAAATATTAGTCAATGGGAAGGATTCTCCCATATATGAAATGGAAAATAAAATTCATGTTTGAAACCACCAACCACTATATTTTGGATCCAGCCAACTGCCGCAGTCCCAGAGTCCTCTGGAAAGTTCTTCTCAGAGTGTGCATCGCTGTTCTGCGGCTCGGATTGGTCCTGAGGCCATGATGCGCGCTCGCGGATTGCTGCAAGGATGGGCATCCCTTGAAAAATCCCTTTTGAAACATCCCAAAACCATTTTATTGTATAACATATTATATCCCAGTTATGAGATATCCCTTAGTACCCCCTAGTCATTAAATCACACATGTTTTGCTAAAATTCGAGGCACCACATGGAACCACACCACCTATGGGGATGGGTAAAAACCTATTCTTACCATGTTTGGTGAAATAGAGGCACCCATTAAAACCATCGTTTTTGGAGGGTCCTTACGCTGCCCGGGTTTTGACTCATAGCCAGTGTGGACACAAAACATATATATATATATAATGTTAGTAAAGAAATGCCACAAAACCATCCATATGAAATGATGGTTTTTACCACCCATAGAAAGGGTCAATCAGGGGTGGTGGATCCTATTGCTTTACTAACATCAGGGTCCATTCATTGTTGGATTCCACTTGGCAATGTTTAAATCAACTGTCCCATGAAAAAGTACTTAGTCATTAATCACCGCAGTAGGTACACATTATCTACTATGCATATATATATATATTACATATAATTTGCAATCAATGATAATTCATGGATAACACGAAAAAACCACCTGCCCCCGGCCCGGCTCTCCTCCGCCTCCGTCGGCTGCTGCGTGGCGGCGTCGGAGGCCCCCGTCTCGGCCGTGGAGGCGCAGCCGCCGCCGGGGCTGTCATCGGCACCGTCCGCGGCAGCGGTCTCGGACGCGTCGGCGTCGGGGCCGTCGGTGACGGGCCACTGCTGCCAAAGGCTGGCCATCCTTTGCCGGAAGGGCAGGATGAGGCCCCAAAGTTGGGATATAAGTGGCTTAACATGGTTTAACCGTTAAAACCAGGGTTTATGGTAGATATAACTATATAGTTCATGGAGTTTATAAACCAACTAAAAACTGCGGGGTACCATCTTGCAGCCATGGGGAAACCCAGGGAAGCTTTGGAAAACCATAGAAACCTTTGGAAGATGTGGAAAAAAAACATGATTTACCGAGGAAAATGATCTACCAAAGGGTACTTGGAGGATCATCTCGCTTATGGCAACTGGTTCAACTGATTGATAACCCTAGTGAGTAAGTCACCTAAGTGGGGTTATCATATAATCATATATATATGTGTGTGTGGCTTAAAGCCCCACTTGATAACCGGTTGTTCACTGGAATGTTCTAAGTATGCCCAGGATTCCCCTTTTAGGGTAAATGTGCTAAAATTACTGTACTTCACTTCGAGTGATGCCCACCCTGACACATTGTTCTGACAGAGTTTCTGGCATATTTTCTGGAAGTATATATGGCATTGATGCATTGATGGCATTGATTCTATGTGACATTCTATCTGACATTCTTGCTGGCATATACTATGACATTCTATCTAACATTCTTTCTGGCATGCTATCTCGCATCTATCCTGCCATTCTATCTGATATACTTTCTGGCATATATTCTGACATTATTGCTGACATTCTACCTGCCATTTCTCACGACATTCTTTCTAGCATTATATCCGGCATCTATTTTGACTTACATTCTTTCCGCCATTCTATCTGTCATCTTTTCTGGCATTCATTCTGGCGTTCTATCTGACATTCTCTCCGGCATGCGGGTCCAGGCGGGCCCAGCTGCATGCAAAGCTCGCGATATGGCTCACAACAATTGAAACCCACCGTCACGACAAGCTGCATGAGGAGCACGAGCACACCAGGAGCAAGGAGAAGGAGTAGAGGGAAGAGTACTGTAGGCGGAAGAAGCAGAAGCTTCTTAAGAAGAAGAAGAAGAAGAAAAAGAAGAAGAAGAAGAAGTAGTTGAGAAGGAGAAGGAGTTGAGAAGGAGGAGATGCACCTTTGTTAAAGTCTAGAGGCCCTCACCTGGCAGGTGGGGAAAAATGTGAAAGCCAATGGTTTCCCTAGGTGCCATTAATCACTATAATGTTGGCTACTGATTAGTGCAGGGCCCCCCTCAACAATTTTGGTCTACTCAATAACTCGGCATTTTCTTGGGAACCAGATCTGGGGAATTCAGGATGATCAACTTAAGTAAGGATTTCAATTGACATCAATCAATTTTCAATTGATGTTCCTTTTAAACATCAAAGAAATCTATTGATAAGAAAGGATTTCATTTGAAATTAATTTCCTTTCAATTCATTTGAATCTACTTTCAATTGATTGTCCTTTTTAATCAAAAAACAACTCGCCCCAAAAGTTTTTGTGCAAAATAGGTTACCATCCAAACAATTACATACTGGGGATCTGGGTCACTCATGGGGTACTCCCTTGAAAATTGGTTGGGTGATGTTTTTTTCAATTAATAAGGGTTTTAATAAGGCATCTATTTTTGGGGGTGAAACCTTGCATTTTCAAGGCTTGAACATGGATATGGCTTTCTGAAGTAAATCGACCAGCTTTACCCAAAGAAAGGTGTATAAAGGTGATAAAGCTCCTCCTGAAACAAAACGGATCTGAGAAAAAAACAAATCTCACAATAGAGGCCCACCCCCACCACTTACAGGATACTCAATATTTTTTTAAAACAAATCTCATAATGAAGGTCCATGACACTAATCGGTATACTACATTAATCATATACTAGGGTATCATTTGATTAGGGCATTTTGAGATGTTCAAGAACTATTTTTGAGATCTAAGGATTTGTGGATATCAAACATGATTATTCAGACGTTCCCAAACATTCAAGATTAAGGTTTTAATGTGAGATCTTAGTTACTCAAGATCTTCATATATGTTGGGTGCATAAAGTTAATCATGTCTTTTCTTTGGGAGATACTTTATATACCAATAGCTTGCTGAAAAACAATATATAATATAGATCAACATAGTTAACTATGATATCTTATGATGTCAAAGTATTTAATAAATTGGAATGTGTGATTCTAACAACCGTACCATTTACATATATAAAAGTTATCAAATACATAGCCCGGATCTCCGGATCTATCGATCTATCCCCCCCAAAAATGGGTGAGACATATGTGGCTACGGGCATCACGGGCAGGGTGGAAATCCAGATCGTCTCATTGATAAATCAATTTCATGATATATATATAATCGTAATATTGAATAGATTTGAACGGGAACATACTTCTCAAGCAATAGTACTACATAAATTTTCGCATCTTGCATTTTCTTGTGAGCTTGTAGATTGAAATTCAATAATGATGATATCACTAGCCATTCAATGTTGGGCTAGGGTTTGGCTTCCCTATGGATTTGCAGGCTTGAAAACCATCAATGTCAACCACGGATAAACCCTCGTTGATATTCCTTGGCGCCCCAAGGGTGGCTTAATTGGGCGATCCCATATGCAAAACGATAATAACTTAATAACTTATAACCTGGAACCGTAACCCAAGCAACTCATGCCCATATTAGTCAAATTCCATGAGTTATACTTATTTACTTATAAACCCATGGCTACTAAGAACAACCCATCTTCAAACCCACTTTACTACCCAAGATCCTCACGATTCGACACTGCCAAGTGACTCTACGTCGCTTAAGCGCACGAGCTCAAGGCCCGGAGGCGGTCGAATGGCCTAAAAATTTAACATGGTCATCTGCAAACACACTGGGAACTTCCACTGGGAACCATCAAAAAAGATGACAAAAAGTCATGACCTCACACATGGTTAGAGATATTATGAAATATTCCATGTCAAATGTCAAAAGCGTGAACATGGGACATTGCCTGCAAAAGAGGACAGCGTCTCCAGAGTTTTTAGACCCCACCAATGTCGTTTGCAAAAACCTGCAGGGCAACTACCTAAAAATATCTGTCGTAAAGAAAGCGTGTGTTTTTTTCTGCCTTGGGTTGTACCAAACAAGCCCGAACCTTAGATGTTTGATTACAAGAGGGCATCTGACTGAACCAAGGCTCATCCAGCTACCACCTTCCCATGTTTCAACCACCTCTTGCCAGGTTTGCCAGGCTAACCCCCAGCCTTTTGGGCACAATTTCCATTCGTGCAGGATACAATGCCACCAACCACCCATATTTCATGCGATAAAGTACAAAGCTTGATAAGCACACAGCTATAGATTTATCTAATTATACATAATCACATGTATAATATGTATATACAATTACATACATATAGTTCATGTCTGTCCATCTCTTCTTTGTTTTAAAGCCTTACAGTAAGCGCCAGATCCATCCGCCTTCTCCACCTCAACAGACGCCTCCGACAAGGTGGAAGATTCGGACCAATCCTGGCGCGCCAACGGAAAGTCGACGGATCAGTTTGGGAGTTGGGTCCTGGAAAAGCCTTGGTGTTTCCCCAGAGGAAAAACAGCAGAAAGTCATCATTTTCCCAATCAAATCCCATGAAATAAACCATGAAATTCAATTACCCTCTGGTAATTTAACATAGCTATTGAAAATGGCCATTTATAGTGGATTTACCCATTGAACATGGTGATTTTCCATAGTTATGTTAGTTTACCAGAGGGTAAAACCCCTATTGTTTCCCTTTGTTTTTCCTCCCAGCTTACCGTCCTGGATCTTATTCTTATTCTGTTTACATTTCTGCGGCTCATGGTGGATCTGTTCAGCTCGCACCTGAGATGTCCCGTTCGAAGCGGTGGAACCGCGCCAGCGCCAGCTTGTGGATTGGAATGGGGATTATCATGGACCATGGAGATCAATCCCATATGCTCCATGTACCCTCTGGTAAACTAACAGTTTGCTATTGAAAATGGCCATAGAAATAGTGGATTTACCCATTAACAAAATGGTGGATCTTTCCATAGTTTTTGTGAACGTTTACCAGAGGGTATGGTATATTTACCTACATCACTGGGTGATTTTTAGGGCCAATGTTGGCAAATATTCTATACATGGAGCATATGGGAATTGATTTTTTCCCTCTGGTTATTTAACCTAACAGTTCGCCATGGAACATCACCATGCTATTAATAGGTAAACCATCTATTTCTATGGGTCATCTATACCATGGCTATGTTAGTCATAACCAAACGGTAACCATCAAGAATGGTGGGGATAGCCATTCCAGTGATCTCCATGATCTCCATGATATATCAGGAATCTCCATTATGATGGTTAACAGGATTATGATGGAATACCATAATCCTGATATATGATAAATAATGGTTATATCCATTAATGGTTAATACCATTATATCCCCATTAACAGGATTATATCCCCATAGATGATATAGCCAAGAATTTATGGATATAATGGGGATATATTGCAATTTAACAAATCAATGATGCGGAGAATTGTGAATTCAAATGGATATATAATCTATATAACTATTAGGCTTTGTCTGAAAATGGGATATGACCCCCAAATGGCAATCTGTTAAGGCAAATAATGATAAACTGACAAACCATGGGATTTTAGGGTTTCTATTTTCAAACAACTCCATATGATATGATGGTGATTCATGATCATATATGGTTAATAACGTGAAAATAACCATGGATTATGTATTATTAATGATGGATGATGAAAATGGTTAATGATTGATAATATGACCAGGTGATTCATGGTCACGTTGTTAAACCCTGGAAATGCCAGCGATCAAACATGGAATGCCTCAGGTTGACCCAGCTGTGAAATCACCGAAGGGAAGTAAAGCCTTCACCTAGACCCTCCAAGTATCCTTAAAATACCTGTGGTTCACTCGATCATTTTGGAGGTGTCAGTACTTTTACTATTTCTTTGGTGTCTTTGGAGGGTTTGTTTGTCCCAGTCTTGACTCATAGCATCTCCTTGCACCAAAAGATTGACGTACCAAACTATCGAGAAGCTATCGATAGTTTGGCTTCACCCAGGTGGGGTTGTCCCAAGATATCCCCAGGTTTCCTGGCGAACTTGGCCCATCGGCTTTCGCAAGAATCCAGTTGGCCCAATGGGCTATCATAGTGTGTATGCTTTTGGGAGCAATATGGAGCAATTCTTGGGCACCGAGCACCAAAAACCACTTTCAAACAAACCCACATGCAATATGTTTGGTCATGTACCCTGTTACATCTGACCATATCCCAGTATATCACCCTCTATCCAGATAATCTGGGCTAAATCCCCAGTGCATCCTGTATTTCATATCCCATGTTCAAATCCTCCCATTATACCACAATCAATATGCCCTTATAACAATGGCCGAATTCCAACAAAAAGAGCCCAGATATCAAGACAATAACATTATAACATTGTAACATGATAATAACCTCATTATATTGTTACATTCCATCATTATAACATTATATGACATAGCCCTCATTAGGCATCATGAAATCGCCCATGAAATCCGAGGACAGAGATGTCCCAATCTGATTCTACTAGTTGGTTGAAAACGGTAGTATTTTGTGGAATTAAAATTCAATTGGCGATGAACTATAACTAATATTGATGGCTTGGTTAACTATAATTGTAATTAACCGTATCCCACTATGGGTTAAATCATATTTAATCAACATAACTATACGGGTAGTATATGGTAGTATAAAATGGTAAAAGTCCCTACAACATCCGATCAACACGAAGGTTTAGATCTCTCCTACAATCACCTATAATCAATGGGAATTCCAGGATCCTAAAATGGAGGTACTGTAGCATATAAAGCCATGATTTGGGTGTGTATCCCCTTACACTTACATAGGCCTTATATACGGTAGGTGCCTCCAATCAATCGGTACCTGAAGTGGCCATTGATATAATGTTATAATATTGTATCGTATTGGAGGTACAGAATGGTTTTTGTCTGGCCATTGATATAATGCTATAATCATTTAGGTACTATAAGTGGCAAATAATCTGTTATAATCACCTAAAACTTGCCTTATAATGTCATTAATCACCATTAACCACCACTAATATCCATTAATAACCATTAATCACCAGTAATCACCATTCATAACCATTCATCACCATTCATATCCATTACATAATCACCATTCATCACCATTCATCACCCATAAATGGCTCAGAACTCTCCCCGTTTTCCCCCCACAAAAAATATGCGTCCAAAGCACCACCCCTAAGCCCGGCGGTGGTGGCACCGGCACATCCGGCCACCTGGACCTCGACCAAACATGCGGCCGTTTTATCCGCAAAAAAAAACAGGTAACTTATAGGATAGCTATGGATAGCTGCAAAAGAAATATGGGGTTTAAGATGTTCTTAATTGTTTTGCATTAAGATGGATGATGTTGGATGATGTTGGATCATTGATTCATCCATGACAGAGGACTATATAAACCGTATTTTTTTGTATCAAAAGACCGCAAGGGATTGGACAGTCGTAAGACGCATTCATGGTGAACTTTTGCCAACATACCCGGCCTGGTAAACAAACAGTTTGCTATTGAAAATTGCCATAGAAATAGTGGATTTACCCATTAACAAAATGGTGGATCTTTCCAGTTCGTTTTGTGAACGTTTACCAGAGGGTAGTCCTAAAACCAACTCGCATAATGTGGGCCACTTTCCAGGAGCCACCTGTAACATGTGAGGTCAAAGGGCCACTTAGAAAAGGACCACTGGCGACCAATTGATACACATTTTGGACAACGTCCAAGAACTATTGAGTCAACACGTATTGAAAGGGAAAATGTCTAGGGAAAAACCAAACAAACACTAACAGTCATATATGATACCCTCTGGTTATTTAACATAGCCATGGAAAATGGACCATTTATAGATGGTTTACCTGGGTTTACCTATTAAAAATGGTGATTTTCCATGGCTATGTTAAATAACCAGAGTGTAACAGTAATATATGATATATATATATATACATATATATGGTATCCCCCCCCGCTTTGAAGACTTGCATGCACGTTCTCAAGGCTGCTACATACAACCTTCACAAAACAATGCAAAACATAGGTTTTTGGGGGGGCTAGCTATATGGTATCCCCCCCCCAAAAAAAAACGCATGGTTTCAATCAGATTGGACAACCAAATTTCATGCAAGCGCTTAGAAATGCGAGCCAATGCGTAGTGACGTAGTGGATGTCCGCGCCTGTCTTGCTTCTCTTTTCCAGCCATCAGCCACGCCTGGCCATTTCCCGTCATGGCGCTTCTCCGCGGACGTCCGGCAGATTTTTGCGGACGGTTTTCCTCCACGGCTGGTGATGAAAACAAAACAGGTGGTGATTTGATGTTCAATGTCCAGGGAACCTGCGGCAAAAAACATGTCAATTGGTAAACTGATAAACATATATAAAAATGATATGCTGCATCCAAACAGGAGTTGGTCTGGGCTCTGCAATGAAAAAATGGCCGGGGTGTGATGCGCGAACTGGAATGAAGTGGTCGGCTGCGGCTTCAGCAAATCACGGAAATTGGGGATGAAACACCAATAAGATCAGTACGATTTTATAGATCCCAACTAAACTTGTGGATGAACGGACACCTGCGGGAATGCAACAAATAAAATGGCGTCTACATGTCCCAGCAGAAACTGCAAGCCCACTTGAGCCCAGATGTGGAGATGCGGAGGTCATCCCATGTCCTCAAGAGGACCCTCTGTTTCTACCCAAGAAAATGGAAAGTCATGATGAAAGTCCCATTTTATCATCATCCCATTTTCCTGGAGGCCCTGGGTCACAACATCAATGGTTTGGTTTAAGTTTAAGGGAAACTCTACAGAAAACTGGCCGGATGGAGGTTCCCAGGTTCCGGCAAAAAAAATCCCCGTCCAATGAAAAACAAATTGTTGGACAATCAAAATAAATTGTCTCAAAGTTCCTATCTTAAGATTTAGACAATGAAATGAACAAATTTAGTGAGATCTCAAAATTATATCAAAAACATATATTACCATCAACATTGTTTGCCATCCAAATCTCTAATATTTAAATTTCTTTGCTGGTTTGTGGTTTCTTTCAATCCATCCCCAACAAATTTTTGCTTGCCATCTCAACCAATCGTGCTAAGTATGGATGAACAACAACGAACAACACAACACATTTGAAAAGCCCTGCCAGTTGAGCCAGTTGAGCCTCCGGCAATGAAACGTAGCTAGCTGGACAATCCACCATTTATCGATGAGTATAGATCCTTTTCCCAGCTAGAAAGCTTCATATTCATGGGCGATAAATCGCCTAGATTAATGTTCAGGTTCATGGGGAATTTGGTGGATGTTCCACTAAGTGTAGCATTGAACATCAAATGAAAGTATAAGCGGAGGATTATAGATCCTTATCCCTACATTCATGGGTGAAATCTGAGAAATCTACCATCAAAAGGTGGACGTTACGCTGCCACCTTTTTTTATTACCCCGAAGGGAGACCTGCACGTGCAGCTGGGCGGAGTTGGCCACAAACCTCGGTTTTGTGGAGCGTGGAGAATTCAAAGAAGTGGGAGATGAGTGGGATATACAAACACACACACACACACGCACACATATATATATATATATACACGCATAATTAAAATATATAAGTTAAATGAGCATCTATCTTTATTAATATATATATATATATATATATATATTATATACATATATAAGTTATAAGAATATATATATATAGAGAGAATAATGCAAACATTAATATTTGCTAATATATCATATTTACATGTATTTATATATATATATATCATATTTACACATGCATCATATTTACACATATGTCATGTAATTTATATAGAATATATAGAGTATGTATATATATATATATACCTTGACCCTCCAAGTACCTTTCAAATGGTGATTTATCCCATAGTTTTTTGTTATTTTACCAATTCCTTGGGGTCTTTGGAGGGTCAAGGTATATGGTTTTCGGACTGCAGTGGGATATATATATATAATATAGCTGGGATATAGTGGGATATAGCTGGTATATGATGGTTTCAAATAGTTTCAAAGTCATTCTCTAATGTGTTTCTGTTGGTTTATGCCATCAATCTGCCTATAGACCTTTATTTCCTCATGGCGGATGTTACATGATGCGAACATCCATCATGTTTATCCATTTGATTGGTGGAAACTACAGCAGTAAAGCCCACGAATTCCCATTATTAAATCATATGAAACCACCATGAAACACCAATCAGAACCAACTTACGGCCCAGCCCCGCGTAATCGCCAAGTCACACCAGGAGACCAGAGATGTTGCGGCAGGCGCGCTTGCGAAGCTCCTCATTGTGGGACCGAAACAGCTGGATTTGACCAGAGCATACTAGAGTACAATGGTGATCGATGATCCCCTGGGTGCACTCACCCAGTGGGACATCAAACAACTGAACAGACTTCAAGTTTCCATTTCTGCAAACTGATATCCAGTTGTAAAATGCAAATGTCTTACTTGTCCTTAGGGAAGGGGGGCATGGGATGACTGTTACTTATCATTGGGTCATTCCCCCATTCCCTACCGTTTAGCACCAGCAAAATGAAGGCAAATGGGGGTGGCCCAAAATGGATCAGTTCACATCCAACATCCCGACATGTGCAGTGGAAAATCCTTGCAGAGTATAAGGTGTATATAGCTATCCTTCAATCTCCCGCACCCTGGAAACAGTTGTCAAAACCATCCTCCAACTAACATAGACGCCGTCAAACCGGGGTTGGCAGACTATTTAATGAATACTTTTCTCTGAAAATGGGCGGTTCTCAGGCACAAACTGTTAGATCTACTAGTTGGGAGATAGTAAAACCCGTGAATATCACATAAAATCATATTAAATTCACATAAATCATAAATTTATCCATGAATATTCACATAAAATCACATGAACTTCGAATCAAATCCCGTGAAAAATCACCATGGCCAGACATTGATCCACCAGTTGAGGACCCCAAACTGCAGGCTCTCCGGTGTTCAAACCCCTTAGTCCACAGACGTGGCAATGGAAGGGGGACAGAAAGGACAGCCGCAACAACCAAGGGACGCGGCCTGGCATAAATTATCATATACTCATATCTCATAATTATGTCATGTATTATAATTAACTATCATATATTATGTGTATGTATGTATGTATGTATGTATGTATATACATACAGGATGTCGGTGGTTCCAATGGTTCCAGATTTCTTGGCTGCAAAAACATTGACTGAGATGTACGCCCATTCCATGGATTGATATGGATTAACTAAGGAAGAACACATGGAATGTTCAATCATGGGATGGATTGATATTCTTACGGAAATGTCATGTAAATGGATTGATATCATGACATTTTCTTCCCATTTTCAACTGGAATTAATTGATATGGATTGAAAAAATGTCATGATATGGAAAACCATGGCTCTCAGTAACATCAAACAATAATAATAAAACGACGTATCTTTGCCGAGTTGCACTTCCTGCTCACCTGGCTGCGGCGCAGGAAGGTGCAGTGATACAACCGATGATATCGGGGGATATCGTTGGATCATATTTGTTGGTGAATCGTTGTGGCAATTTGCTGTCTAACAATATATCGTTACTATCTCTCAATTTGTAAATATATATATATATATGTATATAATATTATTTTATAATATACATATATGAATATGTTTTATGTTTATATATATATATACATTATATAACATAATATTATGTAGTATGTGTAAATATATATATATATATATATCATATATATACACATAATATTATGTTATATAATATAATATATTTATATTGAAATTCCTATTCAACTACTAAATGGTGCATCACATGTGCACGGTGGATTGAATTTGTCTGTTAATTACCACCACTGTTGGAGATCTCGTCTTTGGTTGCTACCATGATTGGCCCCTTGTATATACTTGTGCCCCCACTCACAGTCATCGCCGTCGAACTGATGTCAAACAAATGAAAGGAGAACGTACCAGGCAAAGGGGTGGGAAACCAAACAAATTGCACTTATAAATCATAAATGTAACTCTCATGTCACCGCCTTTCGTATTCAACAACACCACCCCAAAACAAAAACAAAACCATCTATAACCATCTACAACCATCTATAACCATCTATAAGTATCTAAAAGTATCTATAAGTATCTATAACCATCTATAACCATTTATAACCATCTATAACCATCTATAAGTATCTACAATCATCTATAACCATCTATAACTATCTATAACCATCTATACCCATCTACAACCATCTACAACCATCTATAACCATCTGTAACCATCTATAACATTCTATAGCCATCTATAACCATTGTAACCATCTATAACCATCCATAACCATTTATAACCATCTATAACCATCTATAACCATCTACAACCCCATCTACAACCATCTACAACCATCTATAACCATCTATAAGTATCTACAACCATCTATAACCATCTACAACCATCTATAACCATCTATAAGTATCTATAACTATTTATAACCATCTATAACCATCTATAACCATCTATAACCATCTATAACATTCTATAACCATCCATAACCATCTAAAACTATCTATAACCGTCTGTACCCATCTATAACCATCTATAACATTCTATAACCATCTATAACCATCTAAAACTATCTATAACCGTCTGTAACCATCTATAACCATCTATAACCTATATATTTAGAAAAGGTCAACAGCCTGGGTCATCCAGGTCGCCCTAGCTGCCACCTGGTACGCTGGACATCGGCTCCCAAGGCTCATCGTCCTCCTCCTATGCCAGGGGATTCTGGGTTGCTACACCCATATCAATCTATATGTATATATGATATGAATATATATATATATATATGTATATGTATATGTATATGTGTGTGTAAATATTGTGATTTATCTATTTCCCAAACCTTGTGCACCAATCCGGGTTGTGTCACTGCCATGTCCGCATGCTTGACCAAAGGGGTTTGCCAACTTCCTCGGCATCCGGCATTTTGCTTGAAGGCCCAAGAGGGGTTGACCTGTGGTGTGCCTTGGAAAAGGGGCACTAGGCGCGTGGTCGTAAGTGAAGCCATAGGGTTGGCCTTTTACATCATTTCCATAGATCGAGGACGATCTTCCTTTGGTTATTGGTTCAGGAGGACCCCATCTCTTATCTTGGTTGGATCAGGGAATCCAAGGTCTATCTTCACCTGGAGGTTCAAGGCCCCTACCTTTGCATCATCCGCATTGGTAGCGGAGCCACGAGCTCCTTGGAGATTTGGTGTGTTCATCAGGCGGTGAACAAGACGACGAAGCCACTTCAACTAGTGTTTCCGGAAAGGAGGTGATCCGAGGGCATTACAGTTTTTTGGAGTGGAATACAATATGAGTGCCGATGGGGAGGCATCCGGAAGTCAGGGCCCTGGGGGTTCTGCATCATTCCTCCCATGGCATTTGATCCCTTCGTTTGACCCTGGCGAAACAGATCTTTCAGATTACACGCGGCGACTGGAGTTTTTGGCTGGAATATGGCCATCAGACCAGCTTCAACATCTAGCTCCTCGAGCTGCTCTCATGTGTAAGGGCTCAGCCTTTCAGAAAGTTTTGCGGCTGGATCCTGAGAAACTGAAAGTGAAGTCACCTGACGGCGTGAAGTTGATCGTCACGACACTGGGTGGAGTCTGGGGGAAGACAGTTTTGGAGAACAAGTATGAGAAGTTTGAGAAAGCAATTTACAGCATTTCCCAGCGTCAAGATGAAAGCAACGATTCATACCTGGCCAGACATGAGATTTTGTTTGAAGATTTGATTTCCCAAGGTGCACAACTGTCGGAGATGAGAGCCTACATTCTCCTTAGGAATTCAACTCTTTCCCCAGAAGACAAAAAGAAGGTCCTGGTAGAGTCGAAAGGTGATCTGAAGTATGATACAGTGACCAATGCTATCAGGATGTTGGGTGCCAAATTCTTTCAAGATGTGCAGGGCAATCAGAAGATCAGCAAAACCAAAACGTACGATGTCAATTATGTCCAAAAATTAGAAGAGGAGCCCCACTTTGATGACTCCTCTCATGCCTTTCAGCTGGATCATGTTGACTTGACCGAGGCCTTGGTCGATCAGTTCATCCAGGAAGGCGACGAGGATGCACTTGTGGTGCAACAATTCGAAGATGCGATGATTGATACAATCCAGAACGACCAGGAGATGACAGCCTACATGAATGCCTATGTCGAGGCCCGTAAGAGGTTGACGGAAAAGACGAAGAGTCGTGGGTTCTGGCCTGTGAGAGCCAAAGGCTCTGGCAAAAAAGGAAAGGGTAAAAATCCCTTCATGCGGTCCCGGAAGCCCCTGGCTCTTAGGATAGCTGAAAGTGAATGCAGACTGTGTGGGGTCCGCGGTCACTGGAAAGCTGAGTGTCCGAAGAGGTTTTCCGCCACCCCTGCATCCGTTCCGAAAGCCCAGCCTGTGAATGCCATGATCTCCGTCACAGACACCTGTGACGATGAAGCTGATGTCTTTGTGATGGAGTCGTATGCCGACCTGCCTGTCCCATTGTCTCATGCCGCCCAGGTGCCACAGGGTTTTGGGTCCGTTGTCCACTCCCATAACTGTTGTGTATGTTGGGGCCTAAAGGATAATGGGGATATAAGACAAAGTCATGGTATGTACTATAATCAGGTGAAGAACCGAATGCAGTGCCTTCTCAAGTCCATATCGCATCCGGCCAACAGGTGGAAGGGTCCTGAATCACCACTGAGCAACCCCTCTCCAATGACGATGCCTGATGATAGCGTGCCTTCCGGTAGTTTGCAGCCCGTTAGTGTGTCTTCCGACAGCATGATGTCTTGCAGGTCAAAGCATGTCCACACAGGAGAACATGAGTCAACTGCAGCCGAACAATCCTCAGTGGAACCCATCATGTTTGCAACGTCCAGTACTGTGGGCATTCTTGATCTGGGAGCCTCTCAGACAGTCATGGGACGTCACCAGGTACCTGAGTTTCTTGGAAACTTACCTGCAGAGATCCGGAAGCAGGTTTTTGAGAAGCCTGTTCAAATGTCTTTCCGATTCGGGAACAACAGCACTGTGCCTTGCCGTCATGCAATGTTTGTACCAGTGGACAAGTTTTGGATTAAGATTGCCATCGTGGATTCAAGAACCCCATTTCTGATCTCCAACAATGTTTGCCGTAGCCTCGGAGCCGTGATTGACACCACAGCACAGACCATTCATTTCAAACAATTGGGATGCACTTTGCCACTGTCCTTGTCGGGCAAGAAGTTGTTCCTTTTAGATGTTTGTGATCTGATCGCACAGAAGCCTCCAAGACCAGTGGAGCCCCGAGAAAATGATGCCAGTGCTTGCGATCGAGTGCTTGTATGTCAATCCCTAGACCACAGCAATGATCAGAATTCGACAGGTCTGAAGGATGTGCATTCAGAAAATCCAGCTCCGACATCAATCCAAGCTGAAAACCAACATGCAGAATCCAAACCTGATGTCGGCGACGTACCACCATGTTTACATGTACAGCCCGTTTTGGCCAAAGATAGTCATCTGCACCTTGATCCCTCTCCGTCGGTGTTGTCTGTCCGTGTCTCTAGGAGCCATGTCCATGAAACAACTGGCAGATCGATTCGAAGCGGTGAAGCAGAAGACCGGCCAAGCCGAGAAGACAGCGGAGCTCAGTCAGATGAGCTATGCCCAGCTGTCCCAAATGACAATCAAGTTTGGAGAAGCCAAGATCGGCAAGATGTATGGGGAAGTTCTGCAGAACGACCCTCGATACTGCCAATGGTTCCTGAAGAAGTATGCCGAGAGCGAGAAGCCAGAGCACATGGAGTTTGCCCACTTCCTGGCCCTCTACGTGGAGCGACAGGAAGCGCTGATGGAGAAGGCCGAACCAGATCTTCCCAAGATGACTCGAGCCAAAGCCAAGGCCAAGAGTGCAGCAATGCCGTCGTTCACAGAAGGATCTATGATGGGTTCTGTGATCGATCTGGAAGAGGACGATCTCTGGGAGGCCCTGACCGAGAACCAGAAGTCCCAGCAGGCCGAGATCCACAACAGCCAGCGGCTCGATCAACTGGAAGGTGCTCTGAGCCAACTGATGGGGCAGATCCAACAGCTGACATGCCAGATGTCCATCATGGCATCTCGCGAACAGCCAGCGCCATAGAGACATCTTTGCTGGAGCGATGTGTGGAAGAATATAATGCCTTTGTCAAAACAATGAATTCTGAGGTATGTGCTTCTGTGTCTGAAACAAATCCTATTCTCCAAGAAATGCGAGTGTTTTTCTTTCAACATGGGTTTGATCCTAGTGTACACAATCAACCTCGATTAGATGTTTTGGAAGTATACTGCTCCAGTGAAAGCCAGCTGACTCAGCAATGTCTCCGACAAGGCCTTCGGGCCAAGCGCTTCTGTTTGCAGGATGGGGATCTTTCTGAACAATCTGGCAGGTTCAAACTCTATGAAGTGCTGATGAAACACCGGCCCAGACACATCTGGACAGCTCCTCGCTGTAAAGCATGGTGTCGATGGAGTCAATTCAATGCCGGTCGTTCCGTTGCCATGGCTGAACAGGTGATGCAAGCTAGAGATGCTGACCAAGTCCACTTACAACTCTGTGATGCTTTGTTCCAATATCAGTGTATCATGGGTCCGAGTTTTCACTACCATTTAGAACAACCAAAAGGATCTCATATGATTTTCCAGGAACCTTTGCAGTCGATTGTGAACAAATCCATCCGAGCTTGTTGTGACATGTGTACAGCAGGTAAGCTCCGAAATCCTGAAACCCAGCAGTTTCTCCAAAAGGGTACTCAGATATTCACCAGCTCAGCAATCATGGGCCGATGTTTGGAACAACTGACTTGTAATCATCAGCATCAGCACTCTCCAGTGGCTGGCAGTTTTCGTGATTCTGAAGGACATCATCAGAAAGTTTCAACATATTCAGAATTGTACACACAAACGTTTGGTATCCGTATGGCTCGTGCTATCCTCGCTAGCAAGTCGGCCAGTGAAACTGCCCAGCATGCCTGCCCAGAGACTGCGTTTGGTGTCGACACCGAAAGTTCCAGACTTGAGTCAGAGTCTAAAAGACGTCGTCTGAATGCCAAGACGTCCAATCCTCCTGGCTATGATGGCCCTGATGCCGGTCCATCTGACTCCATAGAATCGGATACAAATGTACCAAAACTGGATGAAGCGATTAAAGTGAGTTGGTCTCAGATTCTCCAACAAGCCCTTCATGCCGCACCTAGGGTAGGCAGCTTGGTTCTTGAACGAGGTGAATTGTTTGAGACTATTCAAAATGTCTGTCCTGACTATCAGATTCGAGTCATTGAACTGTGCAAGGGAGCGGACCGTTTCCGCAAACCACCCACGAAGCTGGCGAAGCATGAAGCTCCGTGGCGAATGACTTTCGGTCTGCATCGTCACAGCCTTGAGCCTTTCGAACCGACTCCATGGATCCATTGGGAGAGCATGAGCAATCGTCAGATGTGCAGCTCGGCACCACCCTCCAGAATCCTGATTTCTGTTTTTGCTCGTCAAGTGGGTAAGCAAGGTGAGGTCAGTAATCAAAGTAACGATGCTGAAGCCAACCTGAATCCCCGGAAACATGAACTAGAGCCATCCATGGACATGCAGAATAAGAGATTCAAGAGTGAACATGACAACCCTGATGTTCCCTTATCTGCACAGCCCAATCCGTCGACATCGGAAGTGGTGGAGCAATCCGGTGATGTGCCCTGTTCTAGACAGACATGCAATCGAGATATCGAACAATTGGCCGAGTCCACAGCACAACATGGTCCCAAGTATCTCAGCCTCAAGCCCGCAGTTAGACAATGGATATCCAAGATTCATCATAATTTAGGCCATCCAAACTGTCAGAAGCTGAAGAATGTGCTGTCCCAACAGGGATATGCCCCTGAGATCCTGCAAGGGGTTGATGACTTTCGATGCAGTACCTGCCATGAAGTGCAGGGACCTCGCATATCGCGACCAGCGGCCATTTCAGAAATTCGAGAGTTCAATGATAGCATTGGCTGCGACCTGATCACTTGGACATCGCCAAAGAGCCATAAACAATTCCAGTTTCTTCACGTGATTGATGCCGCCACCAATTTCCAAGCAGCCATCCCAGTTTTTAGAACTGATGCATCAGCACTCCATGAAGCACTGCAGGACTGTTGGTTTCACTGGGCAGGTCCAAGCAAACAATTAGTAGCCGACAATGCGTCAGGAATTTGTTCCGATGAATTCATTCAACTTGCTCAGGGTCTTGATGTGCATCTCCGCATTGTGGCCGCGTTTGCTCACTGGCAATTAGGACGCACTGAAAGACATGGGGATATCTTACAACATATGCTTGAGAAGTTTGATCATGATCATCCACTAGAAAATCACGAACAGTTCAAAATGGCTTTGAGAGAGTGTTGTAATGCCAAGAATTCCCTATCACGCTTCCGTGGATACACCCCTGAAATTTTGGTTTTAGGAAAAGCCCGAAAGCTGCCTGGAAGTTTGAGTGAAGAGACTGGCACAGCCTCTCAACATCTGGCTGACTCTGAGACCCCTGAAGGCTTGGCTTTTAGAGAAAACCTGGCCAAGCGTGAAAGTGCACGTCTTGCGTTTGTCCATGCCGATCATAGTGAAAAGCTTCGGAGGGCGTTTTTGCGAAGACAGAGACCCCACCGTGGACATTTTTCAAGCGGTGCCTTCGTCATGTTTCGGCGTCCAGGTAGAGGCGAAAATCCAGGCCAATGGCATGGGCCGGCCCGTGTGATAGTGCAAGAAGCTGAACATGTCATTTGGGTTTCCTTTGCCAGTAGGGTTTATCGAGTGGCCCCAGAACATGTCCGTGTTTTGTCGGAAAGGGAAGCAGGAGAGCAAATGTCCAACATGTCCAAGAGTGACATGTCTATGCCACCCAAAGAAGTTGGACGAGGAGTATTTCAATATGAAGACCTTACGGGGATTCCTGCGATCATGCCTGAAGAAAACATGCCAATCCCAAGCGAAAATGTGACCTCCGAAAATCCACCACAGATCCAAATTGATGCAGATCACCAACCTGACTCAGAACCGAGCATGCCACCACCATCCATTCACTCCAATGAATATACCCCAACTACTCCACTTAGTAATATTCCTGATGATAACGTAAACCCCGAAACAGTAACCAACCCTGTTGAAGTTCCCGTACCAGGTGACAGTAGTGATGATGACCTCGTCATGGAAGATGCCTGGATTTGTCAAAATGACAAAGTCATCCGCGTGCACCATCGGCCTCGGACTGCAGCTTTTGATCCGAGCACCTGTTCCGACTGCCCTGTGGATCTCTTGTCCATTTGTGGAGAACGCACCACTTCCGGCAACAGCCAAGGAAAGTCCATTTGGACATATCGAGATCAGTGGGGTGCGGATGATCACCAATGGTCGACAGAGCAACCATGGACTGGAGTCACAATTTTTACTGTCATCAAAGAGGAAACTGTGAACCATGCGCTAGAGGAAGACATCATGCATGTCGAAGAAGGTCAAGTTTTTGAATGTGAGATTTTTCTTTCAGAATCGGAATGCCAAAAGATTTGTGAAGATCCACACCAGTTTCCAGTTCTTGCAGCAGCGGCGGCGAAGCGCCAACGAACTGAAGTAAAGCTGAGAGACCTCTCATTATCAGAACAAGCAGACTTTCAAAAGGCAAAAGAAAAGGAAATCAGTCAATGGCTAGACACAGAAACTGTACGGAAAATTTTGAGGTCCAGAATCCCAGACAAGAACATTCTTCGATGCCGGTGGGTACTTACATGGAAGGATTTAGATCCGCAAGAGGCACTTGTAGAAGGCAAGTCACGTAAACCTAAGGCACGTTTGGTGGTGCTTGGATATGAAGATCCTGACCTCACAGAGATTCCGCGGGATTCACCGACCCTTCAAAAAGAATCTCGTTCTTTATTACTCCAACTTTGTGCCTCCAGAAAGTGGCGAGTTAGGAGCTTCGATGTGAAAACTGCGTTTTTACGTGGATCCCATCGAGACAACCGGGTGTTAGGCCTGGATCCTCCTCCGGAACTTCGCACGAAGATGGGTCTGAAAGATACAGAAATTTGTGAGTTACTCAAGTCAGCCTATGGGCTTGTCAATGCACCTTTCCTATGGTATTCAGAGTTGAAGGACTACCTGATTCACCTAGGCTTTGTGCTGAGTCCCTTAGATCCCTGTGTATTCGTGTTAGCTGACCAGCAGGGCAATGTTCACGGAGCCATCGGCACTCATGTTGATGACGGTCTTTGTTTTGGTGACAGTGTTTTTGATGCCGCTTTGACTCAGCTGGAATCTCGCTATCCTTTTGGAGCAAAGAAAGAGTCTGACTTTGTTTTCACTGGAATCCATATCAGTCAGGACGCCCAATATAATATTCATTTGGACCAGACTGACTATGTCCGGAATATTGAACCAATCTCAATCGATCGTTCCAGAAGGAAGCTTGAGCAACTTGAAGTGGCTGACGCTGAACGTCAGGGCCTGAGAGGACTCATAGGGTCCTTACAGTATGCAGCCTCAAATACCCGACCTGACATTTCGGCACGTTTGAGTTTTCTGCAATCCAAGATTAACTGTGCCAAAATTCATGACTTGCTGGAAGCCAACCGTTTACTTGGTGATGCACAGAAACATGCTCACATTGGTGTCACGATTTCCAGTATCCCCGATGATGAAATTCGTATGGTAGCGGATGCTTCATTTGCTACTCGTGAGAAACAGCAATCTCAAAAGGGGGCTTTGTTTCTGGCTGTTCATCAAGATGTTTTTGGACAACAAAAAGCCTTGTCTAGTCCACTCACATGGTACTCCAAGTGGCATCCACCTTGGCTTCAGAAACTTTTGCTCTTTCATCCGCTGTAGATCTCCTCAATTGGCTGCGCCTTGCCTGGTCCTGGTTGAGAAATCCAACTATACCATGGCAAACTCCCGAGAAGGTTTGGCTCAGTGAACCACCCAGCATAGCTGTAGTCGATTGCAAATCCCTTTATGATGTCATCTCTAAGAATACGACTCCACAATGTCAAGAGCATCGTACTTTGATTGAGGCACTGGTGATCAAAGTCATGGATCCATATCAACTCCGAGAGTTCCTCAAACATAAGTACTGTTGCTTGCACGATGTTCAAGAAATCCTCAAGCAGCGAGCCGACAAGAAAATATTCAACAAGGTATCAGACCTCATTCGGTCCATTCAGCAGCACAACTTGCAGACGCCCTAACCAAAGTCAACACGAATGCCAAAATGGCAATTCTCCTCCCTGGCCTGCCTGGGGTTAATCCATCTAAAAGATAAAAACTATAAATAATAAAGAAATTTTGGGAGTGTGATTTATCTATTTCCCAAACCTTGTGCACCAATCCGGGTTGTGTCACTGCCATGTCCGCATGCTTGACCAAAGGGGTTTGCCAACTTCCTCGGCATCCGGCATTTTGCTTGAAGGCCCAAGAGGGGTTGACCTGTGGTGTGCCTTGGAAAAGGGGCACTAGGCGCGTGGTCGTAAGTGAAGCCATAGGGTTGGCCTTTTACATCATTTCCATAGATCGAGGACGATCTTCCTTTGGTTATTGGTTCAGGAGGACCCCATCTCTTATCTTGGTTGGATCAGGGAATCCAAGGTCTATCTTCACCTGGAGGTTCAAGGCCCCTACCTTTGCATCATCCGCAAAATATATGTATTTATATATATATATATATTGGTATGTCCTGGATTGTCCTGGTATGTATATATATCTATATATACATATATATGTACATAGATAGATATAGATTGTAAGGTATCTCAGGAAGAACATCATGCAAAATGTTGATTCGAAACTGGAGTTGGTGCTGATGGAAAAACGTGCTCAGGGCCATGGCATTGCGGATTCATGGATGGTCCACCACAGCATTGGGATAGTCTTGGGTGGGTCACTTTGGGTGGGCCTCTGTAAAACCATAACAGGCACGGGTTGCCCAAAAAATAGTACCGCTGTGTGAAGAAACTTAAATTGCCACAAATTGAGGGGCACCACCCAATCTTTGGACATGCTTGGACACATCCAATGCATTCCAATGCAACATCAGGGGGCAGGGTAAGCCGCCTGCGAAGCCACGGAATTCTCTGTGGCGGTGAAACTCTCCTGAGACTTGTGCATGGTCACTTGGCTGATCCTATCCTGTAAAGGTGGAGATTTACCCGCTAAAAGAAAGGTCCATCTCAGTTTCTCAATCTTCAAGAAACCTGATTTGATCATTGAAAACCAACTACTTCTGGCCAGCATGACATAACCTCTCATGTTCAGCCATGACAAGGGCCATCAACCACTGTTCATTGCGATTTACACAGGTCCCACATTTGAAAGTGCTGAGGCTTTGAATCCAGCTGAAGGCAGTTGGAATGATGGTCATGTGTTGAGCATGTACACCCCCCAACATTGATACAATGGGATTTAAATGATATTCAAGATGGATTTAATGGGGATTTGTATAATCAACATGGGTCCCAAAAACATATATTATCCACTGGGAAAAGGATCGTTCAGAGACATCTTTGGAGTTGGGCGTGTCACTTGTCAATCTTGGCCAGTTCACATGGGTTTGCCTGAAATATGATACCCTGTTCCATCCATTTAGTCATGAAAAATTCTATTGAACAATGGTTGCTTCGGTGTAATACCCTCTGGTAAACAAACATAGCTATGGAAAAGCACCATTTTTAATGGGAAAACTCACTCTAAATGGCCATTTTCAATAGGAAACTGTTAGTTTACCAAAGGGTGTCCCAACCAATTGTGGATTACAAAACCACCAATTTGCTGCAACGAATCCCAAGATGTTGATGCTAAATCTCCAAATATTATCACCATAGATATCTGCCCCATGTTCCAAATAATCCCCACATACACATATGTACATGGAGTTTTCCCCTAAATCATACATTTGAGATTGGGATGTTCCATTGTAAACCAACTATTTTAAGGGGATCCACCATTTTATGGAAACCCCAATATAATTATATGGATAATATTTTTTTGCAAAAGAACTGCAAGCCAAATGACAAACGCCGCCTCTGCAAGTAATACAGGAAATTGGAAATGGACATCTATCTATCCATCTATCTATCCATCCATCCATCCATCTATATAGAGAGAGATAAATATATAAAGCACCTTTTTAATGGGACAACTCACTATTTCAATGGCCATTTTCAATAGGAAACTGTAAACGTTTACCAAAGGGTATTAATACACGCCCAGCGGCCAGGATCTGTCGGGCGATCATCAAGATCCGACCGGCCGTGGGTTTCTTGGGATGCGCCTGGGGTCCACGGGATCCACAGAACATGGCCCAGTCGAAATCGTGGATTTACCCATGGATTTAGCCGTGAAAAATGGAGTTTTTCCATAGTTTACCCATTAAAAATGGTGATTTACCCATGATTTACCCATGACAAATGCCATGAATGGTTGATTTACCCATGAAAAATAGGTGATTTTCCATAGTTCTACCAGTTCTACCCATGATAAATGGAGATGTTCCATAGTTATGTTAGTTTACCGGAGGGTAAATCATAGCTACCTCCATGTGTATACCCTATTTGAGGCCCTATGAAACAGTCAGGTAGATGTGTTAAAAGCATCACCCATCAGGTAGGCTTTCGACCGTCCACGCGCTCTTGAGCATCTGATAGATCACGGGCCTTGGCTGCAAATGGCTGCAGCCATGCGCCACAAAAGAAATGGATGACCAAGTGGCTAAAGCATGCTAAAGCAATAACTATGGTGGTTCATTGTGGTTGGAGTCGGATGACCAATGATGACCATCATAACCATCACAATTGGTCCATTTAAAGGGGATGATTTATCAGTGAGTTTGATTTATCCAGATGATAAGTGATTTATGATGATTAAACACTTATTCATAACCATCAGTTCATTGTGATAAATCAAAGCAATTCAGCCACTTCACACTTGGGCCATTTAAGGGGATGATTCTCCCAATGATAACCCACATTCAGCGCCAAAAAAAACACCACATTTCTATCCCCTTTGCCGTTCAGGCACTGATTCCCTAAAATCAATCATGTTCTTGCTTATCCGTAGCATATGTAGCATATATACCATTATACTCCCATGATATCCCCAATTATATCAATTAAAATAGCCATTAAACCTTATGCTCATCCCAGGCATCAACCCCCTGCGCTGCCAAGCTGCTGTGCCAGGCGCGTCAACAGCTGCTGTTGTGGAAGGCGATCTGAGAGCACCACATGCTGCACCCAACCTGGGCCGACCACTGGCGATTGATGGCGAAACACCAGGACTTCTTGTTGGATGATTCTTTGGGGAATTTAATGGGAGTCTAATCCATTTATTAAACATGTATATAGTATAACCAAGGTAGAACCTATTAATAGTGTACATATATATATATATATACATACATATGTGTGTTTGTGTGAAATTGACATATTCCCAGTTAGATTCATGGATTATAAATCCGTTATAAACCACTGCTACTCTTCAACCAAACATAGCCGGGACATCCCGGAACCAAATACCGAAGTGGTGGCAAGCAGATGACAGCAGATGCAAGCAGCATGGGATTCCATGAACACAAATCATAGAGTACCCTCTGGTAATTTAACATAGCTATTGAAAATGGCCATTTATAGTGAGTTTTCCCATTAAAAATTGTCATTTTCAATAGCTACGTTAGTCATTACCAGAGGGTAACCAGTGACATCCAGTGAGCATGCCTCAAGTTAACAAGACAAATGGGACCCGACTGGACTCAACCCATGCAGCGCCCATGACTAGTCACTAGTCGCACCGACTGGGCATGGTCGGAAACATGGCCGACAAAACGCTGCGATTTGAGGAATACGACGAATAGAACGATGCAGAAACCAACAATAAATTGGGATATTTCATGGAGATATTTCATGGAGATATTTCATGGAATAGCATCCGTCTTTTCCCGGAGGACTTAGTTAGTATCAAATTGGGCAAACAACGAATCAAATATAATAATCATTCAAAGGACTGCTTCAAAGCAGATCTAAAATTCTCGGAAATAGGCCAAAGAAGGCATCAAATGATGACCTATACACAGGGTTTCTAAGACAGAAAGTCGCTCCAGAGCAATGGATTCATCAAATTTGTCCGGCTGATTCTTATAGCCCTACGCGATCGCCTCAATTCTTTGATGTCTGTTTTCTCATGGTCTGTTGGCCAAAATTGCCCACCCAGATGTAACGTATGTAGACTTGGAATGATCTGGATTAATATCTTTCTGATTAAATCCCTGAATCCATTACCCGTAAAATAGATCTGGATTAATCTCTTTCTGATTATAACATCTGAATTCAGGGGGTTTTCTGACGGTGAATTCCTCTGACTTAGAGGTTTTAGTAAAAAATCTCGGAACATCTGTGCTTCCCAAGGCCTAAAAGTTGCTGAGCCTCCAGGCGCAAGCCTGCCGCGCAGCCCAAAGCCGTCTGCTGAAGCTGCGCCTAGGGCCATTGAACTGGAGGAACTGGACATAAATGTGGCATACCCCATTATATGACCAGATTTACAAGGAAATGATGATAAATCTGGGGGTACCGCGGTACCCTATTTTTCGAACAAACACAAGATTGGAAGACATGACCATTCAAAGGGATGGATGGAAAACACACCAAGCTCAAGGTATCCATGTTCAAGCTTAGAAATCGAACATGGAAGCCTATAGGCCCGCCCACCTAATTCATTTCCAACTACAGGATAATGATCCATTATGATCATTTATGATCCAGATGATCATGGCAACATCCATGGAAACCCATGGGATTTTACGAGAACACTCACATCCCTAGGGATTTTCCATTGGTTTCCTTAGTTCCAATGGGGGGTTTTCCATGATGTTCCATGGTACTCTGATCTCAGTCCCCGACAATCTTGGGCATCTTGCGGAACCACGAGAGCAAGGGATCTCGGACGCAGCGGTGAATCTCCTGCTTCCGTGGCCGAGGCTCCCAATGGGCTGGGAAGAGACCGGTTTTTCCCATACCCTATGGATCCAAGTATCTTCTTAGGAAGTGTTTGGGGTATAATTTACTATAATTTGGAGGGTTCAGTACCTTCTCAGACAGTGTTTGGATCCATAGGGATAGGGTTTTTCCATGGGTTTTTCCATGCGAAAGGACGCCAATGAAGTTTTTCCTTGATGGCTTTGTAGGGAAAAAGTCCAGGCCACTCATTGTATCCATGGCTAATTTTCCCATGAAAGGTGTGGTTTGTTCCAAGTCAGTCTTAAGTCAATTCATTACCCAAAGTTGCGAAACTTTTTTTTGTGACAACTTGGTGGATGAGAACCGCTCGGGCCCTCCAAGTAACCACATGGCAATGGCTATATATACGTCTCTTTCTAAAGACCAAGGTTTTCTGTGACCACATTCTTCAAGCGACTTGAAGGATCTGGGTGGTTTCAAGATGGCTATTGCATGCTATTCCTAGATATCCTCCTCTGGTGATGGAATGAAATCAAGAATGAATGAACCAGGAAAACCCTATCTATAATCTGGGTAAAACAATAATAAACCACCCATTTGGATATGGTTTATACCACCTATTTATGGTGATTTGGGGAATTGTTTATTCTTGTTTTACATTGTTTTACCCACATTATTATCTTTTTATTTGCCTAATAGTTAATCACATCCAAGCATCCATAATGTCAAGTCTGGATTAATCATCTGTTTAGTGTCTGTTTAGGGAACTCCCGAGGCTGTGGACAGCGCCACCTCCAACTCCTTGGTACTGGTCAGCACTGCCTCCAGTCTCAAAGGTGGCTGGGAACCCCCCCTATAGCTGGATGTCTTTATAACTTAAATGGAAAAATGATCTAACAAATGAGGAGTTGCCATTGCCATGTGAGATCTTAGTAGGACCATATATCAAATATTATCGGGGAAAAAACAATGGCAACCACACATGATGTGGGATTCGCAATCCCCCAAAACGACTTCCTTATGCCGCTACTTGGAATGATTTACAATAGCCAAATATCATCCAAATATCTTCAAATGGGTGATATCTGGGTGACTATCCTTGTGGACCTCACATATCTCACACGTTCTCGGGGTTCCTACGTGTCATCGCCTTCCGGATCCCCCATAGTTATGGCTAGCCTGAGACACCTGCCAGGAAAATAGCTGGATACTACACACTCTCTCTCTCTCTCTCCATGTAAATATACATAAATATATATATTCCCCCATGTATGACCAAAGCCACCCTTAAAGTCTATAAACCAGCAAAACACAACAAACGAAAAAACAAAAACACACACACACATCATCATCCATCTTGTCGTTGTCGAAGAGATTTGAGCACTTCAACCTAAAGAATGGGGATCAACACCTATTACGCCACGTCAAAGCAAGGGATGAAGCCTTACCATTTTCGGTTCCGCCTTCTGTGCTGTTCGCCAGGACTCACTGTCAGCATCGGCCAAGAGTCCTTAGTGGCGGGAAATCGGCTCCTTGGAGGGTCTGAGTCAAGGGCAATTCTCTCTAAGGTGAGGCCCCCGAAAAACCCATGTAGAAATCCCACGAAGAATCCTTAGTAGATCAGTATTATAACGTATAATGTGGTTGAAACATGTTGAAACAATCATAAACCATCCCAGTCATCCCCATTTTTATAGGTGCTATAAACCATTCCCAAATGGCTGGTTTATGACATTGTTTTAGCCACATTGCTAACATATACTAACCATAGTTGTATCAATGGCCATTTCAGGGACCTAATTAAATTAAAAGTACCTCCATGTACCTACCATCTATAAATTATAAGGCCTTCAGGGCCATGTAAGGGATCATGCTACAGTATCGCTTTTTCGGGTCCTGAAGTTCCCATTGGCATTGGAGGATCATCCCACGAATCGGATGGTCAAGAAGCCGCCAAGGTATATGGTGAATCCCCAGTGGGAGTATCCATAGTCAACCATAGAACCATAGTTGGAAAAGGTTCCATAACTAAGGTTTATATCTGGTTGGTGGTTGAGCCTACCCCTCTGAAAAATGATGGAGTTCGTCAGTTGGGATGATGACATTCCCAACATATGGAAAAATAATATAAAATAATCCAAATGTTCCAAACCACCAACCAGATATTGTAAATCTTGACAGTAAATGGGTGAACTAAGTATGGTTACGCGCACGCATCGTCGTTTGCCCATATAGACAATGTGGATCAATGTGGTGTCTGCGTGCATATCAGCACATTGCTTACGTGCCTTTCAGCAAAATGGTTCAGCTGTCGAGGACACTAAAGGGGATCTGCACAATGGCACCATGACACTTGTTACTTGTGAGGATTATGGACTTCTTACAAACCTTGAAAATCTATATCTCCTTCTCGGGCGTGGCACTATGGCATCTCTATCAAGCCTGTCATGCTTCGCTGCGGATGTGAGTCTTGACCAACAGGAAAATTGTTCCAGGTCCTCAAAGATTACGATGATGGACATCTTGCAACCCTCGAACATTTACTTCTCACCATTTAAGATATTATAAGGTTGCCGGGGGGGTGGGGGGTTCGGGCGGGTAAGATGATGCTGATGATGATGCTGATGATGATGATGATGATGATGATGATACGAAAACCAGCTCGGGACACGGGCAAACGACGGTGTGTGGCCGTATGGTTACTAACCAGTTGGATTTTCTCCCAATTTTTCGATATGGACCCAATTGGATCATCCCACCTTCTTAAACCTGGCCCATCCAAGTAGTGATTTAGGCCCAGACCATCATGGCAGCACAGCGCCATCAATCGGGCCTCAGGGACATGTGCCACGGGACTTGGATGGGATTTGCACGAGATTTTAATGGGATTTGACATGTTATTTAATGGGTTTGTTCGTTCATTGGATATATTGATTTTTCATGGGATTGCATGGGATTTCATGGTGTTGAATGGGTCATATGATGTTCTATGATGGGTACTGTGAGGGGGATGGGATAAGAATCTCAGAAAATGGTGTCGAATAGATCCATCTGTCCTTCCATCTGGCCTTGGAAAAATGATCTGTCTGTGTCTATCCTTGCTCTTCTCTGTACATCGAGATCCTTTGGAACTTTGGGCCGTCATGCTTCGTGAGACGTCTTCAAAAGCTATTGGTTGGTGGTTTCAACCCCTCTGAAAAATATTAGGAAGTTGGGATGATTATTCCCAAAATATGGAAAAATAAAATTCATGTTCCAAACCACCAACCAGGCTATGTTTAAGACGCCAAGGTGCGTAGGAATTGATCTGCGCGGGGGTCATCTTTAAATTCGACGACGGGTCAACCTGAGCAAAGCCGTGTCTTTTCGTGTGAAGTCCGGGTATGATCATCGGACATGTGAAAAGGGAGAGTACCTCAACTCAAACAAAACCACAAGTGGTTTGCAAATAGCTTGCAAAGAGGCTATACCAACCATCTAGCTATGTCCATGGGTGGTTTGAATCACCCATCTAGACCCAAGTATCTATAGACAAACCTAGACAACTGTGATAACATAGCCATCGCTTTGGCAGGTCTTGGCACGCAAAAAACACATAGCGCCATCCTTGGGTGCCGGCGAAACGTGTCAGGAGAGCCTCGAAAAAGACTTTGCCTCAGCGACCACGGTTGATTTTGGTGCATTTGGGTCAAAAAATGCTCAGTTTTGAGGGGGCAAAATGATCAATGCCTTGATTGATGGGAAAATTGAAACCAACAACTGTGTTGTTTGTTAACCATCAAATTGATGGGTTTCCTGCGGATTTTCGCTATTCGTCGGGACGGCTTGAATAAATGATTTGCTGGAACATGTTCAAGCATCATCTATTGACAAAACATTTCAATATGGTTGCTGTAAATGATGAACATGACGGGATATAGAAAATAGGACCAGCAAACTCGTTCCAACATCCAGTGCTCATGGATTTATAAAATGGCAAGGCTTCTCATATCCATGAATTCTCTTACGGTGCACCTGTCTGTCCCTTCAGAAATCAAGTGGTATCCCCGCCCCCTGAAAAACATATATAGTTGCTGGCCCAGACTTACACATAGTTCCATTCCATGGTTACCCTCTGGTAAACTAACATAGCTATGGAAAATCACCATTTTCAATGGGAAAATCCACTATAAATTGTCATTTTCAATAGCTATGTTAGTCATTACCAGAGGGTAGATTTGTTTCACCGTATCCAGTTTTGTTATGCGTGTCCCTGTTGTGAAATCCCCAGTTGGGATGTCGCCAAGCGTAGTTTCTTTGCTCCCCGTACACACTGGCTAGTTAAATCATGTCGCCAAGCAACAAACTGCAGGTCTCGATCATATCCCCCTATGTGTGCACACATATGTATATATATATAATTATATATATATATAATTATACATATATATTATATTATTATATATAATATATACACACACATATATCTTCTAATTGTGAATGGCCCATGGCTCGTTTCCTACCATTTCCCAACATTTCCAGCATCCAAGATGCTTCTCAGCGTCTCCAAAATGCCGCGCAAGCCTGGCCATCTGGCCATCCCGAGTAGCAAAACATAGGAATTGATCGATGGATGGTGAATTGATCGAGGGATCATTCCCTCAATGGAAAATTGATCAATGGATACTGTACTTCAATGGAAAATTGGTACTTTTCCATCCATCAATCATGATGATTGATTTTTTTCCATTGATCATTCATGACAATTCAACGGCATGCGGCATGCTGTACTTCAATGTAGCAAAATATAGCTACAACATGCTACAACATGCTACAACCACAAGAATGGAAACTTGCGATGATGAAATCCCTAAATGGAGGATCATCCCATTTACAACATGCTACAACCACAAGAATGGAAATTGCGATGATGAAATCCCTAAATGGAACATCATCCCATTTAGAAAGTGGTTAGTAACAACCCACTTATAAATGGGATAACCCTAGTTAAAGGCCAAGGTTACTAGTAAGCCACTAGTCGTGGCATGATCCAAATACCGAACAGTTGGTTTCCCCCAGAATTCTGGTTCTATATCCCATAGGATCCATGTATGCTATATATGGTAACATTTACCATCAATATACCCCCAATGTTAGCATATATATACCATACATGGATCCTATGGGTATGGTTTCCAGTTTCGACCATGGTTTTCTGATTTTTTTTGAAACTGGCACCAAGTCACCAAAAGCTATACAGATCTATACAGTAGATACCCTACGGCGATGGCTTCGCCGGAAATTTTCCTGATGGTGCAATCACTCAGCAATCTAAGTAGATTCTGCGGAAGAGGACGCTGGATGTTTGTGGGCTGGCACAATTGTTTTCACGCTCTGGAATAGTGCATCTGCCTTGCGATTCGCAAGAGGCTTTAGATTGATTCCTGAAAATTCACCAAAGCTGGCAAGTCTTCACTAGATCCGCTCACTCCATAAATATCATAAATCCACATTCTCTTGTTTGATACATGGTTCACGCTTCGGAATATCCAAACACAATGCGGAACAAAAACAACGCTCTGTGTCCTTCGGCATCTGCCAGCTTCTAACCCGTTGATCTCCCGCACCCCGGTGACGTTCCCGTTTTAAGCGCCTTTCGTAGGATCAAAGTCATCACCTTGCAGCATTCCACTGGAGGAATGGGCCGCTTGGGGGCGATCTTTTGATGTTTGGAAATCTGCCATACATCGAACATCTGGGAATAGACTAATAGAAGGAAAGGGGCTTCCCAGCAAAAAACTACAAGCATGTATTTCATCATCCAAAAAACATGCGGAAAAACATGGGAAGTACTAGTACAGTAAGGTATAGTATTTATATGTATATGATAAGTGCTAACCTGGAAAAAAAAATGGGCTGATTCCCATGAAGGTCTATTTGATATAGAAAAACTATTAAAAACGGTAGTCCTGGAAAAATGAGAAGCAAGTCCCTGAGGTCAGCCATGGTCCATGCTTATTTTAAGCACAAAAAATCATGATTTCCTGCCAAAAATAAACGCCCAATAGATGTGGAACATGCACCATTTGTAGATAATGTTTTTCTGGGCATTTCCAATGAAATTTCCAGATCTATGGCGGGTCTACCCTGTTATTCTTCATTCATGCTGGGCCCCGCCGTCAATTCCGCCACGAAAAAAAACCGCCCTCTGAACTTCCCCACGGACATCTCTCTCAGAGGCGGCAACGGCCGAGGGGGCCGGCCAGTGCCAAATGCTGTCCGTCCTGAACCATGGCTTACTGATACTTGGATCCATGCAAACGTGGAGGTTTCCTAAAATGGGGTAGCCCCAAATCATCCAAAAATTACACCATTTTAGTGTTGAAAGCCATGGTGACGACGATCCCCCATTTTTTCAGAAACCCGCGTGAAAAGAAAGATAAGAAAGCCCTGTACCATGACATGATTCGACATGACATGGTCATAGCGACTGTCAGTCGCAAACCCAGCCACTCCCGTCCTGTCAGTCTGCTGCTGACTGTTGCTCGCATCACCCTGTGCAGAACCAACGCTGGCACAAGAATGGAAACTTGCTGCCGCGGGCACCCGTATGATGGTTTCACAAATCATCCATTTCAAAATCATTTCAATGGGTTTTCTTCATAAACCATCCAGCTATTGCGGTACCCTCATCTATGGAAACCATATACCCCATGTGCTTTCCAGCCTCGGAGGGGCCCGAAGAATCATCCTGCCGCGATTTGGTCCACAGGATTGAGGGGAAAAATGGATCAGATGATACAACCATCTTTTGAAACAAACAAATGCATTGTCCATACGTTACGTATGGTTACATTGTATTGCTGCATTACATTACGTTCCGCTACGTTTTGTTGCCTTAACATAACATGACATGATAATTGCATTCACATTACATGAATCACATCACACTACATTACATTACAAACCTGCATGTATACCTTCCACATCCTTCCACAATGTATTCTTTTAGCATTTTTGTCTGTGCCTCTCAGGATGTTTTTTGCTTGCAGAAACCACGTGGACGTTCCCCAAAAAACCACTGGCTGCCATGGATTAGTTCTGTTCATGGAAGCTCAATTCAGAGAAGTTTGCTTCTCAGGGTGAAAGGATTACAGTGAACACAAATATACATGTCTTGTTACAGAAGAACAATAAAATACCAAGATTGGATATCAGGTTAAACATGGTTTTCCACCAAAACCACATTATAAAACATACATTTTTCGCATCTCACCCGTTCCAACATGATCCAACCTCCTTCTTCTTCTTGGCAGCTGCCTTGCGGAGCTGGAGCTGCAGCATCCCAAACAAACAAATTTTTGGATCCTCTGGTAAAGTAATACAGCTATGGGAAATTGCCATGCATCAATTATTTACCTATTAAACATGGTGATTTTCCACAGTTATATTACTAAATTATTTACCTAGTTTTCAGTCGCCAACTGATAAGTTTCAACAGCTATGTGAAAAAATACAAGATTGTAAATCATGAGCAGAGTCAGGCTCTATCTTTCCGGGGTGGATGGTCTTTTACTGTAAAGGTATAAGAACATGAAACACTGCAATGATGACATATCACTTATCACTCATTTTTTTAGTTACATTTCACCCATTGAATTGACCACACTGAAGTATCATTAAAGTCTGTACCCCTGGGCCCAGGTATCCATTCGTCAAAACTCAGCAAACTGAAGCTGGATCATGATCATCACCGGGGGTTGTATAGTGCCCATCATGATCTACAGATACCCTCTGGTAAACATACAAACAACTATGGAAAATGTCCAATTTATAGTGAATTGTCCCATGAAAAATGGTGGATCTTTCCATCGTTTTTTGTATGTTTACCAGAGGCTATCTACAGTATCTCCACCAGTTTTTGTTGGAGGTTCCTATTGTTTCTTTGGCGGTTTCCACCCATCTTGGCACATCGTTGGCTGTTAAGCACTTGGGGCCATCCAATGTAGGATGGGACGAATCTAGCATGTATCAAACCGCCAGGCGCTTACATGGTTGGTTTATATACCAAATTTCTATCATGTATCCCCGATAATCGCCATTCGCACATGATATTGAAGCCCATGTCTTATCTTACCTCAATATGTTGATGGGAAAAAACAACTCACAACAATCATCTGGATAAAGTGAAGTAATTGCTATACAACCTGAATCGTTCAGCCATTTTAGGATAGTTGCCCAAATCCAATCATCATTCATCTGACGTCATCCTCATAGCAACCTCATTGATGCAAATTACCAACTATTTAATGTCAGGGTCATTACTGAGTCATTACACTCTGATAATTCAACATTTGGAAAATCACACTTGTTTGATCTTGTCTGTAGAGGCAAATTGTCGAACTAAAAGGGTCATGTCTGATAATAGAAGCTGTTAGTTAGCTTGCCAAAGGGCAACTATTATACGCTATTACAATCTATTACATATATATATACATATCCCATGAAATCCCACGATATACACCCCATGTCACCCCATTAAATTCAACTACGCCCCGTTAAATCCCATTAAATTCATTTAAATCCCATTAAATCCAATTAAATATCATTAAATACCATCGAATCTCATTATATATATATATCTCATTGAATCTCATCGGAATCTCATTAAACATCACGTATCATGCGTTGTTGGCACCTTCGTCGCAGGCGTTTTTGCACCCCAGCTGCAAGCATCGGATGCAACCTGCGCCGGCAAGTTAGGGAAAACATCATGGAACTACTGGGGATTATGTGAATGGTGGACAACATTACTTACCCTCTGGTAAACTAACATAGCTATTGAAAATGGCCATTTATAGTGGATTTTCCCACTAAAAATGGTGATTTTCCATAGCTATGTTAAATTACCAGAGGGTATGTGAATGGTGGACAACATTACTTACTATCCGCAATGGACATGCCCAAAGTGGGTGGTCCCCTATCGCATGGAATGTTTTCGCACAAATTTGAACATCCCATGTCCACTCCCCACTACTTTAGTCTTCGGCTAATTTTGTCGCTTACTCATATGGAAGTTTCCTAAAACGGGGGATCCCCAAGTCACCATAGACTTGGATGATTTAGGGGTGTCCTATTTTAGAAAAGCTACATATGTGATAGGGTCTTTATATGATGAGAAAACAACATTCATTAATACCATGGGGACCATTGATAAGTTTCAACATCCTGGACAAGTTGTTCCGCATCTTTTAGTAGTTATCAAAAATTATATCCCAATCCCAAAAGGATGTGTGAACAAAAAAAGATAGGGGCAACATCCAAGGAGAAGACAGAAACAAGATTTCAAACATATTCACCGTTGTTGATCTACTTAAAACCATTAAAAAAAGGGGGTTCCATAAGTGGGGGTACTCCAAAATGGATGGTTTATAATGGAAATTCCCCATCTCAAATGGATGATGACTGGGGGTACCCCAATGACTTGTTGGAAACGTCCATGAAAAACACCGAGGAGATCTTCCCACGGTGACCTGCAAAATGCCCTTCGAAGACTTGCACACATCTGTCCAAGCATCTATGTATCTAAAGAATCGAAATCCAAACCTAAATATCTATTTATATCTATTTATATCTATTTATTTAGATCTCTCTCTATTTATTATTTAGATAAATAGATCCAAACCTAAATCTCTCTCTCTATTTATATCTTTCCCCACGTTTATCCATACATGTGACCCCTTCCCATATCTGGGCCCATGTTCATTCCCCAAAAGCTAGGATTTTACATAATACATACACGTTCACTAAATTGTTCACTTATACTTTCTCTTCATCTGTCATTTTTCCATATTCTGTCCATCAAAAAATAGCGATTTCGGATGTGTTTCCATCGGATCAGGGTATCTCCGCCTCTGTCTTGGCATCGCTATCTGAGTCCTGGGCCACATGGGATCCATCGGTGTGGGCCACTCGTGTTTTAAGTGGTGAATGGTTGGTTTCTCATCAAAATGGTCACTAGAAACTAGAAACTACCCTCTGGCAATGACTAACATAAGGATTGAAAATGACTTATTTATAGCGGAATTGCCCATAAAAAAATGGTGATTTTCCATTATGTTAGTTTACCAGAAGGTACTAGAAACGACTGAAAATCACCACCGAAAAATGATGAACATGTCACTAGAGAAATTCTAGTGACATGGCAATTATGATGTAGTAAAGTCTATCACTTCTAATGAGGGTTGCTCCCAACACACAAGATACAAGGGGGGGTATACAAAGAAACAGTACCACGGTTCGTCCTTGTGGCTATCATTTACCATGGGTTATTTCGTCATTGTACATCCCATTCTTTCCGGCTCATTAGCCATTACATAGCCAGGATCACTGACTATGTTGACGGTTAAGAAAGTACATCATCCAAGATATCCCCGTATCATAGAATTGGATGATGGGAAAATTTACAGGAAAGCATAGGAAAGCCCTATATTTGATGGTAAAAACCATGGTTTCCTGTAGATTTTCCCTTAAACCAATCCAATGACCGTAGTGTTTTCCAGAGCCATGTCTGAAATTTTGTGGCCATTGCCTCGGCCTTCTTCTTCTTGGAAGGACTGAACTCCTGTCGAAAATGGAGAGTTCACCATGGACGAATATCTCCCGGAAAGGGGCCACTATGGATCGCCATCTTGGTCAAAATGTCGTGTTGCCCGCTGAATGGTTGGTTTATAAAAGTGGCGACTCACTAGAAACATGATCATCCTTCGAAAAAAGGACATATCACTCATGAAATCGATGAAAATGGCACTTTAAGAAAGTCTATCACTAAGAGGGTTGTTGCTCCCAACACCCAAGATATAAGGGGGTGAACTTGGTAGATAAAGAAAATATAAAGAAACAATGTCCAATCTTCCTCCTTGTGGCTACAATAGATAGCGCTTGGATCAACCCTGTAGGTCGTTGGTTTGTTTTCCCTACGGCCCTGAGATAGCCAGTGTAGCCATGATCGCTGACTCGATTTGCATTTTTGTTTTTATTGAAGATGTTGATGTAACTATAAGTGAATTCTCCATGATATTCCCCATATTTAAGTGAATTCCCCATGCAATTATTTGAAGATCTTTGACGATCCAAGAATAAGTGAATTCCCCATGACATTCCCCATATCCCATGTTTGAAAATTCCTGGCCGTTATCACCCCTGCCACGTGCAGAAAAAAGCAGGCGCCAGTTCAGTATCGCCTTTTGCCCACCATGCCGACCCAACCATCAAGACTTTTTGCAAACATCGATTATGCCATCCGCATTTCCAAACGGGTTGGATTCTGTGTTTAAGTCACTCAACACTTGCACGCAGCTATGCACAGCCTAGTGAAGTGCATGGATGAGACCCTCCCACAGCAGCCTATCGAGAGAGTCCCTAAACGCAGAAGGGCCGTGTACCCTCTCGCAATGCCTTCAAACCATGAAAGGAAAGGGGTCTGCCATGCAACTTGCCAGAAGAAAACATCCAGAGCAGGACCTTCAAAGGGCCGCGAAGGCATGGCAATGACCTGGGCGCAGCGCCAAACAGCAGCACTTCAGAAGAAAAGCCTGCTTGCCTCCCTCCGTCAGGACCAGACTGGCATCCTCAGCTGCGAAAAAAGATCTCGATGTCCTACTTCGACACAAAAATGGTGCCGGAGGTCGCCGGCAATTATCGACGACTTGGCCCTGACTTGGCCATGGCATCTCGGAGAATAGTTGGCATCTCCAGCCAGCCATGGCCGGAAGTTGATAACCCATCAATGGGTAAGTTTCATCCTCAGGGAAAGGACGGAGATTTTTCTGCGGAAACGAAACACACAGCTAGGACGTTTAGGGACACATCTGAACAGCTGCAGAATGGCAAATTGATGGTGTATGATTCTGTATGATGGTGTTAATTTGGGGCAGTATATGCAGAAACCTCCAAGGAGATAGAAAAGCACTTCCAAGATGTTAGTTTGATGATGTTTCCTCCATGATTTCCAGGTGTCCGCAACTTCTCGACATCTATGTCAGGGGTTGCTCTACATGAAACCCATGGAAGCCTTTCAAGCAACAAAAATCAGGAAAAACTTGTTCGACTTGATCTTAAATTGTTCATAGCCATAGCTATAAATTAAATTACCGGAGGGTACATGGACATGATTGTTTTTTAAATTTTCACTTGCAGATTAGAATATCTTGAGCTATCGCTAACCTACAACTGTTCACCAGCGAACTGCCTAGCCCAGACGCCCCCGGGGCCAACCTCCTCCGCCTTCTTCCTCTTGCTGTTCTTGCCCTGCCCATTGCAGCCAAGAGAAGGGTGATACTAACCATGCTAGACCCAGTGCCATAGCCATAGACCTCCAATCATCAATTTTCTGCAAAAAATGGGGGGTGGTTTCATTATGTTTTACTATATATTTATATATCAGATTGCTGCATGCAAGCCACAAAGTGGAAGGAAGCACGTCCAAACTCTATTCAATGGTAGCTCATCAGCCACTCATAGTGGCGATCAGCGATCAGAAAATGACCTGGAAAGCCAAGAATGATCTAGCCATGCCGTGCGATTTTTCCAGGTTTCACTACTTCAGAAAAATGGTGCCTGCGGCTTGCCACCTGAAAAATGACCCTGGCATTGGAAGTGGCCAAGTAAGGTCAAGTCGAACATGTTTTGTCTGATTGGCTTCCATGGGTTTCTTGTATAGCAACCCCTGACATAGATAGAGCAGTTGGAAACCTGGAAATGACGGAGAAATTATCATCAAACATCCCCATCCAACAAAAACGGAAACCTGGGAAATGATGGAGGAAAAATATGAAACAAACATCCTGGAAACACTTTGCTCTCCCGCCTGTCCGCTGGGACGACCCCTTTTTGGGCGTTCAGGCACCTGTCATGGGATTTAATGGGAGAGATGGTGACTTTCCATGGTAATCTAAGAGTTTTCATGGAACATGGCGTCTTTTTGAGATGGTGATTTTCCATTGCAAAGCTTACCAAATGGTAAGAACCCTCAAAATGTGAGTGTTTAGCTCGGGTACAGTTGACACAGGAAAAGAGTCAACGGATAGTTGGCATCAAGAAAATCACAATTGGAGAAGCACGATTTACAACTGCACGGAGGTAAGTGGACCCCATCACTATACACCTCTCTGCTCCTGCTTTGTTGCCATTTTCCAACTTGTTCTTTGCATGAATTGTGTGGCCCAACGGTCAGCACAGGACGGACCTCCTGTGCCTTCCTCTTGGTACCCTGAGAAGCCAGGCTGGCGCTGAAGGGGAAACCAACAGCTGTTACCCATCTTTTGGCACCAACGGAAAACTAAATATCTGCATCAATGATAGCTGAATATCTTTCTATATAAAAAAGATATCTATATTTTTCTTGATGGCTGCAGATACATATCTTCATAAGTCTTTAAATCTGTATGGCTAAATATCCTGCAAAGGCGGCTATATACCAATCCCTACCATATCCTCTCAACGAATCATATTGATGCAAAGATTGTGGCCCGCGTTTGTGGAAAGGATTTCGTCAGGAAACCAAATTCTTCCTGGATGTGAACAAATATTGGAGTATCAGTGTGCAAAAAGCGCGCCAATGATATCAAGCTCAACAACTGGGGGATACGCAACGAATATGGGATCTAGATATATCTAGATCACTTTCCATTTAAAGCCAACCCCGGATAAAATAAGCCTATAAGCCCTGGTTGATTAATTAGGGGTACCCCCTAAAATAGTATCCAAAAGTGACAATCTGCTGCTAAAACTCTTCAGTCGACAAATACCGTTTGGATCAGAACAAATCCACGTCTTTTCACAAGGTGTTCTTAGTGCCTGTTTCGCACATACTGGCACAATCCAACTGAAGTTAGGATTGATGGTTAGTGGCTGGAGTGTATCCCTTGATAAAACTCCGCCACTTTTTACAGGATCAATTAATTGCACCGTTGGACTCTGCATCAATTTCACACAAGACCACCTGCTCTGTCAGGCCTGCGGGCGGGTCTCGGATTTTTCCATGGCAGAAGGCCCCTTTTGGGAAAGCAAGCCTTCTACCTGCTTGCACAACGTTTCCACCTGAACCAGGATGAGTGGAAACGGTGGCAAGCTGTCGCTCAAGAGTGGCAGTCAACCATATTGCAAAGTTGTGTAATTAATCAACTTAATCATCATATGTAATATATATATAATAATGATGATGATAATAATAATAGAATAAAAATAATATAATATAACAATAACAATAATAATAATCAACAGATATAACATATACCAAACATAATGCACACCAATAAAAATCCATTCAGAGTCTGAAGCAAAACACCATCTGCAGTTCATGGCAAGTCCCAACTCCTGCGCCCTGGGCCATCCAACATCTTTGGCATCGAAGTGCGGGGTGCCACCGAAACGACACCTGGGCGCTGAGTATGATCCGAAAGCATCGGAGGTCAACGGCTAGGCCCATCCGGGTGTTCCAAGGGTTTTCGGCGTCCCGGCATGGAGTGAAGCAACTGAGACAGTTCCGGATATTGCCCAACCTGGCTGAACAAAGGACGACAAAGGACGACAGTTATAGGAGGCTTAAAAGTCGCCTTCAGTTACCCTTGGCCATTTTCCAAGAACAGTATGATCATGATTTTCTTGGTTCTTCAATGTTCTTCATGAGATTATACCTATGATTTTTTCTTATGGTCATGTGTATTTTTGATCATATTTCCTCGGTTAAAGCCTGAAAATGTACCCAGCATCTACCAATCATGGCGGCTGACTGGGCTCAAACGCAAATCCACACGCAAAACCTCCGAGGTGAGCTGCCAGGTGCCCAAAAGGAGGACGTGGTTTCCACAACATGACATGAGTGTAGCGAAACCGAGTGTTGAGTGGTTGGTGGTTTCAACCTACCCCTCTGAAAAATATGAGTTCGTCAGTTGGGATCATGACATTCCCAATATATGGAAAATAAGATTCATGTTCCAAACCACCAACCAGTGATTATTAACCATGATTAACCATCATTACCCCATACTAAACCAATGTTCCAGTCACCACCAAGCAGTGAATCAAATGATCTGCAAAACCCAACATGCAAAGCCGTTGAAGGATCATGCAGGATCATGCAGGTCCTATAAAAATCGAGTAGCCATGAGTAGCCGATACCCTATCAATGACAAGGTCCAAACAAATCTTGTTACAGAAAAAGAATGCTAACCGGCCAAACTTGGATACTCACGCAGTGTTTCATGTTCTCAATTCCATGTTCCTCATGTTCCTCATCTTTCCTCCATCAAAATGACCATCCCAACTCTAAGAAAACACGGAAACACAACATGCTTAAGAAGTTAGAGACCTAGTCAGATATCATTTAATATCATTTAGGTGCGAAACAACAATAATACCCTCTGGTAATTTAACATAGCTATTGAAAATGGTGATTTAGTTCGTGAGTTTTCCCATTAATAGCATGGTGATTTTCCATAGTTTTTTGTATGTTTACCAGATGGTAAACCAGCCATGGCTGGGAATGGTAAACATATACCACCTCTATATAAAAATGGTGATTTATACCTCCGAGCTGCTGCATGGTTGCTCTTGTGATAGTCCGTCAGCACCTGGCAAAAAACATCATTGACGTACGATGAAAAGCCACAACAAAAAAAGGGTGGTTTTTAATGATCAAAACTACGGCATACTAAACTAGTTGAACTATAGTTCTACATAGTTCAACATATATACTTTAACATACAGTTTAGTTTGACATACTGTGGATATCTGTGGATGGTTGCGAAATCCTGCATCACCAAAAGGATGGTTGAAACCCTATAATGGGATGTTTACCACCGTTTTCCATCCACCGGCCTCACTGAGGCATTGCAGCGGTTGTCGCTGCAAGGGGCACATGCCTCGATCTCAAGGGGATGACATCAATGGATATCAAGGGATCATCTATGGGATAATCCATGGAGTATATATGGATGATATATGTATAAATATATATAATTATGTGTATATATATATGGAGATATATGGGGATATATGGAGATATAATGATATGTAATTATATAACTATATCATATATATATATATAAGTATAACCAGCAAGAATGAGGAAATAGTGGGATATACATATATATATAATATTTTTATAACTGATATAACTACCAATAATAATCAACAACAATAATGTGGGAACCCTGGCTGCCATAAACAACTATCATTTGGGGATTGTAAAAAAAAAAAAACATACCAGTGGAGATGACTTGGGGATGGTTCCTGATGGTATCTCCCCATGTTTACGGTGAAATTGAATAAATTGAATTGATGCTCAATGATTGAATCCCGCTGAAATCACCGTTTTTGATGGTTATAGTAGTTACCATCTGGTTATTTAACATAGCCATGGAAAATCACAATTTTTAATAGGTAAACCATCTATAAATGGGCCATTTTCCATGGCTCTGTTAAATAACCAGAGGGTAAATAAAAATGATTCAAACATTAAGCCTGAGAATTGATGTTCAAGGTCAATTTGCCGATGAATCCGTGCCTGTTCCAAAAAACTTCCTGAAGAGGTACGAATCATACCCCCAAATCATACCCCAGTCGTACTCCCTCAGAGGCTACTGGGATCGATAACTGGTATTAACTGGTGATATGTTGTACCCTCTGGTAATTTAACATAGCTATTGAAAATGGCCCAGTCAAAATAGTTGATTTAACCCAATTTTACATGGTGGGCCATTTATAGTTGATTTATCCATTAAACATTGTGATTTTCCATAGCAATGTAAACGTTTACCAGAGTGCAATCCATGTTGCCAACCAGCTAGCTAACCAGTCAACTACCCATGTACTTACTCAGGTCGTCCGTGAAATATGTTCCATAAATGTGCCATGATTTGCGCCCAACATATCCAAGAGTATAGTAACATATAGTAACAACATATACATTAATGTGGGTAAAACAAAATAATCCATCCCCAAAATCATCATAAATAGGTGGTATAAACCATTCCATTGTTTTACCCACATTACGTGGATGGCTAACGGTTAGGATCTACCATGATCCATAGATCTTTCCTCCGCTAAAAATGGCCGTTTGGGGGAGATAACTTCTCCATGTCAAGACGCACCCAAATCATCTTAGGTTGACAGTTGACAGCGTATCATATGATTATCATATATATATATACACATATAATTATATATAATTATATATATATATGTATATGTATCCCATTGCTTCCCCATCAAATCCCATTAAATCATTTGTTTTTCATGGTGTTTTCCCCTATTTTGTAGGGCTTTCAGCTTCAAGTCCGGCGGCTCCGGCCAATTTCCGTGGCAAGTCGCTGATCAATCCACGCAGAATGCCCTGTGAGTATCTGACGCGGAGGGGACGTCTGCAGTCTCCGATTCCGTGGAAAAATGACGTGGGGATGTGGGGATGGGTCAAAACCAATAGTACCCCTGTAGTTCACATCAAAATAGCTGGGATTTATGGATGTGAATAACCCACTAAAAATGGGGTATTAATAGGTATTGACCCATACCCATGTGGTGTTTTGCGAGGAAGACATGGAGAAAAACACATCTGCAGCATTCTGCTGCATTCTGCACCAATAAACTGGTCAAGATCATTCAGAGTCTTCAATATCTGGCTAAGAACCACCATCTTGGGGAGGGTTGGGCCCACCTTAGAGCAATGATCTGGTTCCCAATGTAAGTGGCACCGCCCGAAGAATATCCCGGACTCCCGCAAAATGTGGAGGCTCCCAACCACAAAAATAATGCGGCAGAAACCGGTGGAAATGGTTTTGGGGACATGAATCATATATATATATTATATTATTATATATACATTCCAATAATTAATCAATACAGGCATCTCAAAATTGAAAATGTTCAGCTCAGACAAGTTTGGGTGAAATCCATCCAGCCAGTGCTTGGTTGTGGGGTCCCTGACCCCAAATCAGATGCGGGTGCCCCAAACATTCCAACGGTCAATCATCAAGTTGCCCATCGCCAAAAAAAAAGGGGCATCTCCGACAAATCGACTGAGAAATCCGAAAAACATCGGAGCATCAACATTGCCCAAGAATCCCAAATGATTTGATTCTGACATCCACATGTCGCCACAGTTTTCCCAAATTCAAATAACTAAAACTGTGTAAAATCAACGCTTTTGCCATCTGGCTATTCAACAGCTCGCTATGGTGTTGCCACCATTTACTTCGACTTGATAACTTAATGCGATGATTTACCTTGAACAAAATGGTGATTGTCCAGGTCTTTCAAAGGCTTTATTTATGGCCTTTTTTTTTGCATGGGTTATCTTCAGAAAAGTTCCACGAAAATCCCAACGATGCCATCATCGTAGCGCGACGCGCACATGTAGGTGTACTGCTTGTGCGTCGCCGCGTCGCAAAAGGCATCCAGGTCATCCCTGAGGACTTTGGCAAAGCAAACCCTGCATGATGTGAAGCCGATTTTCTAAGCTTCAGAAATTGATGTGTATATGTAATAATATATATATAAATGGTAACCAGAACAGCAATCATGTCATAACAATAGATAATAGTAATTAATAATTTTAGAGAATTACATGGATGGATGGATGGATGGCTGGATGGATGGATGGATGGATGGATGAATGGATGGATGGATTGGACATTGACCAACAAACATGCGAGTTCCATACAGAACACATGGGATGCAAGGTGGGCAACATGGAAAGGGTATGAAAGGGTTGCCTTAAAATAATTCGAACATGGGGCGAATTTACCTCGAATATATCACTATGAAACAATGAGGAACATTTTTTTTTGGGTTAAACTATTGGATTTCAAACATGGGACACTCCATGTGAAAATCTTTCAACAAATAATATGCTGCCAGCGAATATATTTGCAACGACCATACTTATGCAAATGACCATACATATACCCTTTGGCGATGTAACTTTTGTCGTGGGAAAATCATCTATAAATGGTGGATGCCCAGTTCGCCATGTTCAACCACCAGCGGGTAACCAATCCATGAAAATCCCATGAATCCCATAGAACCCCATTAAAATATACTAAATTCACCACTACAATCATTATATACACCATGGGAATCTCATAGCGTTTCTTGCTGTCTTTGTGCCACTGTCCCCATTCGGTGCCGCGCTTGATGAGGGTCTCATCAACGTTGGTCACCGTCAAAACGCGCAGGATCAGCTCACGCATCTTGCGGATGAACCTCAAGCAGTGGGTAGTCCATAGTGCCATAGGGGTGGCCAAGTTAGTGGTAATCTTCACCATGAAAATACCATTGATACCATTCCCATAGGATCCATGCATGGTATATATATAATCCCTTCCTCCTAATACTAAACGTCCCCCTAATACTAAAAACAGGCATCCATCTCCAATTTCCGAAAATTTCAGTTTGGCCAATTTGACTTTTAATTGATCCCCTTTAAAAAACAATTTAAAAATCAACCTACCATTTGTGGGTTCTCCCCCCTAATACTAAAAACTAGTTCACCCCGGGGTGTTTAGTATTAGGGGGGCCTAGTCCCAATCCCTCACTCCAAGCTGCCTGGCTACTCTAGCAATTAGGGGTAAGCTTCGAACTGCCATTTTTGGCAATATTTTAATTGCGTTATATAAGGAAATTTAATTGATTTTGAGATCGGAAAAAATAGTTTTTAGTATTAAGGGTTTTAATTTAGTATTAGGGGTAAGCTTCGAACTGCCATTTTTGGCAATATTTTAATTGCGTTATATAAGGAAATTTAATTGATTTTGAGATCGGAAAAAATAGTTTTTAGTATTAAGGGTTTTAATTTAGTATTAGGGGTAAGCTTCGAACTGCCATTTTTGGCAATATTTTAATTGCGTTATATAAGGAAATTTAATTGATTTTGAGATCGGAAAAAATAGTTTTTAGTATTAAGGGTTTTAATTTAGTATTAGGGGTAAGCTTCGAACTGCCATTTTTGGCAATATTTTAATTGCGTTATATAAGGAAATTTAATTAATTAATTAACATGACTTCGATTTGGTTCCCTAATAATAAATACCCCCCTAATACTAAAAACTACCTGCCGTGTTTTGTATTAGGGGGGGGGTTTAGTATTAGGAGGAAGGGATTATATATATACATATACTAACATTGGGGGTATATTGATGGTAAATGTTACCATATATAGCAGGAAGCAACAAATCGGATTTCGCTGGGTATGACGGTATGACATAATATTCCTCTGTCTAACTAATGTTTGGGAAATCATGGGAAATCCATCCGTTCAAAATACATTGGGGGAATCATAAACTCGAGGTGATCCGTGGATAATCTATGGGGGATCCATTCAAAATAATCTATCGGTGTACAATGATATCGCCAGTCAACATTGGGAAATGTTCATCAAGATTTGATGTTCATAGTCTTGTTGATACTCACCATCAGCACCAAGGTATCTGTTGGGGCCAGAGTTCGGAAGCTGGTGAAGCTCTGACCCCATGGAATTGATGGATCACCAGGCCCTGGAGCACTGGTTCCGTTCCTGATGGTTCCCTGAGGCTGTGGCAACTGGAAACTTTCAGAGGTGGAGTTCAGCTTCATGACTTCATCGAAATTCTTGTCCGCCTGGAGGCCGGGCAAATATCTCCAGGGGCCATGGAATTCATGGAGTGCCCCAAGAAAGCAAAGATACTAACAGAAACTGACAGAAACAGCGAAACTTCAATGAAATGACACTTAATAGTGACGCACCTCAGAATCTCCTCACCGTAAGGGACTCAAAAGAATGATTTGACGTAGTCCGGCCGTTGGACAACTACGGCAACGACATTTCTGATGGATTCCAGTGAAAGAACTGGGGATCAAACCCGCAACAGACAAGTCTTGCAGAATTTGTTCACCGCAATCCTCATGTCGAGTGGATTTTTTTTGACATGTGTTTTTTGTCAGTTGAATGCCCCAATTTTTAACCATACAAAAAACAAATCCATTGTCACCCCATGAGTTGGGGCTAAAGACACGGAACCGAACCCCATGGCTTGCTGGAAAAATCCCCCATAGACACTTCCATGGTGTTCCAGTGAAAAAATCTCCATGGCTTGTTAGGGGGATTTACCGGCCATGTTTAAGCAGATTTTTCAGATGATGGCTATGTCCATGTGATCCCAAAAAAATCACCATAAAACCCTATATGTTTCCCCATGAATCAGGTTTTAGCGTCCCGAAGGCCTCAGCAATCTGGACCAAAAGGCCAGACACGAAACGGCTGGAGCGTCCTGGGAAAGTGGAGCTTGCCCCAAAATCCATGGCGAAAGCTGTTTGGGAATGATCTACATGGTGGATGTTCATGAAGTTTCCATATCTGCTCTCTCTCTCTCTAGATTTTCCATATCGAATCTAGTCTGTCTAATTATATCTGTGTCATATAGATATTTTTTGTAATAGATTTGAATGTTAACATATACAGTACCATCACTATACCATCACTACACGGGCTGCAGGGAACTCAGAGTTGACTCAGAGTCGAAAGGTTCTTAGCACAACAAATGACTCGATGTCTGCAGCCATGGCCATGGCCATGGCATGGCCCCTCGCCCCCTGGGCCCCGTCCTCGACTTTCGTTGGCCAATTCATAGATGGCCGTTCTCCATTCCTGCACCACCAGGCGAAATCTCAGCAGTCCAGTCAACCAATAAATTGGACCCCAGCCTGTTTGTCCCTTCATCACTTTCATTTGGACCATTTGGTTCATTGAATCCATGAATTCTATTATATATACGAGTATATATACGTGTATATATAGTATATATATATACAGCACATATATATATATATACAGCACATATATATATACCTGGACCTTCAAAAGTGCCAAAAAAACTGTCCTGTTGGAACTTTGAACGCAAATCTGCACAAACTGTGCGCAAATCTTGTAAACATGCCAGATTGGCACATTTGGATCAAACGTTCAGAAATCAAGTGGCGCAAGAACTTTTGGTTGTCATTTAGACACGAGTAATCAAGATTGCCTGTGGAACTACGTTGAGTGTCAGGTCAATAAATTCTGTTCCATGAATTAGAGACACCAACATGTTTTGCATTTTTTTTGCAACACAGAATATATTGTTCCTGCTCATCCGCCCCACTATTCAGGCATGGTCCCACCGACCTGCCCCTAATGACAAAAATACATGCAACTTTTTCCGTCGTATTGTAAACATTGCAGTGTGTTGATCTCCACATGCTCCAAACCACAAACAAAACGTACGCAAAAAAAACGCAAAAGTACGCAAATAATCCGCAAAAATACGCAAAAACCCACAAAAGTAAGCAATTTGCAATTTCTGCACTTTTTGTTTTGAACAATGGACCTAATTCCACACAATTTCTGTTTTGGTGGGCTTATCAACCAAAGCTTTCAATGCACAATACGCGCAATACAGGGAGCAAAGCCTCATATTATAATCTCGACTTGGTGATAAAAGTATGATCAGATTGGGACTCGAATTTGCATGCATGTCACAATGCATCAATCATTGCTACCTGTGTGACGCTATGATATGACATGATATGTCATTTTTAGCCCAAGTTCAGTGGTATAATGACATGGTGTGGAAAAGCCTGTTCAATTTTGTTTTGGAACGTTCAGTTTTGGCGGGGAACGGTCAAAACGGCCCAAAGGTGCAATAGTCCAAACGTACAAATATTATGGAACTTTTGAAGGTGCAGGTGTATGTGTGTGAGTGTGTGTCAACACGGTTAATCCATATGAATCCCCCATCTACCTCTTGGATCAAAGAAGAAACGCATCCCAAAAGGTTGAGCTCCCCAGGTGCCATCACCAGACCTGTTGAGGTCAGGGTCCTGTACCTTGATGAAGCCGTCCAACCACGGCACACTGGGATTCGGCTGGCTGCGGTTGGTCAACTTATCCGCGCGCTCTTGGTCAAAGTGACTCACCATGCGCCGTGCAATGCACTTGCGAAGCCTTAGGGTCTTGGAGGTGGGACAACTTCATCTGGAAGAAAGTGTGGAGATAAGATATAACATGATCGAACATGGTATTACTCTATAAATATGGCTATTTATATGTTTATATGTATATATATATATGTAATATAGGACATATGGAGCTTTGGAATATATTGCCGCACTTTCTGGAAGGAAGAGTGAGACTGGCTCTAGAATACCCATGTGGTCGTCATGTTATCCATTCCACCATGGCGCCGTGGCGCCTTGCGTGTCAAACAATGGGGTATACCACTTACATGACCATTTGCCATCCATTTCCCTCATAAACACCTCATAAATTGGCCCTAAATGGTCCCAAATAGGGGATGAAAAATCCCCGACTAAACCATGGTTTCGTTTAAGGATGTTTAATATGGAACGGATGAGATCCTCGTTGGTCCCAGCCACGTGCCACAGGCTGTTGCATCTTCATCGTTGTCCTGAAACGTTGGGGAATCCATCAGCTAAGATGGGGATGGGGGTAGTTACGATGGGGATGTCCAACCCAACATAGTCTGTCCCTTCATGCAATTTCTATCCTAGTGACTTAGTGTCAACAAAAAACGAAAGGCTCAGTGCGTTTGGGACAAGCTGAAATTATTTCGGATGAATGCTTTCCACGAGCCATTGGGCACGTGGCATCCGCAGGCCGTGCGTGCTTTGACAGGCTCTTTCTGCCATGTTCATCTGGATCATCCCTTCGGAAATGATATGGCAAAACCTGCAATGCCTTCTGTTTCAAGATTCAAGAGGCAAATACCCCAGCTTGTTTAACAAAAAAAAACAACCATTCACTTGGCTTTGAACATGGGCTATAGCACCAAGAAAAATCACATTTTCTCCATATTTTCACAGGAAAAGTGATGTGAAGTCCACCCTTCCAGTTGCACCGGCCCCCGGCAGGGCTGTGCCTTATTTTTCAGCTGCGCGATCCAGCCAGCCGCCAAGTTGCAGATCCTCATAGGACCATCAAACATGGCACAAAACCAGGTCCACTATGGCTGGTTTAAGCTGACTTTCCCAGTATTTCGCCCCATCTATAGTCACTGGTTGACCTACCCCCATCTATCAATGGATGATGACTGGATGGTTTATAGTGGAAAATTCCATGATAATATGGATGATGACTGGGAAATACTGGTTGGTGGTTTCAACCTACCCCTCTGAAAAATGATGGAGTTCGTCAGTTGGGATGATTGTTCCCAGCATATGGAAAAATCAAAAACTGTTCCAAACCCCCAACCAGCATATAATCACTTTTAGAGGAGAGCATAACATAGTAAAACCCCATCTATGATTATAGAATATTGTAATTGTATATATATATATATATGTTTCAATTGCCATGACACAAAGGTGTGTAGGTGGTGATAATGGAAAGAACAAACATCCTTGGGGCACCACAAGGACCTTTGCCTGTTTTCATGGGTACTTGGAGGTCTAAGTGGAATCAACATTAGGTTGCGTTCCTATGGGTTGTGATTTTCATGGAATTAGACCAGTTAATAAAGCAATGATTAATGATACAATTACCATTTATAAAAATTACAAAAAATGATGATCATCAATATTCACTCATCAATATAACCATTATGTCCAGATATATTTATTGTTGATCACTGCCAGGTAGGTCAATAATATAACTTGTTTCCATGATATTCCTTAGCCATTGATGTCCCCATTATGGTCCCCAAAAAAATACCCATTGATACTATTGATACTCCCATTGTAGGTCCCTAGCTCTTCACATGTCCAAATTGAAATCCCCATTACATTCTACTTTACCCCCATTCATATTGATGCTTCATGGCATTTTTCTACTAAACTAACCATCACCAACCACAAGTTTAGGTGAACGACGCCTTCGGCTGGGTAAAGCAACCCATGTTTCCCCCGCGTTTGGTTTCACGAAGCACTTGGCTCGCAGGCCATGGCGTTCCAGCGTAGTTCTTCGTGAGCATTTCGATGACCTCGTTGCCAAGACGGATGAGGGTTATTTCAGTGATGCCTATCTTGTTTTTGTGGCCATGAAATCGGGGTTTAAATGGTTTAAATGGTTTAAATGGTTTAAATAGCGGTTTTCCAAAAAAAAAACTGAATCATCAGGGATTTAATATCATGGGATTGTGGGATACAATGGGACTTATATACTGGGATAATATAGATAACCAGTTGAATATGATTGTTGGGTGTGTCTGAAAATGAGGTATACCCCCCGGATCGCAAGTATAGTGGGAAATAGAACTGATTTACCAAATCAAATTTAGGGGGCTCCCTATTTAATTTCAGACAAAGCCACATACTGAATCTGACCAACAAGAAGTGTGAAAGCAGCCATGGAACTGGTTGGTGGTTCAATCAATGTTTCAGCTATTGATCCCTATCATTGCTGGGAAATGGGATTTGTCAAACAATTGGCAATCATCAATTGATGGCCGAACAGTTGCGTTTACGAAGGCGCAAAACCGGATGGCGAAACTTTGCAAAGAAAAACAAACGCATGACCAAGGAAAAGGACGTGTCTCAACACCAGCTACCCCACAGTTCATCATGCTCCCCCGTCCTGCTGGTTGTCCATTGGGCAAAATACCCAAAATCACCATTTCATCGAACCTAGGAATGATTCCATATTTTGAAGGCACATCCATTGCTTGAAGTCCCACTAAATCCCAACTTTCAATCAATGGATTGCTTGACACATGTACAGGGAAACCCCATCATTCGCGAGAAAAAACATGGTTTCCGGTGAGGATGTTCCCAAGAAAACCAAGCCATTGATGTATGGTTCAACTCCCCAGGATTCGAGAATATCATACAAATATCATCAATTTCCCCAGATGTTTCCAGGCTTTCCCCAGAATTTTCCAGAAAATCCCCAGAAATTTCCCCCGATTTTCCCCCGATTTTCTGGTAAAAATCCACCATTTTTGTTCCCTTTCAGCTCCCCAGGCCTGAGCGGCCGCCTCCTGCATCGTGATGGACAAGTCCACCACGGCATGTTTGCAGTACTCGTGCACCTCAGGCGGCGAAAAGGCGATGGGGGATTCTTGGATTGGATTCTCTGGTATGATTTGTCTATCTAGCTATAGGTATATATATACATATATATATATATATTTATTTATTTATTTATCTCACTATAAGATCTATATATATATATAGATCTATAGATCTATAGATCTATAGCATCAGTATTTGTATATCATTTGTGCGCTGGATTGTACCGGATTATGCTATAGTACCCCCCAAAAAGATAGATAAGTGAATTGTCACTAATTAAATTGGGATTTATTTTCAACAAAAACACTTTGTGGGGAAGACTGTATCTATACTCTATACCTATATCTATGGTATTTGTATGTCATTTGCATATTGGATTCTATCACAGTTTTTGTCAAGCTAATTCTTCGGACTATCTATAACGGATGGTAATGGATTAAAAATTCTAATTGATGATGTATGTATATATATATATACATACATATATATATATACAGTATATTACAGTATATAATATGGTGGGAAATCACCAAACAACATGGGCATTTGAAAAAAAAGAAAATGATCGAACTCAATCGGCCGTTCTCACCGTCAAACAACGTGAGATATAACTTGCGTTTGCAGCATGGTGTAAATGATATGTACATCAATGTACATCATAACTCCCAGGTGTCCAACTAAATCCCTTCCCCCGATCATACAGCATTACAGTATAATCATCCTGAAGTGGGTAGAGGAAAAACATAATCATACATATTCCATGTTTGTGATGATATTTGAACATCTTAATTTAGCTACATTTTTTTTCGCAACTCCAAGTCATATATTTTTCGGTTGGCACCTTAACATGAGGTAAATATGATCAAACTACCATACTGGTTTGGCCTGCTTTCCCATGCTCCAGGATGACATGGTTCTGCATCTTTTTGGGATGACTTGGGCCATGCTGACCCTGGGTCCGGACCGTCTGTGCCACTCGCAAGCCAAGCACAGAGTCAACTGCCTGGACTAACTGGCCACACATCAGACATATCCAAAAGCAGGAGGATTTACCACAATTTATGGCACTTATTGAACATGATCATAATCTGTTATATGCTTTAATGTTCAAAACAAGTGAAGATTTGGAGGGGTTCCAAGTCTTGTGTTTCGACCCATGCAGCTCTTTTCATATCCATAACCCCAATGAATCCACACACCTTTTGGGTCGGTCATCAACTCGATCATGCCAAATAAAACTCCACAAGTATCCATCATTGGCGGGCTTTGCATATCTTTCTATATTCCCTTAGTGATATTCCCATCTATAGCCAGGTACCCTCTGGTAAACTAACATAACTCATAACTATGGGAAATCACCATGTTGTAGCTGGGTAAATCAACTATGTCTATAACCATTTTCTATGTCGCAAACTGTTGGTCATTACCGGAGGGTATATCAACCATATCCATAGATTATCCATAGATTATCCGTATATAATTACCAGAGGGTAAGTAGAGGGTATATCTTAAACCAACCATAGATAGGAAAGTCCTACCTGGTTAATTTTCCCACATTTTCATGGGGGATTCATAAACCCTATGATTTTGCTGTCACGACTTCGGTTGGCCCCAATGGGTTCCACGTTGTCCCACGGTTCCACCAAGGTTAGACCTCAAGGGTGTTGCGATGCATCGTCAGCTTGTCTGGATCATCCTAGGCAGCGCTGGAGACTGCTGCTGCGTGTGTGTGTATGTTTGTTTTGTATGTTATCTATGCATATAAGATGATCTATTATGTATATATATATATATTATTTATATTATATATTATATATATATATTGTTTATATATATATATGTCACCAGTGTGTCTGTGCACATTATCCATATAGAAACTCGTCGATCTACTACCACACGACTTCCCGAGGCCCCAGGCCAGAATCACCACCTCAGCGTAGGGAGCGTAGCCCGTTGGATCAACGTGGGGATTTTCGCAAACATTGGGATTTGACCAAGACAAAGATGGGGATTGTGGAATTTCCCATTGAAAATGGTGATTTTCTATAGTTATGTTAGTTTACCAGAGGGTATTTGATCATATTTTGATGGTGATGTCATCGCCAAAAAGAGGTTGACCAGGAAATACATCTGCGGAAGGATTTTCCATTGGATCTGAAGTGAAGCATCAGGAAACTGCAGGGCCACCACCGAGCAGAGTTCAGCCGTAACAGTTTCAATCAACATGCTGTACATCTCCTGTCCATCATTGAAACGTTACCCTCTGGTAAACATACAAAAAACAATTGAACATGGTCCATAGAAATAGTTGATTTACCTATTAAAGATTGTAATTTTCCATAGTTATTAGTTATGTAAAAGTTTCAACAAAATTTTGAGCTGAAACAAGAATAACGCTAGCCTGAAGAAGGCCACGGCTTTGGGGTTCCCGCAGGCTGCATTCAAAAAACAACACTAAAACAAGCATTACGTGAAGTGTATTACTAAGTAATGCTGTTTTATACTAAGTTATATCTGTTTGTCAGTTTTTCTGAAAACAGGGTTCTCCCAATTAAATCCACTAATCATCATTTTCCCTATCTCTTAATGGCCACTCGAGGGCCAAAGGCCCATGTTCAAACACACCTACTGGTGGCTAGCCCTGTGTTATGGCATCGTCATAAACAAAGGCATAAACCTACTATTTGGGCATTGGGGACCGTTTGTGCGAGCTAATTTCTGGTGATTTTGGGGATGGTTCATTATTATACTACATTAGCGCATCTAGATTTTGAGTACCCAGATTGAAATTTGAGGATTTCAACCTTCAGTGTCACAGCGTATTTCTTTTCCTCTTTGGTAACATCGGTTTGAAACCTGAGAATGAGGTATTCTCAAACCCAATGGTTTATGATAATTTTCTCTCCAACATGCCAATTTTGGGCACCGCCAATGTTCAAACACCATTAGATAGATAAATAGATAGATAGATAGATAGATAGATAGATTAGATAGATTAGATAGATTAGATAGATTAGATAGATTAGATAGATTAGATAGATTAGATAGATTAGATAGATTAGATAGATTAGATAGATTAGATAGATTAGATAGATTAGATAGATTAGATAGATTAGATAGATTAGATAGATTAGATAGATTAGATAGATTTAGATAGATTTAGATAGATTAGATAGATTAGATTAGATAGATTAGATAGATTAGATAGATTAGATAGATTAGATAGATTAGATAGATTAGATAGATTAGATAGATTAGATAGATTAGATAGATTAGATAGAATAGATAGATAGATAGATTAGATAAATAGATAGATTAGATAGATTAGATAGATTAGATAGATTAGATAGATAGACTAGAGATAGATTAGATAGACTAGATAGACTAGATAGACTAGATAGATAGATTAGATAGATTAGATAGATTAGATAGAAGATCTAGATAGATGAGATAGATTAGATAGATAGATTAGATAGATTAGATAGATTAGATAGATTAGATAGATTAGATAGATTAGATAGATAGATAGATAGATTAGATAAGATAGATAGATAGATTAGATCTAGATTAGATAGATTAGATAGATTAGATAGATTAGATAGATTAGATAGATTAGATAGATTAGATAGATTAGATAGATTAGATAGATTAGATAGATTAGATAGATTAGATATAGATAGATTAGATAGATTAGATAGATTAGATAGATTAGATAGATTAGATAGATTAGATAGATTAGATAGATTAGATAGATTAGATAGATAAGATAGATAAGATAGATTAGATAGATTAGATAGATTAGATAGATTAGAGAGATTAGACAGATTAGATAGACTAGAAGATTAGATCGATTAGATAGAATAGAAGAAATAAAAATTAGATAGATTAGATAGATTAGATAGATTAGATAGATTCGATAGCATTGATAGCTTAGATAGATTAAGAGATTAGATGAGATTAGATAGTAAGATAAGATAAGATAGATAATATAAAATAGATAAAGAGAGAACGATAAGATCGATAGATAGATAAGATAAGATAAGAGAAGATAGGATAAGATAAGATAAGATAGATAAGATAGATTAGATAGATTAGATAGATAGATAGATAGATAGATAGATAGGTAGATAGGTAGATAGGTAGATAGATAGATAGATAGAGATATAGATAGATAGATAGATAGATAGATCGATAGATAGATAGATAGATAGATAGATAGATAGATTTTCCATTGGATCTGAAGTGAAGCATCAGGAAACTGCAGGGCCACCACCGAGCAGAGTTCAGCCGTAACAGTTTCAATCAACATGCTGTACATC
>CAMXCT020006445.1:75000-159545 GCA_947184155.2 Cladocopium goreaui
AAACTTGGGGATGGAAATGGATGGAATCTTGAATGTATGACAAGGATTTACCACATATTATTCCCATATTATGGGATGGTCAGATTTCACTGGTACACCTCCAGGATGGTTATAGCTGTACTATCGCAAAGAAAATCCCACCCTCTATTCAACAACTACGCAGTGGGAAAACGACATCTACGGATGGTCAAAAAATATGCCCCGGGGCCCGAGGAAATTTCACCATGTTTCAGCATATGTTGGATGATCTCCAACTGTTCTTGGTCAGAATTGGCATGAAATGGGGCACCCCTCCAAAGTTAAATTGGTGGTCATTTTCCATACTCGAATTTGAGGTACGTACCAAAATCATCCCAAAAAATCCCAGCCAAAATCGTCCAGTCTTGGTGTCCCGAAAAAAATCTCAGCCGTGTCCTACCTGGTGAAGGTACTCTTTGTTGATCAGCAAGGGAGCATAGATCCCTGAAGGCCCAGGGATGCACATGTCGACGTGGGAAAGCCAGGCTGCCATTAGGACCTTCTCTTTGGGGGGGATGGTACACATACCAGCCTTAAAACATGGTGATGACTTGGGCATGGTGACTATGGATGTCTATGGCAGTTTACCACACTATTCATGTTGTGAAATCGCTGGTCACCTATGGCCACCTGGTGATTGTGGCTGCTTCAGATTGACTGGCACTGCTTGGGATTGGCATGGATTCAATGGATGATCATCATCAACCCACAAACATTGGATTTGTTTAAGGGACAATTTACAGTACAGGAACCCCCCATATTTGATGGTAAAAACCATGGTTTCCGGTTAAGATTTTAACAAAAAAACCAATCCAATGAAACAAATACCTTGGCCGCTGCTGAAAAACCAACGTCCACCTGCGATGTCTTTGGACCAGTCATAGAGGGAGTTCTTGAAGCACCGGCCAGCAAAGACCTCTTCGGGGCGCTGGATTTTTCACACTTGGCCGAGGGAATCCGAGGGAAACCGCTGCCTACCAAGCACTTGACTCTAGGCCAGGACTTCATCCTTAGTACCAATGGATTGGAAACAAGGGGATTTCAGTTACGCTTCGACACAGCTGATCCAGGTGGGTCAAAAAACTCTTGATCCTCAAACACGACCCACCGGTGTGGCCGCAAATAAAGAGATCCAGTACTCTACCAGGGTTTCTGGCAGATTCTGGGTGGGTGTTCGTCAAGAAAGGGAATGCCCTTGTGGCATTTAGGTATGAGCCTTCCTCAAAACGAATAAACAAATCAGCCATAAACCTGTCTTCAGATCCACAACTCCAAGACTCCCGGTTCTGATGAACAATCCACCGCAGCATCCGCACAAAGTGTGTCCCAAAAATTAACATCCCACAGCAGAATTAAACTAACTGAACTACTAAACTGTCAACAAGTTCACTATATACTTGGGAAGACCAGTTCCTCGACCCTCTCGACCTTGTCCCGGATGAATCTGAACTCTTCGCGAGCATTCGCAAAGCCATAGTACCTTAAGGGAAGCCAGGATGGCGGTTGGTCAAGAATAAGGACTTCCATGATTCAATGCTGAAAGTCTTAAATCATGGGTATATGATGAGTTACCCTCTGGTTATTTCACATAGCCATGGGAAATGACCCATTTATAGAGGTTTGCCTATTAAAAATGGTGATTTTTCATGGCTATGTTAAATAACCAGATGGTGTATATTATATTTTTCATGGGTATGCATGGGTGATATTGCTATTTCACCCGACTTTTCAAGGTACTTGGGGGGTCAACTGATACATTTTTGGGCCCCAGGCACTAACTAATTCTGGCCCGTATTAGCAATAGGATCGCTACGATCTTTAGAAGTCTTCCCAATGATTCCCCGCAGATTCGTGTCACTTTTGGGGTGGTCAATGGCGGTAGTCTTTTTGGGGTCACACCTGGTAGTCGCCAATGACCCATATGGACCCGCTCATTCTGTTCCAACACCAAAAGATTAAGAAAACGCAATTCATGACTATTAGGATTTTATCATATTTCATCCACTTCAATCTTTTTCCAAGGAATTTCTGTGCCAAATTGGCCTACCACCTACTACCCTCAGATAAATCCATGGATTTTTGGCTGGGAATTCCCCATCAATGGCTGGTCATTTTTTGGAAAATCATCGTACGCCACGTTTCATTGTCGGGGGGTAAATGATACCGAGCCTATATATATATATAGTCTCCCTTAGTGATATTCCCTTAGTGGTATTCCGAAATTCCCATCTATAGCGGTAAATTAACATCACTATGGAAAATCACCATGTTATAGCTGGGTAAATCAACTAAAACTATGGCCATTTTCAATAGCTATGTCCAAATTACCGGAGGGTTTTTGTTTCATCTCCAAATGAGCTCGGTGCCACTTCACGCACCTAGACCACCTCCGATCCACTGCCGTACTCCAAATAGCCAATGAAGAGAAACATAGACCACCGAAGCCAGGAAATATGATTGTGAGCTGGATATCCCAAACAAAAAAATATGACATCATATGACATTCCCCACAGCAACTGAAACCATTGGTTTTCCATCTCCATCGTAGTGGAGGGCAACCTACCACCAGTTGTGACAAGAAGCACATCCTTGTAGATCAGGGTCAATCCATAGCAAACTCCTGGGTCCTGGAACAAAACCGGCCAAAAAAAAGGTGATGTCATGTCATGCCGCCATGCCTCAGATTTTTCCTGCACAATTCATGGGAACAGTAACCAAGCATTGGAGACAATTGTCCAAAATTTGCAGGAATCCCAACTCACCCATGGTGGAGATGTGTTTTCCTTTATTAACATCTGTTGAGATGTATGCTGCATATTTGAAGGTAATGCCATATTTTGACGGACCAACAAGTATGAAAGTCATCGAAGGGCCGCTGCTGGGCATAGGAAGTGGCGGATCCTGTGAAACATAAGAAATCTGGCCGCAACTAGCAACCCATCAAGCTGCAATGATTCCCCCATTCATTAAAAGTGTTCTTATTTTTTGTAGAAATGATGTAATGATCAGGTTTTAACATGGTTTAACTTCTGAAGGCATATGCAAAATAAACAATCACACATAATCACACTAAAACATCCAAAAACATTGGTTGAGTAGAAGCCAGCCAGCTATTGCCATTGCTGACCCTTCCCTGATCCCATTGCCCAGCAATATTTGCCGACATCATTAATCAAGTCAAGTTAGACCCAAGTACCCAGCAAAAAACGGCGAAAGTCCGTTTTCAATCTGGGTAGACCTACCCAAGCAACAAATTGTTAAAAAAGTCTAAACTAATGGTTAATAAACATGAATGATGGTTCATTATATCAATGAAATGGTTAATACATACTAATACCATTTACATTATATATCATTAAACATTTCATTAATATAATGATACCATATGTATATTAATACCATATGATTACATCATTTCATATAACACCATTTAATGTATATTAATCTGGTTGGTGGTTGAGCCCTACCCCTCTGAAAACTCAGTTTCTTCGTCAGGACGATTCTTCCAGGCATCCCAGGAGGGTCGATGAGCCTCCTGGGCCAATGTTCCCAAGTACCTGGGAGCCAAGTCGTCCAAGCCTTTTGCGAAAGCATACGACAGTCGTTGAATGATAGGAGCAACCAGTAGAATTTTATACCACTTATTGAATCAGGATGCTAGAATCAATGAATATGATCAATATGAATGGAAAACAAAAAGAATTGAATTTAGATTTAGATGTATATGAAATTCTCCAGCCCATCATAGGCCTGAATAGCCCTGCGTGTCCCAATTTGGGGTATGAAACATCACCTGAAATGACTTCCACAACAAGGGGGGTGTTGATGAAGGTACATTCCCTCAAGGCAGATTTAAGGCCTATGGAAGGTCACTGCTTGGATTTCAGGGACACCCAAAGCCCAGTTGACACAAAAAGTTCAACCCGGGATGAGGAAAGCATCCTGCAAATGATTCATCCTGGATCGTGCCAGTCGTTGTATACCCATCCCCCGATCTGTCAATACACCCCCGGCCCTCAAAATGAATCCAGGGTTTTGTTTGGGTAGTATCTTAGATCACGGGGGATGGATTTTACAATTTACCCAGACCAAAGTTTCAAGTCATTTCACAGCTAAGCGTCCCACAATTATGGTTTTTTGCTACCTCATGATTTTCATGTTTTTTTCTAGATACTTGGAACGTCGGTATGAACATGCTCGGTGACGACTTGGCTGAGGCACTCAAACAAGGGCTCGCGGAATGCCCATTGAATCGTGGGGTAGCGAGCATCATCTTTCACCGTGTTCAGCATCCAATCCTGATCTCAGGGAAAGCTGTTTGGAAACCATGGCCGTAGTTCGACGATTTACCGATTTTTTTCATGCATTTTTTAATAAGACATACCTTCTTTTAAAATAATTATTCCTCTTAAATATTACAGTAAATATTGTTTTGTTTGAGTATGTTTGAGTATTACCATATGATATATATATATATATATCACTGGTGATTTTCCAGTTCACAAACTGATTAACTAGCAGAGGGTAAGCAACTAACATTGGGCATCAAAAGGCATAGCTGTTGCAATTCTCCATCCATAGGTTGCGATATCAGCCCTGCAAATATGACCATGTATCCTTTTCTAACACGCGCGACTACGCTTGAACAAAGTGGGTCTATATCCGTACTATATCCCAAAGTTGAAAGTGGCAAGCATCTGAGCAGACCTCTTTTGTGAGTCACTTTGGGTCCAGAATTTTTACCAAAAACTAGGACGCACCCACCCAGCGTCCCCAGTCGTGACCAATCTTACAACTCCAAAAATACAAGCACTTCTTAGCACTTCTGTGGCAACCCCAATGCCAGAAATCTGTATAAAACCGCCGAAAAATGCCGATTCTGGGGCCCCAACCACTAGCAGTCGGTCGATCCAATCGACCATCTTGTTGGGTTTGCAAAGCTTGGGCCTGGCAGGGACCAAGTTTGTGAAGGGTCTCCTGGTTTGGGTTTCAGCCGATGTTTTCATCCAATAGATAATATGGCCTCCTAATTTTTCCATGAAAAATGGGTGATCCACCAACAATAATTCTCCAACAATCCCAGTCGTTTTGCCTAGGTGTTTTAGACAAAAAAATCCCCGGTACACCAGAACCAGGCACCCTGAAAATTGGCATCTTTTTCCCTGAGGCGCCGACTGATTGGTCAAGCTTCTCCACTCCGAGGCCTGAAGATATGCTGAGACCCTCCAACTATCCAAAAAAACTGGGCAAAGGAAGAAACAAGCCTGCACATATTCACACATATCCGCATATATTGTTTGTTTGTTGCCTAATTTTTGCTAAGGTCTAGGTATAGGCTTTAGAATGACAAGCTATACATCGAAGACCTCACAAGTTGGAGATCTGTCAACGGCTGATGCTCGCTGTGCCATCGAGGTTTAAGGATCCCTCAGCACCATCAACCAGCAATGGTATTGAGCCCTACTGTGAGGCTTGCCTGATACGGGATGAGGAACCCACAAACCCACAAACCCACAAACCCACGCAAGGCATGGTCGCTAGTTGTTGTTTGCATCCCAAGTAGTGCTTTTATAGGAGTGAAACTATGGAACTTGGGATGTTCCAGACGTATTATATAATATATCATTACATATATATATATATATATATATATGCATATGAATTCACCAACCAGCCTGAAAAGACAAAGGCCATGCAGGGTGATTCCCCCATTATTTTCACACCTGGGAGCCCAACGAGCGCGAGGCACTCGCGAAAATGTCCGACTTTCTTCTGCTGCAATGCCTGCAGCATCCAGGGGGCGATTTCGGTCAACCTTAGGACCATGAAAGTTTACCATAAGAATAACATAAGAAACAATTCAGCATAGGCCCATGATAAGTTAACCATACGTTATCTTCTGCAGGAACAGGGAAAGTTTTACCATATTACCATAAAAAACTATATAGCTATATGGAAAGGCACCTGAAAGTAGACTATAACCCATGGGATCCATGGTGCTGGTATATATATATATATGCTAACATAAAGGGGGTATATTGATGGGATCCATGTTACATCATGTTACCATATATAGCAGCACCGCTAGGATCCTATGGCTAATAATTTCCATGGATTTACCGGTGGTTTTCCATGTGGTTTTCCACTTTGCAAACCGTGACCACCAAAGGCTTTGGCTTAGGTTTCTGGATGTAGAAAATCCTTCAAGGGATGGAGAATCAACAGGAACACTGGGGCCTGAACGGCGAAAAAACATGCCTATTTTTTGAATAGTATTTTTTGAACGGCTCAATAGTATTGGTTTGATATGAATGGCTAGATAAAAATGACTAAACAGAGTAAAAGTACCATGTTTATCCAATTCTTCCCTTGTGGCTATAATTTCCTACAATGGATGCGAGCATTCCTGATTGATTCTTCCACCAATGTTTTAAAGTTGATGTTTCTTAAATTTCCATTATAGGCCCATACATTGGTGTTTCAATTCAGTTACAGTGTCAGCCCATTAATTTCATTTGCTTTTTGTTCAATTGCATTTTTCGAGCCATATTAAGTAGTCAATCACTTATATTTGAAATCTTAATTACTGCTTTTAGTCCCGCATAAATCATATCTCAAGTATACTCTCCAACTTAATTCCCCCAATTCATATCCCCCACATGATTTCCCTATCGTTACCCTCTGGTTAGTTAACATAGCTATGGAATTCATGGCACATCTCCAAAGCGGTAATCCCCTAGTTGTGATGGTGAATGGTTATGATTCGACCTGTCAAACACACGTCACACGTCATCACATGTCACATGTCATTGTCCAAAAGCTCCTTATTATAATGAGTTATCATGTACTAAGACAATAACCAATAAACCCATGATTAAACACTAATGTAGTAGTATAACCAATAAAATCCAAGAAATTCATTATTACAATATCACTATTCCATCCCCGAATAATCATTCTTAGCATGTAGTAGGAAAAGAACCAACAAATCCACGATTATAATATCAATTAATATCACAATTATGACCAAATACCAAATAGTCATTATCAATAGGAAAATAACACATAAAATCCAATAAATCCCTATAAATCTATATAGGTCCATTATTGTTATAATTATGACCATTACGACCACATAATCATTAACAAAGGGTCATGTTTCCATTGATCCATTCCCCATTCACCGCTGGTGTCCGCACCGAGCTTGTCAGCACCGCCAGCAGCAGTCGCAAGGTTGTCATCGCGCGATCCTTTGGGACGGCCCAGTGCCCGGAAATCACTGTTTTTTTTACATTGGAAAAACACCAAGTTTTCCAGAAATGATGGTGACATGGTGACATGATGGTGAAATGTGGACTGCTTGTGAAAGATTTAGTGTAGACTTAGTATGTTTTAGATTGTTTTAGCTTTAATTTAAGTTACCCTCTGGTTAATTATTTAACATAGCCATGGAAAATGGATGAAAATGGCCCATTTATAGATGGTTTACCTGTGTTTACCTATTAAAAATGATGATTTTCCATGGCTATGTTAGTTTACCAGAGGGTATAATCTTCATTCATTTTCCAGAGGACATGAGATTCACAGTGACACATTGGTGAGTTGGATGGGACCCAACTAAGCTCCTCGATGATTGAAATCAAATGGGAACCTATCAGTCACATTGCAACAAAAAAACTTAGGGATTACCCCCCACATGGGTTTCCTATGGTTTCCTTGTACTTTTTTCCGCAAGATTTTGGGCAAAAATTGAAGTTCATACATTGATTTATGGAAAACCCAACGGGTTTATGTAGATCATTGTCCGAACGGAACGCAATTTTATGGTTTTCCTCATCCACTTAGACCGTCGACCACTGGATGGCCCCGATAAAATTCGTAAAAAAGTCCCAAATCACAACATGTTTATATAGTGACTATATTACCCAATGTTCCTAGGTACTGGGAGGGTCTAGGTAGTAATATGCACTGATATCCATTTTATATCCCAATTATAATGAAATTGACGGATCATTGCCCGGGGCTCATTATTTCCCATATCACTGTGTTATATGTTGATTTGGTAACTAGTGGTAGTATGATTTGGATTGATTTGGTATGACCATTTTTGACTATTTCCTGCGTGTGTTTGATGGTTCTGAATAGCGATACCACATCACCATGTTCAAATAGTTGATCTAGTCAAACCATCAGCACAATGACAATGGGACAATTTTCAACTATAGATGGTTTGTCTCATTGTTTCATCAAGAATTGTCATATAGTCCAGCACAATGCTATGTCATATCACTGGGCATCAGTGGACACCATCCACCGCATGGCCATATTTGAGCCCAGTGGCGACGTACTTCGGTTTCACACCCAAAGCACCTGAGATATGCCACGCGAACTATGAGGAGCAGCCCAGTACCCATAGGATCCATGTATGCTATATATGGTAACATTTACCATCAATATACCCCCAATGTTAGCATATATACCATACATGGATCCTATGGGGTATAAGATGGTGCCCCAATCGCCGGGATACCCTGGAAACCCTGCAGAAAATATTAAGCTTAGTACATGCATGCTCCGTTAAGATCCACGTTTATAGCAAATCTCTTGTATACCCTGCGGAGAAAGAAAGCGTGAAAACATGTTCCACTGCTTTGTGAACACTTTCATCTATGACAAAAGATCCATAAACTTCCTTCCAATAAGTAAAACACACACGCACACATTTATATATAATATATACAGCTGTATATATACATATACACATATATATATATACACACACCCTCTGGTAATCAAACGCGGCAATGGAAACTCCCTGTAAATGGTGGATTTCCAATTGCTATGTTTGATTGCCAAAGGGTATGCATACACTATACATCACTGAACACCAACCATACACCCACATGGTTGCTTCAAAAATCTTTCAAAATACCCGCATTCTATCCCACTATACACCCACTATACACCCACTATACACCCACTATATATACACCCACTATACACCCGTACGGGTTGTTGCAGAAATAGTACCTCATTTTTGGGTTGCCATATCATGCCATATCAAAAGCATCATGACGCTGCCCAAGGCACAGATCTTCAGACTGTCCATGTATTCCTTGAAATTGGTTTGCCGCAAATCGCCCTGATAGCTGTTGATTTGATGTCGTTCCATGTCGGGTTCCGTTACTCCATCCACAAATACTGGTTGGTGGTGCAATAACCATCTTGAAAAATATGAAAGTCAATGGGAAGGATGACATCCCATATCTTATGGAAAATAAAAAATGTTCTTTTTTTTGCTCTGGGTGCCAAGCTGCCGCGCTGGGGGAGCAACGTCGGCTGCCTTTGCAACCGGAGCTCAACCCCTCAAACCCTCCAACGTCCTGCCGGTCCCTGTAGCGGGGGAACCCAGTTGTTGGCCAATGACACCCTCCACAAACTGAAATTCGTTGGGACAAAAATGGAACCCAATGGCACCCTTGAAGCAGCAGACCCATTGAGAAAAAGGGCGAACCGTAGCCGTGACAAACTCAACATTGCTATCCCTAAGAAACTGCGGCAACATGAGTCTGAACCACTTGGCCCTCAGGGTAAACTTGACATGGTTCCCCAATCTCGCAACCTCGCCACGCTGAATTTGCCACTGTCCATCTACCTTTGAAATGTCGACAGGGCCGCACCTACGCAAGAAACTGACGAAGAGATGGATGAACGAGATCCACCGAAGTGGTGCCGCCGGATCACGGATGCTCGAAATCCATCGCTGTACATCGGAAGCCAAGGCGGTGCTGAAAAGGCGGTTGAATCCAGGCTTGCACAAGACAATTGGCTCGGCAGAAGACCAACTAAGGGCCGGCTGAACTCGGGCTGGGCGGGGCGCTCGCAAAACCAAGGGGTCAGAAACCTGATGGGGAGCTGCTCCAGGGGAGTTTTTCCAAAGTCGGCCAACTTGAATCATGTGCCGCCGAATCGTCGAAGCCGTATGGCGATTGGTGTGAAGAGCCTGGACGTGATCATTCCAAAGTTGCCACACGCTGGGTGGTCGGGCCTGATTGGCCCATCGAGCCGCATGATCGGCTGCAGAGTTGCCATCCAGGAGCCAGTGTTCCAACTCCGTGTCATAGAAGTCCTTGTTCTCGTGAGCTGGGACCTTCAACAGGGCAATTTTCTGAGGACCGATTTCGCAGGCAAGTCCCACCAGTTCATGAAGCAAGTCTGCGTGTTTGCTGTTGTAATTCACTGGAACCCCATCGATCACATGCTTCTGAAAAAGAGAAATGACGCTACCGCTGTCGCTCCAGATTCGGACCCAAACTTTGAACTTTTGAGCAATGCGCAATGCAACTACGACTGCTTGCAATTCTGCCCGGAACGCTGATTGAATCACTCCGGCAAGAGGTTGAGCAACCAAGGGGCGGAAGCACTGCTGTTGGTAGTCCAAGCTGAAAGGGGCGGCATGGATAACCGAGAAAGCAGCCACTCTGCAGTCTGGGTCAGTTGGAAAGAGGCAACTGCCATCCGTGAAAAGGTCGAGGATGGGGAACGGTGGGGCAATTTCAGGCAACGGAGGTTCCCGAGCAAGTCCATCCAAGTACTGCCACCACTGCACGGCAACAGGAGAACGCAAAGTCCAACCATGAACGGAAACGACCAGAGGAAGCTGGGAAATGGAGTCCAAGAAACCAACGGGTAACCCTGACCTAAGGCCGGCAGACGCAGGACAATCCCACAGACGATGCCAACTGGAGTCTGCATGACCGCAAAGGAGGCATTTGTCATTACCAGTGACCGACCATCGATAGGCGTGCGCATTGGTAAAACTGGCCCCATTGAGGTATTTGCGCAAGACACCCTGGTCAAAACCTGAGGCTGCAAGGTAATCCTGTCTGGTGTGACGGACATCAACCTGGGCAAAATCTGCAAAGGATGCACGGTGAGCGACCCTGGACGCAACCACAAAAGTCCACGCAAGCTGACGACGAAACAACAATTCACTGAGACCACACTTCAGAAATGGGAAAACCCCAATGGAGTCTTGGGCAGTGGCATTTGGACCGAGAAGGAACCCCAGTTGATGCAGCGGCTGGCACAAGATTTCGGACAGTGAGTTGAACGTAGGGCTTTCATGACACAATGGGCCTTGCTCTAAGTCAATGGCAACTTTAGCATGGCTGCTCAAGCCGCGAGCGTCTCGAACGGTTTCCAAGGCAGCATAGACTTGCGGGTCAACACCCAAACGCTCAAGGCAACATTGTAGGTCGGGACTAGAGCCTGGCTTTTGGAGATTCAAGGCATTCATGAGGGAAGTGCGAAGCCCTTCGAAATGTTTCTTGCCCACCACAACTGCAGAAACTGCATGCATGGCTCGAGGCCACGCCGCTCGAATGGTCAGGGTGACCTTTTGCTGGAGGGTGCATGTGGCCACTTTAAGTTTGGACCAGAAATCCTCCAAGCCCTTGAAACGTTCCAGGGTAGTTCCATTGGCCAGTTGGCAGGTGTACACAACATGAGCCCCAAGGTCACGGGCCGAGTGAAGGACACGGAATCCCCCAGCCCTCAGGTCTTTTCGCCCTTGTCTGTCGGTGGACCAAGTAAAGCTCTTGCGGGCATCCAAACGGATTTGCAACATGGAGGCAAAACGGTCGACTGCCTGGCAAGCTTGTTGCATGTGCTCGGGGGATTGCATGATGATGGCCCAATTATCGACATACGACACTGGACGGTACATGACACCGGCAGCTCGGATCCACTTGTGGAAGAGGTCAGTAAGGACTACCATAGCGACACAGGACATGGCACAACCTTCAGGAAATCCGTTGGTGGAGTAGATGCCTGGGGAGTACGATCCTTGGATCACAAAGTGCCTACGAAAGCCAGCCAGTGCTCCAGCCCAGGCGGTCAAAGTTCCATGATCAACCCCGAGCAATTTGGCTGCGGTCAGCGCCGGCAAGCGAGGAAGGTCATTGTAAGCCTTCACTATGTCAGCAACAAACCCACACGCATTATCCTGTCCACGGTGTGCAGCTTCGACCGATTCCAGAACATGGCGCCAAACCTGGGATGCACGGCCACCCGTGGTGCTGCCGAAAAGGTAAGGATCAACAACCTTGCTGAGCGCTTTCAACCAGTGTTTTGCAGAAATGGAAGACCACAGCCGATAAAGGAACGAGAACACTGTAATTGGGCGGAAGTGCCCAACTTCTTCCGGTGATCCGACCTTGGTCAATGAACGAACATATCCAAAAAGGGTTTGGTCAGGCCAGGTGCCAGATTCGGTGGCATGCCGGAAAACTTGAAGCAAAGTGGCAACTTCCGAGGGATGGAGAGCCAGAATATCGGCACGGGAGATTCCATCAAGGCTGACAGCGGAGTGCTTCGATTTCCTCCGAGCTGTGCGCAAGAACGTGTCAACTGTAATGGCAGGAGCAGATGCAGCAACTGGGCGAAGATGCTGGGTGGCAAATTGCAAGATATCATCCCATTGGGAAGTACCTAGAGCCGCATGTTTATTCCACAACAGAGACCACTGGGACTCAAAAGCGAGGAAAATGTCTTCAATGCGGCCAACCAACTTCTTTTGCCAGACTTGCACTCCAGGTACGACCCCTTGGCAACTGTCAACCCAAACCTTGTCTTCCTCATGGTGAATGATCTGGAGCATGCCATTGTCAAACAGCAGTGGGACTTCGGGACGCAGGTGGACAGGGTGGGTCAAGACAATCGCGCACTCCTCAAGATCGACCTCCGCAACTGTACCTGAAGTGGATTCAACGAGGGTGTCAACCTGGGCTGCAGTGTCACGTTTGACCGCACCATAAATGGCATGGGCATCATTGGCTTTCAGCAGCCGTTTGGCATGGGACCTGGCAGATTTGAGGCAGGCTTCAAGTTCAGACAATTCGACCTCAAGTCCAATGTAGAACAAAGTGGCCACAGCACTAGAGGGCGGCTCAACCGGCACACAACGTGGTTCCCCAACCCCAAGACACCTCTCGGACCACCACACAGAAAAGGAAGGAGCAAACCCGCTGGCTGACCGAATGGAAGTCCAAAGCTGCAAACGATGCACCACATGTGACCGCGTGGGAAAGGGAGCTTGGGCCAGACGGATATATGATTGGATCCGTCTGAGCTGTTTAGTCCACTGCACGTGTTGCAAGCAAGAACCCAAGAAAGCAGGTTGGCGGTCGCCAGGGCGGCTAGCCTTCAAGGGTGGAACCTGGATCAGACGAACCTGGGGGGCAACAACCGCAGCTCTACCAGTCATGGCCCTAACAACTGTCTTGCGTTGTCGTCGCCGAGCATCTTGATTGGACTGTTCAATGGCCTTCCAAAATTGGGCATAGTCATCGGTGACCGCAGCGGCCTCACGAAAGAACACACCAGCCACAACGGGACGGGTATCCTGGGGTTCCCAAGCCATAGGGTCAGGACGGGGCCAAGCAAACCGCAGGGGGTTGATTCCACCGGTAAAGTGACAAATCAAGGCAGCATGGTCTGAGACGGTGTCTTCGTCCACCTCACAGCTGACAAAATGATTGGCCAATTCCCTGGACATGAACAGGAAATCCCTTCGAGTTTTGCCTCTACAGGTAGCCTGGGGCAATATGCCGGTTTGGCTGGCCCTGACATCTTGGCAATCAGAAAAACCAAGGCGATGCATCACAGCAACTGCCGGCAACCGATCCAGGTCATGATTCCAATCCCCCGCAAGGAACCGTGGGCCAGAGAGTTGGTTAACCCTATCCAGAGCCAATTCAAGAAGTTGGTTGGTCACTTCCTTCCCCTGAGAGTGGGTACCGCCGGTGGGAGTACCGTAGATCACAACCCCAGAAACCCAAATGCCTTGACAAAACACTGAAGTGCAGACCAGACGCCCTGAACGAAAAGCCAGCTCGGGCCAGGCATGGGGTAATCTGCGCACCGGGAACCTGGACAAAACTCCAACCCCAGAGAATTGCCCGATATCAGAGACAGTGGAGCGAGCCGGGACTGGTGACCCTCCAACGAAGGATTTGTATGGGGATTTGGCCTCTTTCAGATTGGCCCGGAACACTTTTTCCCCGGGAGCAGTCAGGTGCGTTTCTGAGAACAGCCAGGTATCGACAGGTGAGTCCGCAAATCCAAAGGCTTTGGAATTAAGCCCGTTGAGGTTGGCCACACCGAGTGACCAGTCAGGGCCAGGATGGCTAGCTTCCCCAAAACGCACTGCAAAAAGTACCAAAATCCACCAAAGCCAAGCACGCCGCGAGTGGGATCGGTCCAAAAGCCCAGCAAGACGAGAGGAACTCTGCTGTTTCCGTGCGACAAGGGAGGAAATGTGGAAGGATAAACCCCAACCCTTCTTCACAAAGACCTGCGCCAAAACCGCGATGGAGAGGAAAGAACTCAGCCAGCAAAAACCCCACGCAAAGACGGAGCCCAAGGGGAGACACTCACTGGGAGAATCGACAGCGAGATACAACGCCAGGAAGAAAATCCACAAAAAACCAAAAGTCCACCAACTCCAAGCATTCAAGCCACCACCCTCGCGAGATGCAAGGGCGTGGCCGCACCATCATTCCATACGGGCACGCTTGGTGAGCAAAGCTTCAATCTGCTGCAGTTGAGCTTGGAACATGCCTTGGATGTGATGCCCTTGGTTGTCGATCTGGGTGGTGACCTGAACCTGCAAAGCCGCAATCTGATTGTCGGACTTCTTCGAAGATTCCTCAATGGCAACCTCCATCTGTTGTTGGTGGGCAGTAAGGCTCTGAACTTGTTGCTCCAGAGCAGCAAACCTGGCTTCCGTGGCGTTCGAGTCGACCTCCATGGTACCTGCGTTGAACTTGTCCCAAACGTTCTGGGTGATCCTGGCTTCAACTTCCTTGATGGAGGTATGAGCATCTCCCTGGGGGGTGGGATTCGGAAGTCCAGGGGCAGGGGCCCACGGGTCGTTTTTCAGCCAGGGGTCGATGGCAGGCGCGGCTTCTTTGGTGCAGAGCTGAACCGTGGCGGAGTTGCCAATGATTTGCGCAGCAGAGTGCTGGGCAGGCTGATCGGCATCTGAAACCTTCGTGATCACAATCTCGCTTCCGTGGTAATATACCACATTGTTGGGTGGTGGAGTGCATGCTTGGACTCGCCACATATTGCCCAACGTTCCGTCCACAGTTCTGCATGGATGCAAGGGCCTCGCTTTCCATCCCCACTGGCCGCAGAGTTTGCTGACAGTGAGCCTGTCACAGCCGAATGGTAGTGGCCCAAGTTCGAAGGTGGATCGACTGCCGGAGGCTAGGAAGACACTGCCGGGTTTCAAAGTTTGGGCAACTGAAGGGGCATCTTTGAGACGTGAACGAATGCCAAGTCTGGAACCGACCCGGGCAAGACCAAGTGCGCCGGCAGTGCACTGTTGAAGTCGAGTCAGCTCAGCGATGTCAACCTTGGGGAGCCACAGGACCTGGTATTCCATGTGGGAGTCGCGGGCATCTAGTGAGCGAGGTTCCAGGAACAAGCCGTTCCGACCAGACAAACCCAAAGAAGCTTCAAGCTGGGTTTACAAACACCGGACATTGACCAGGAAAACCTCAGCACGCTCGGCAGAACACGCTTGGAAGTTCAGAGAAACCCATTGCCGCCGCCAAACGTCAAGGACTGGATCCTCAACACAAGAGCCCGGAGGTGGGTGCCATTTGGAGCAAGTACATGGTTGGTCAGGTGAACCACCAGAGCAGGCCTGAAGAGGAGGCAAAAGTCCAAGAAGATACTTGACCGGTGCACGCACGACCTGATCCCAGTCCCCAACTGAATCACGGTAGATCGCAACCTTCAAGCAAGCTGCAGGCTCGTGGAGTGCTTCCGAGATGTCTTGGGCCGGTTTTGAAGTGACGACCTGTTGGCCGAGTTGAACCAGGCAAGCCGGGGCAAGGATAGGTTCTTTGTTAGCCTGGCAACGAAGGATGACCCTTTGGGTAGACCAAGTCAAGGCAGTGGAAATTTGACCAGAGTCGACATTGATCAAGACAAGTCCAAGACCGCCTGAGGACACCAATTGATTGGCACGCAGGTAAGCCGCCGCCTGTTCCACAGTGCACAAGACAACGCCTGAAGCAAAAGGTCCGATGTCCGCAAGATTGATTTGCCGAACTGGAGTGCCGTCCTGGAGGGCGAAAATTCCATCTTCGATCAAGAGTTTGGCAGGGTCAAGTCCAGGTGGGGGCTCAGGTTTGTTCGGCACCTTTTTGGATGCGGGGTTGGCCTTCTTCTTACCTTTCAGGCCTCCTTGAGCTGCTTTCTTGTTGACTACAGCTTCAAGCTCACCGGGGAGGACGATTTGGAATGGAGGGCGAACGTGGTTCGCAGCAGCTTTGAGGGCACGCCAAGGCTGTCCAGAGTTCACAGCCTGCTGTGTGGCCGCAAGTCCAATGGCCTGAATCAACAGGGAACCACGTTGCTTGACTTGAGAAGCATCAACCCCATGATCAAGTAACAACCCATGGAGACGGTCAGCTGCTTTGGGATCGAGACCAGCACCAAAAATCCATGGCCGGGGCACGCAGGGGTTGGAGTCCAGGTGAGCAACGAACAAAGACCTGCCTGTGGCATGCAATTGATATGCTTCTTCCTCAGATGTTGGCAACATCTTCCCTCGGAGCATGCTGTCAATGAAGCGCAGGGCACAAATGCCGCACAAAGTCTCAGCCGCAAACTGACGGTGGACGATGTGAGCCGTGAAGGTTCTGGAACCAACAGCAGTGGCGATTGCTTGGTGCAGGACCGAAAAGCCAGGGGGGGGGAACCAGGGACATCCCAACTTGAAGCAATTGTGCAATGCTTGGTCCAAGTCCAAATGAAAGGAGTCCAATGCTTGTTGCAACAGACAACCCCAAGGATGGCAGTAGGCTGAAATCCAAGGTTACGAATCCATTGGCCAATCAATCCAGAGCTGGGTCGCTTGATGGCTTCGGCGCAAAGCAGTGGGTCCATGACTGCCCATGTGGGCTTTTTGGCAACTGACAACAGCTGAGTCAAATGAAACCACATTTCGTCATCCGCCCAGATCGTGCCTTGGTTGGCAAGGATCTCTTTCCTGGCAACTGAGGACATTGTTTGGTTCCGCAACGCAAGCATCAGGGACAGGTCGGTGACCGAGGGTTCAGTGACCAGAAGCAGGCGTTCGGCATCCAAGTTGGCAACTGGATCCAACACTGATGGAACAGCAAAGGAAGATGGGGCCTCAACAGGGGATGGTGCTGTGGGGGCGCCATCCACTGGGCTGTCAGCGATCCACGGAACCGTTGGGGAAATCTCCACATGTCCAAAGAGAGAGTCCGGGTCACCAGAGTCTTTGCATTGAGTGATCCACAAGCACAAGCCAGCCGCAGAGTGAGCAAGTGGCAAGTCCAAGCCAGAGCTGCAATCCAAAACACGCAAGGATTCAATGGAAGAGCCAACGAGTTCACAAGTCGCACCGACAACCGATTCCACAGTGTCTTCACACGAGCTGAGTTTCACCACGTAAGGGACCAAATCAGATTCATGCACAACTGTGACTTCATCAATTGATCCAAGGTGTCTGAATAGGACCCATGGGGTGTTGGACACATCATCAATCGGAAGGTCAAGCTCAATCACAGGGGGTTCAGGCAAATCCAACGGTTGGACTGGCAAGAAGGTCAGGGATTCTGCAATCTGTGTCATGCGTTCCGAGAGATGGTCCATAAGTCCAAGGAGATCGATAGAGCTAGAACCATGGAAAACAGTGTCCAGATGTTGTTGCAGTTGGGCTCCAATCCACAAAGCTTGAAACGGAGCAGCCATCTGTCCTAAGCCAGCCAGGATCAGCCTCAAGTCCGAGGGCCACACAATCTCAGGAACTCCGTTCAAAAGAGCAACCTCGGTCGGGTGAGGATGTCGCAGCAGGGGCAAAGAAGAGTCGGATTCAGAACCCATGGCAGGCAATGGCACCAAAAGTCCATAGATCCCTCTCTTGCTGAGAGTTTCATGTGAAAAACCCCCCGACCGACAACCGCAATGACACTTCAGCACTTGGCTTCCCCAAGAATGGAGGGCTGTCGGGGCTTTCCCATCCAATTTCAGAAACAACCTTCCCAAGTTCTGCTCATACGCCAGGAACTTCTCTAATTCATCGGGGTCCAGCACAAGTTGTTCGAGTTCAGCCGGGGACAGAACCAACGGACTAGGAAAGAGATCTCTGGGCACGGTCGGATGCTCGGATGCAAGAAATCCACGCAGTGAGACCTGACCTATGAACGGAGCTGTCAAAACGGCCCACCACCTTGCTCTTTTGGAAACCCAAACATCTTCCAGCCTAAGGTTCACTTCCGCAAGGTGGTAGCCACACTGCCGTGAAAACGAATCGACGAGGTTGCGGACCATGCTGTTGCTACCGGCATCCTGTACACATTCGAGGATCACTGCTACCGATCTCAGCAAAACTGCAGCACGAAGTGCTTTCGGCAGGGTCGATGACCTATTGTCATTGCACCCTCTCTGTTGCCCCCCTGCGGAAAAAGGTTGGCATGCAAAGCCACACATCAGAGTGGCAGGCTCCGGATGCAACCTGTGCAGTTGTTTCAAGACCTCGGTATCCCCAATGTCGCCAGTCACTACAGGGATGTCAGGGTGAATCTCCTGGAAAGCCTGGGTGAAGGGAAGACACCAGTCAGCTGCACAAACAGTGCGGATTCCAACCTGGCTAAATCCCATAGTTCCCACTCCGATCCCAGCACAAAGCTCAACCATGTTCCACATGTCTTCCCTGGTACACCGTCTATGGCAAAGCACTGAGTCCATGCCACCAACCTCGAAAACCGGCATTGGTGACCTGCAGATCAACTTGCAACCAAAGGCTGTGATGGCCTGGCACTCCTGCGGAATGTCGAAGGTCCCCAAAAACCTGGCATTGCGGCCACAAGGCCAAAGGCACGCCAAAATGGAGCCTCCACCAGCTGAAATCACCTCTGCAACCACGTCAGATGTGGCTCCCAGCTCCGTGGCTGAATCAAACCCCCAAACAACGTCTGGTCCGGGGTCTCCCCACAAGGAAGCCATGGCGGTCAAATCCCAAAAGAACGAATAACCCAAAGTTGGTGTGCACAGCACTCCCCGCTGGAAGGGCACTTGGGCATGAGTGCTTAAATAAAAAATGTTCCAAACCACCAACCAGAATATCACTTACGGAAACGGCATCGTAAAAGCGAATGTGAAACCTCCATGCCAAAACACATAGGGTCCTTGAAAACAAAACATAGTGTTTCTATGTAGATAAAAGAACATTGACATCAGACATAATCAGAATGAGCACATAGTTCATCATAGTTCTACAATCATCATCTTCCATCCATCCGTTCATCCTTCCATCATGAAGCTCCTCCTCCTCCTCATCATCATCATCCATCAACCTCTATCAACCCCCGGTCTACCGAGTCCGCAACCTCTGATCTGTAGAGTTGCAATGCCACGGCCAAATTGTCAACACCTGGGAGAAATCAAGGGATGATCTCCGAAGCCATGGCGCTTCGCTGAAAGTCCATGAAAACCAACAAAAACACACCATGAAAGGATAGAGAATACATCATGTTCCGCTTCTTGTTCCATTCTATTCCACATTGTGTATATATGGCTATGGAATCCATACCTATTAATACCATTTTTAGGGGGATGAACATCCATTTACCAGCTATTTTGATGTTCACCAGGGGTACAAGGTTTTGACCCATCCCCATATGTTCCCATGTGCCCCTAATATTTTCCACATTTTCCCTATATGGGTTTTCTGTGTTTCACCGGTGCTGGGAAGGTCCCACGGAGACCCATACTCAGCATCAGCTCCGTGGTGTAGGTGCTGAGACAACGGAGGCGATGGCTTGGGGGGGTTGGCCGCGGGGAAAACCATGGGGAAAACCCGGCTTTTTGTTGGGAAAAACCATGGGAAAACCTGGCTTTTTGTTGGGAAAACCCATGGGAAACCCTAAGTTTTCCGAAAAACTCCCTAAAGACCAGAGACTTTCATTTTGGAGACCCACAACGTGGTGCATGTAATGACCACATGTTAGAACTCATAGGGCAAGTGTGTAAGAGATAATAAATACATAGAAGAACAGTTCGAGAGCTGGAAATTACCCAGGAAACATGATCGAAGCAACATCCTGCAGACTTGTTTTTGCTTGGACCCCTATGCAGGGAAAACGAGTTCTTAATGATTAATGGTATAAACATGATTATACCACGAGAGGATACAAATCATAGGGTGTCATCTCTGTCTGGTTTTGGTTGAGAACGAAGGGAAAAACCGTGGTTTTGAAAGTTTTCCCTTCAACCAAAGTGGGGACAAAAGCTTTGTGGTTCAACAGCCTGTTCGCAAAGTCATCCGGAAAATGCCACCTCCATCCACCAGTTTCCATGATTTTTCTCAATAACTTCGGTCAAAAGTTGGGAGATGGGATTTCATCAATTTCATATAGCAAAAGTCCTTTTTGGGTAAAAATAGCTTTGGGCCGGTTTGGTATACCCTCTGGTAACCTAACATAACTATGGAAAATCACCATGTTTAATGGGTAAATCCACTATAAATGGCCATTTTCAATAGCTATGTAACAAATTACCAGAGGGTACCCTCAAACAAACATGTCGTTTTTGTTGGGGATTTCTTGCCCTTTATTAATCAACTAATAGGAAAAGGACATCCTCTGCGATATTCACCTCCTAACAGGTCGTCACTCCCCACCTTGTCATGAGGCGTCGGCCTGGTCACCAGCCCGTTTTGATTGTGAAAGAATCTATGGCAGAAATTTCTGTAACATTAAAATAATTTGAGTATATGAGGTCTTTTAAGTAACTAAGTATTTTATCTTTGTATAGGTTTCTTGTTTTAAATGTTGAAGGTGGTATGAATATGATTGTATGACTGTATGACTCTTATAAGGATTGTTTCCATGGTTGGAAACTGTTGTGAAGTTTCAAGAGTTGCTAGTTGATGATATTGGGTCCATTTTGAGACAGTGATCTAGGAAGCTCAGAAAAGAATGGAACATGAACATGTGAATCTGGACTATAGCATCATCTTTTTTTAAGGTTTGGGGATGTTTGGGGTATCTTCAAGTATCTTGTCTACCAGAGAGGGTAATGACGGTCGTGGTGAAATCGTTCCAAACCCTGCGCTTCAGGTCCAGTGGCTGATTCTTTGAAATTCAAAACGCGCCCCGCCTGTATGCTCAATGATATGTTTTACTGATCCAAAATTGAAGAATCTTCATGAATCTTCTATTTTGGAAATTTCTGGGAATGGAAGGGAACATGGACCAAAATTGGTCTCGAATAAATACTGAAGCACCGTGAAGAAGCAAGACTTGGGGTTGAGGCAACCAATTTTGGGTGGAAAGGGTTCGCCTTTCCCGGCCCCGTGCAGGGCGGTTTTGTTGAATGGGTCAAGTAGCAAACCTCTGAAAGCCTGATGTAAGGTAGCCAAGATATGGAGAAAATCTATGCAAAACCCCAATCTTATGGGCTAATCATGGCTAAATCATGGCTAAATCATGGCTAAATCATGGCTAAATCATGGCTAAATCATGGCTAATCTATTAATCATTATCAATCTATGACTATGCTAGACTACGCCCTCAAAAAATACAGGAAAATCTGAATCCAGTGCTCCAACATCTTTCTTTGCCGGGCCTCCATCTTTGGGGCAGCCAAACTGTGCGGCTGCATAAAGCATTACCAAAAGGTAGGAAGCCTCAATGCACCGAAGGAGGGAAGCAGTGGAAACCTGGAGACTATGGGTGAACTCATCTAGATCATCTCTATCTGTACATCCTGGGTCGTTATTTTTGAACTGCATTTTTGTTCTTAATGTTTTTGAGGGTCCCTGCATTACTAAAGATCAACAAACCAGAAACAACCTATACAAAGGCGCGGGAGGAATGGAAGTATGCTGCTTCAGCTTGCATCCCACCAAAGCCGCTGTGACCCAACCGGCCAAGTCTAGTAATGTGGGTAATGCCATAAACCACCCCATATGGGGAACTATTTATGGTGATTTGGGGGATGGTTTATTATGGTTTTACCCACATTATGTAAGGATCCTCCAACAACTTGTCCCTCATTGTAGGATCTCCAGCCGATATACGAAACAGCCACCGGATGTCACCGGATCTCCAGCCCTGATTTCGCCTCTGGAGAGAGATCTTCCCCGTTGGCAGGTGTACTGGTGACGACCTGCTGGATCAAGTTATCCACTAAAAACTGCAGAACCTCAGCACTCGGCGGATGACGGCCGGGATGCAGACATTGGGTGGACCTAGACCCAAGATTTCATGGGTAACAGCGGTAACAGTATCATCATGGGGATAATACCTATTTCTTCTACTTGGAGAGTTCTAGGTACCCATAGTACCCCGTTTTATGGGATATTTAATATATATTTATTGGATTTTATTGGGATATGGATTTTGCTTTACCTCATAGCCCCCGAATGAAGTCGGATAGTTGGGATAGTTGGAGTTGGGGTGATGATGGCAAACACCGGATCCCACATTTACTTGTGGCCAGAACAAAAAGGATCGTCGATGCAAACTGGTCTGGAAGTGTGAGTAGTGTGCCTCCAAGTATTGGGGGAATTTTCTCTAGAGAGGGTTTTTGGATCAAAAGTCTATGCTAGAAAACCGCACCAAGATCAGTGATATCTCTATCTGACTCAACCTTTCTGAATTTGAAAGAAGCTTGCATTTGACTCCACAAAGCAAAGGGGTTCGTCCCAAAAAAGGGGCACCCAAGTTCGATATAAGCCAGCTATTTTTGGGGCCAAATCTATACTGGACCCATGTTCAGCCCCAACTTAGGATTCAACTGTTTAGTTCAGCTCTTAATGTTAGCTATTTTTATACCAAATATTCTTCTGTTTTTTCCCCAAGGATGGATCCACTGTGGGCAGATTGTAGGAATAAATGCCACCATAAACCCATCACAGATTAGGTTTGCGACTAGTTAAAATATATGAAAATACAGTTCCGACTAATTCTGCAGTCATCCCGATGTTCGCCATTTTGATCCATAAATCCCAGGATTATTGTTCAAGTCATAAATACCAACAAGTTACCCTCTGGTAAACAAACAGTTTCTATTGAAAATTGCCCATAGAAATAGTTGATTTACATTGATTTACCCATTAATAGCATGGTGATTTTCTATAGTTTTCCCATTAAAAATGGTGATTTTCCATAGTTTTCCCATGAAAAATGGTGAGTTTCCATAGTTTTCCCATGAAAAATGTTAGTTTACCAGGCCGGGTACCCAACAACGATATCGCATTTTTATCGCACGTCCGCAGTAAACGCCGAGCAACGAAAGGATCGGCCAAGCTGGCGCTGACCTCCTCCTCCATCTTGAAAGAGGTGACAGCATCCTGCCATGTCTCGGTGGAAAAACCCGAGGGGCCCAGTGAAAGAGACTTATAACCCATAGGATCCATGTATGGTATATATATGCTAACATTTGGGGTATATTGATGGTAAATGTTACCATATATAGCATACATGGATCCTATGGATAATAGGTTTGGTAAAGTTTGGTACATCCAAGTTTCGGATGTCATTCTGTTAAGACCAATGTAGAACCAAAAAACCTTCCCAAAGCACTCACATAAGAAGCTCCCGTGTGTTATGTCCCAAGGGAGGCATTGCAAAGTGCCATAAGTCGCAACAAAATGTGCTACTCCTTGAATCTCCACCCATATTATGCCACTGATCCAAGATGATCCAAGTACCAGGATGAGTAAAGTCCAGTACCAATGGGTCCAATGTGTCACCATTTTTCTAGCTATTTAAGTCTAGAGTCTAGCTTTATCAAGCAGCCTCCTAACTGATTCCAACTTGCCAAATACATGCCAAATACAGATTCCAAATGTCGCAAGGGTGTTTCTGTCAACTCTTAAATATGGGTTACAGCAGACCCTCTTCAGGGGTAGAAGAGCAAAATCCATCAACATAATATCCTAGTTAAACATCACGTTTGGATTCTTTTGAAGTCTTTTGGGTCCCTAAATGATATAATCTTGGTGATTTAAGTGTAACAGTTATGGCAATCAGCAGTTCGCGCCTGCCCAACCAAAATGTCTTTTAGGGCCTTGATCAACGGATCAAAGTCCTGCGCGATCGATTGGGTTTCCGGTGGTCCCTGAAACCAGTCCATCGAAAAAAAAAAACAAAAAAAACAGCCTCAAAGAAAAAGGAGATCATTCCATCACCATCACGATGCATTAATGATGAAAACACATTCTCTGCATGTGGATCTCTCTCTCTCTCTCTCTCCCCATCGCTGTCAGGTCACCCTGGCCCAGCTGCATGTGGATGACTTTTGGATTCTTTTGGGGTAAATGTGGTCATATGGATGAATAAACATGAATTACCATGGGTTCGAAATGGAAATGAGTCAGAATTAATATATATATATATATAATGATTGGATTTTCGATTTTGACGCTAATAATCTCCCCAACCACTTGTGGTAGAACAATCAACTACTTGACGTGGCAATCCACATTGTAAAGCTACAATGTAGGGATGATTGATACCAGCCATGTGTGGGAAACAAAGTATCCTTGGGGATGGTTCATGGCATTGGATGCATTGGGCAATTATCTACCACAAGAAAACCAGCATCCTCATCATCATGAGGACTTTTTCCAGATGAAACCATATGAGCCCACATTAAGCCACAAATTCAACATCTCATTTTTCACAATATTAAACATGATTAAACCCCAATCCCATGAAATCCCAGTGACTCCGATGAAATCCCAATGTGTAGCTCAACCCCATGGAAACTGCACCGAGTTTAAAAACCATCATGAGGAACTGCACCGTGCCCCAACCTTCATGCTCATTGGCTTGGTCTTGCTCACAAACAAACGCTCGTTCATCTGAAGCGTGCCCTGTGGCGAAGATTGGCTCTAGTAACTTAGTAATGAGAAGCCATGTATCTCTCCATGTAGATTAACCAAATTAACACAAAAAAAGAGCTGAAGACTGGGAAACGTGGAGATAAACAGGAAATATCATAGAACGAATATCCTGAATATCCTGGAAACATTAGTTTCGGCATCTTTTTGGGGACTGCTATCCCTTCCAAGGAGAAATGTTTGGCCCCTTCCCATTTACCCAGTAATGAAAATATTGAGAAATAATGGGATATAATATCATCACGGTACCAAAAATAATGGGATTTGTTGGAGACAATAAAAAGGAAATTTTGGAGCACACAAATATTATGGGTTAACAGGTCATATAGCGGTCAAAGTTACCCTCCTGTAAACTAAAGTACTGTAGATGTAGAAAACCAACTAACTACATATTTGTAGATCATTTCTTGAGGGTTCTCAATGGGTTTTCCACATCCTTCCGTATGTTTACCCCAGGGTAACACCTACACAAACAAGTGCAAAGAACAACGGCCAGGGGCGATGTTTCCTTCATATGGCCACCCCAGCCGGCCCACTCCCACCGCAACCCCCTGATCTACCACTAGAACTGCGGAACATATGACAACAACAACAACAACAGGTTTCGCGCTAGGTCATTCCCACCCATGAGGATTCAATGCGCCCCCAAAGGGGACTAAGGGGACCCCCAGGAATTGATGGTTAACAAGCGATTTCTTAGTGGTTGATGGCTCATAAAGCCTTTGATCACTTGAGGCCCCCACCACTGCCCTGACGAAATCCGTCAAAGGGTCCCATTCTGTCCCGCCAGCATCCACGAAAGGTGCTCGACCTGGCGTTCATGGCCGTTGCGAAACCCATGATGATCAACCACGGGTTTGGAGTATACCCCATGTTCAAAGAAAACCATACAAGTGGGGGCATTTCCTCACAAAACTGATTTCACACTTACAAATGAACAATGGGAAACGTGATGAAACGTGCAAAAATCATGACATGATTCAAATGTTCTGGCTCAAGACTGTGTTTTCTTGAAATATCACGCGTTGCCGTGCAGCTTGCACCAAGCAGGCTCCGTACCATCCGAAACAGTTCAAAATGGATCCCACATGGTTTCAAGCACACAGCAGTGTAATCTCCTATGTATCTACCACATTTATAAATTGGTTTTCTGATGTTTTCTTCTATTTTCCCATCCAGAAATGGGAATTTCTGCCAGGTGCCAAGTGAAGTTCTCCCCCACCTTTCCGCTCGCCGGTGAAGGTGCCATGCATGGGCTTTGGCCTCGGCTGGTGCCACAACCATGGCAGCCTATCCAAAAGTTGGGAGATGGGGGGGGCCTATACATATGTATATATATATATACATATGATATAATATAATAAGTATATTATGGCTGTATACAGAAGCACTTATACCTGGAATTGCACCCTTATATATATGTTTCCCCAAAATATGGTGCTTGATTTTCCACAGCCCACCGCCTGGACGACCCCGGATTCCATAGACCCCAAGGATTTCGTTTCGGACTGCAGGAGTCTGACTATGCATGGTACTGCAGGATTCTGGGGATTAACGATGAAAAATCACCATTTGAAGCCAGGAAGTTTAGAAAAAACTATGAAAAGTATTATCCTCTTCTAAACTCCCTTCGATGAAAGCAAAAAACTATGAAAGATATTGATAAATCCACTATTTCGACTGGGCCATGTTCAATAGCTATGTAAACGTTTACCAGAGGGTAATCCGTAATGATGTGATTTTTCCAGCTCCGAAAGTGACCCAAGATGATGCCAAATCATGATTTGTGCATGCACATGGAATTGACATCAAATCAATGCCTACATGAATCAAACTTAGTAGGCATACGGTTAGTTGAATCAGTATTAATGGAATTTCAGCTATCCAAAAAAAGTGAAGCTATACTCTATAGCCAATGACAAGATATGACAAGATAATCAACAGGTCATAGGAGTAGACCGTCCCTTGTCGCTGGTTTTGTTAGATGTAAATGTAGATCCTTACAAGCGACTTACTAACTAAACAGGTCACCCAAGCCGGGCACTGGGGGGCTTGTTATCTTAACGGATATAGCATTTCTTAGCCATGATAGTCCAGCTGGGAATTCATGAATGAGCACCCGCGTCTGGATTGCAATTAGGTACAGATCCCAATTTTGAATGGGATAAGTGGGTCATTCCACGAGCTTGGAGTCTCGCCCTCACCGTGGCTGAATCATCCCGTCCAAAAAACAGAACATTCCAGTTCATAGGGTGTTCATTCTTGGAATTGCTTAAGGAACCTCCCTCCCCAAAAAAAATCCATACAGATTCGCTAGTGGATTTACCATTGGGAAAACCAAACTACCCTCTGGTAAACTAACATAGCTATGGAAAATGGCCATTTATAGTTGATTTACCCATTAAAAATGGTGATTTTCCATAGCTATGTTAAATTACCAGAGGGTAATCTTCAGCAAATCAAGGCAAAATATGGGGAACCTCCCCGAAGACTTTCCTCGGTGTCCCTTCTCGGTGTCCGTGCCCAGAGGACCGCCATATCCCATTGACAAGCTGGTCCTTTCACAGGCCAACACAGGCGCAGATCGAAAAATGAATCAATTGATCTTTCACCAGATATGTTTCAAATGTGACACCTGATAAAACATGGATTGGTTTAAGGGAAAATCTAGGAAAGCATAGGAAAGCCCCATATTTAATGGGAAAATCTATGGTTTCCTGTAAATTTTCCCTTAAACCAATCCAATCATTTATACATGGACTGATAAATGCAGTGCTGAATTGCTGTCAGGTTGGTGAATAAAATATGATAAAATCAGGATCATCTTTCAGGGCGTCATGTTCCACTTTCATCGATCTTTTGGGGGTTTTAGTCCACCATTTTGGTTGGGCAATGTGGAAAACAACATCATGCATGTTTTATGGGGATGGTTTGCATCATATGGTTTTGGTGGAATTGGGGGTTGTTTGCATCATAGTAATAAATCGTAATACCTCACCAGGCTGTGGAAAAACGGCCATTGGCATCCATTGGCCATTTTTGGATAATTCCCCAAAATATGACCATCATTCCAGTAATGTCGCAGTGAGGTCGTTATAATCTATCCAAATGAATCCCCTCTCATGGTTGCAACTATTCGTTGCTAGCATCCCACATGAACCCAAGAGTGAATCACTCAAAACATCAATGTGTTGGTGAAATCACCATGTTTGATGCACCAACCTAAAATATATAAATACAGCGATGTTAACATAAATCCGCTAATGCTAACCTTTACAAATCCGAGTGATGTCGTGATGTCATCAGTACAACTACACCACCCGGTCTTGAGACCCCGCGCTCTGGCAAATGTGCACTGACAGTGGTATACCTGGCTATTTCCCGCCTTGCTAGGATGTGAAACACCCCAACATCTCCCATGTTCTTTACTGGTATGCCCTTTAGGGAAACAAAACAACCAGACTTGCATAGAAACCTGGACCATCTATGCGCACACATGTTACATATTTGTTTGAACGAAACAGCACATTGTATTCGTGTGGGGAAAGAAACGTTGATTGGCAAAAATTTTTGGGGGGCTTCAAAGAAACAGTTGAGTTTGAAGAGGTCTCTGGCCCCTTTCTGCAGGAGTGGGAAATCAAAGCACATCATCACCTCACTAAACCCCTTATTCAAGCCAACATGGCATTGCCATATGTGACAGCCCGGTGGCCAAATGTTGCCGTTCGATTGCAAAATGTCGCTGCTTGGTTGAGAAGTGTGTGTTTTCTTCCTATCGCACTCTTAATTATTCCATCTTCAAAATTTCTTACCAAGACACTATGTTTTGTCATTTGACGTTGGCAATTAAACTTGTGGTCTCAGGTATGCTTCTAGGCACGAAAATCAAGCACACAAAGCTGGAATGAAATGAAGCACTGACCGCAATAGACCCAAAAAAGCGGCTGATAAAAAGCATTTGGAGGTGAAAACCGATTTTGCCAGGAAAAGACAATGTGAAATTTGTCCATACCTGGGACGTGGGAAGTTCCAGGGATATCCTACGGCCCAGCAGCCAAAAGGTGCCCAATCCCCCATCCCCATCAGATGCAGCCGATGGCACAGTGCCACTTGCGCTGGTCTGGTCGAATGTGAGTCGGTTTCCCACCACCTTGCCAGCAACGGCAGTGATGCCCTTGAGCTCCTCGGTTCAGGGAACACGGGAATGAACGCTGCATCGATGGGGATCCAAAGTGATCCAAGATGATCTACATATGTATATGCATATATATATACCATCTGGTTATGACTAACATAGCCATAGAAACTCGCCATTTTTAATAGGGAAACCATCTATTTCTATGGGCCATCTATACCATGGCTATGTTAAATAACCAGAGGGTATATATATATATGTGTGTGTGTGTACAATAAGAATATATAATATAGGTAAGACTCGAACCCCAGGTGTGCCAAGATAAAAACGGCACAAGCAACTGCCAAGCATAAAATGGGGCCATAGGGGAATTGCCTGCAAAATGCAGACTGGGACGGTGAATTTCTCGGCATCCCGGCGGAGTTGCCCGTCAGGGTGCCGTTGGGGCCTTGTTCCTCAGGACGGACACGGCACAATTTGAGAGACCCGAGAGAGTCCCGAAGTCGGACTTCATCAAACACCTGGGAAACCAACATTTTGAATGGGGGAAACCATGGGAACCACTGGTTTCCAAAATTGAAACGCAATTGAAGTATAATTTATACTGAAATTGAACCTTGAACATCCTTGAACCAAACTACGATTTCACCCTGTACGCCACGAATTCAAATGGAATCATCGCTGGCTTTCACTCGTCAGGTTAAATTGCTGGAGTCAAGTCTCGTTGCAGAAAACCTTGGAGTTTGTGCTCCACAAAGCGGAATGGTTTAGGCTTGCCAGCTGGACTTTCCGGTCAGGGTTTCCATGTTTTGAGATAAATGGATGGGACCATATCAGCGAATGAAGGTTGCCTGGAAATCAGAAACCTTCCGCTGGAAATATGAAAACGTTGTGCTTCACTTACATTGCGACAAGCTGGAATTTATACCCTGTTTGGTAAGATCAGCAGGCTCCTAACCCAACTCCAAGGGCACGGGAGTGGTTTAGGAATTGATAACTGAGCCTTTAACAGGGCATCTACAGCAACCCCCAAATTCTCAAGGGAACATCATGTACAACATCGTGGAAACTCTTTTTCGGCATCTGTTTGATCCTTCCTTGCTGCACTTACAATCATTAGATATCTGATACAAGTATATACAATTATCCCATATCCCCATTGTACCACCATTTTTGTTGGTCCTGGAAAACTCTACTATCTCTTAGAGGACCATCTTTTCCGGGCGACTTTGCTGCTCCGCGGCGCAATGGGCGCTACGCGTGAGACATTCCCGGGCGTTTTGTGCGACAATCTGACCCCTCTCTTGGTGGCAAGGAAAATATACTATATTGCACGCACAATTTGTTTACAATCCATGAGAAATGTGGCAAACCTAGCCAAATACACACACATATTGTACACATTGGGACGGCATGCATATACATACATATATATATATATATATATATACGTATGCATGTACATGTCTATATGTATATATCACTAAATTTTTACATATAGTAAACCCCCATATTGAAATCAGTTTGATAGCCTGCTCAGTTTTGGGAAACAATGCCTATTATTGTACACGGTACCTATGCATGTGCATATGCAGTTTCAAAAAATCAAACGCGTATATTCGAAATCACATTCACACTAAACACAATAAACATGATCTATTAGATTATTCATCTTGAATTTGTAGGTGTGCTTTTTTGCTAGCATGTTTTTTCATCATTTTCATCCGTGGCAAAGAACGTGCATTGTAACAAGAGTTTCTCGGGGCGTCGATGATCCTGCGACATCTCGGGCTTTACCCGAAACTGTGCCTTCAAAGGAAGGTGCAAACGATGCAGGAATGCAAAGCAATGGCTTCCGACAAATAACATTTTGGATTTGTAATTTTAAATGATTTATGTATCCGATATCCCATTTTCTTACACAGCATTTCACACACATATTATACATATTTTAGGTAATTGTCCATTCTTACCCGATAAAAAATATATAATAGATTATAATAGAAACACCAAGTCATATCTATCATTTCACCAACAAAAACGGTGATTGAAGCAACACAACTTTAGTCATTTATGGCAGAACCAAGAGCCTTCACATGGCTGCATCGGCGGCGCTAGAAACTTTGCCAGGATTTTGTTGCTGTGAAACTCTCTGCGACGTCATGGCTTGAAGCTGGGTGGGGGAACTCGGGAACTTAGATAGATATCCTTCGTCTCAAAACACTGAAAAAAAACAACACTTGTTGAAACAATCTATGTATGTTTATCTACCTATCTATTTTATGTGTATCCATATGGTGTGCAAATATCCAGATGGGTCTACTATGTGTTTGTGTATGCAAGTACAGTACATGGGTATGAATATATATAACTGCGGATGTGCATGTATGGCCAAGCGTTGCTTGTCCTGTATGGTCTATAAGACGTTCTTTGAGTGAAGCTGGCAATATCCCGTCCATAGGGCCCCTGTAAATACAGTGTTGATCATCGTGTGTACATAGATCATGTACCCCCATGTGTTGGACCACCAAAAACTCCTGCAAGCCATCATGTACCAGCAAAATCGGGACGGAACATAGTTGATAATACAGTAACTGGTTCATATATGGTAAATATACATACACATATATACATATAATGCACATATATATATTTATATGTATATATATATATATACATTATTTACATACATATATATATATATATAGAGATAGAGATATATATACATACATATATAGATATATACACGTATAAATATGCACATAGGTAAAACATACGTGTATATATATATGCATTTGTCCTATTAACACTTGCACTTTGAATGACTTTAATGGACTGCTTACACCTTGATTGAACATTGGAGTCTGCATCATTCTTGCTGGATGTAGTCTGGCACCCTGCACCCAACTCAACCTTCTTCCGGCCCAATGCTCCCGCATGGGCTGCGAGCAAAACAGTTGAGATAGTCTGGGTTCATGAGGGAAAAAAAACGCATAGCAGGTGGATCTGGTTTCTGTCCTTCTACATGTTCATTAAACAATCTCAGATTACAGTTTACACCACTCCCATGAACCCAGTAGTAATTGAGATCAAACAGGGAATCATTGAAAACTGAGAATGAGGGAAACATTCTTGGGAGAAAGCAAAACAACAACTTGGATAAAATGGAATCGTCGTGGAGAGTTAATGAAGTAATTGAGAGACTTGTGCAACGAGTGGATGTTGCTTTGGATATGATGGGAACATTATTGAGATGTGGTAGGATACACATATATAACAAGCATGATTAACTACTCGAATTCACACAAACATTCCACTAGAACGTCCCGTTTTGACTAGGATACTGTTTTCATGAAGTCTTATTTCGCTATCACTGAAACATGATTGTTTCAGGTAAAGAAAAACAAATCAGATATAACGTACACAATGCGTGATTTGAAATAATTGGACATATTATATATATATCTTTATATTGTCAACTATACATCAGTGAAACTATAAAATTTATATATGATGATAAAACCTAATAGATAATAACAATCTCTATTATATATATATATACACTGTATTTATATATATATATATATATATACACATGTACTAATACACCCCGCAATATAAACGCAGATGTAACGTATTGTATAGTTGTGGTTCTGTGTCTAGAATTCCGACCTCTTACAAGTACCTGGAAGCCCCGTTCACGATTGTTCTCAGGATGTCTATTGGCTGCATCGCAAAATTGCAATGGTTTGGCAAGCAAACATAAGGAGAATTCACGGTGACATGTGGGCTTCAAACTACTTCAAACTAGGCCTGAAAATCCGTAAATCCTGGGATTTTTTTATCAATTTTTATCAGTTTTCTACGGTCACGTTTTCCTGAGAGACGGCCTTTCCGGCTGCTGATGATCAGCATCCCTCGTTCTCAGGCAACCCTGCCACGCCCCAACAACTCAGCGTCTAATGCCCAAAGCTTGGCCACCTTGATGGGATCACCGCGCGGGAGACAAGAACTTCCCTGTGGCTTGAGTTGCCCTATCTTCATTTTTGGATGGTTTTGGATGGTTTTGGGATGTTTTGGGATGGTTTTGGGATGGTTTTTGGATGGTTTTGGTGGATGCATGTGGATGCTGAATGTTGATGAATGTTGCTTCCCGTGATTAGCAGATTGTAATGAACATCGGAAAGTACTATGACAAATAGAGATTCTACTAGATCACCAACTGGGTATGTCTGAGCATGGTGTATACACCTCAAAATGATCAGTTTCTTTTGGGAACAGAATGATGACCCACAGAGTCGGAGAACCCCAGGAAATTCAAACAAACCACAAATTGGGGACTGGTGACTAGTCGGCATCCGGTGCCCGGTGCGTCCCGTTTTTGTTTCACGAAACAAGGCGCAGGAAACCTTTGGGCGGTTCACGAATATCTGAGAAATCATGGTTGTTGATGATTACCTGCTTGTTAAATCTTGTAGATATTAGCGGTGATGGTTGGTGGTTTTTGGTTGTTTTTCTGGCTGTGGCTCCTAAAATCCTGATCGTGGGTCCTAAGTCAACTTCGGAAGCGTTAGGGGCACCCGTTTCCAACGAGAACATAGATTTGCAGGACCTTTTGCAAATCTATAAATCATAAACATGAGTGGAGTCTTCATGACATGAATGAATTCGAAACTTCACAGGAAAGCAACCATTGGCAGTTACAAATTTGTGGGTTGCTCTTGAATCAACCCATTGACTGGTCTCAACCAACAAACAACTACATGAAATTGTGTCCAGCAGGTGTGACCTGTACGCCTCCAAAAACTGTTTTGTTCTGTGACTATAACATTCACACACTACATCAAGTTCTGCCGTCTGTCCTTTATATTCTAAAAATATATAATGCATATATTTGTTTCATTAAAATGTGGTTTGCAAATCCAAGATATCTTGAACGAAAAAATGTATATATCTATTTAATTTGGAATGTATCATATGGATATATATATATATGTTATGTATTTGCACCGTTTTTCATCCAGTTTGCTATAAACATTCGATATTATGCCAAACATAGCAAAAAAATGTCCCATTTAGCTATATTTCGATTATTTAGCTATCAAAAAATGATTCACATTCAACTCATGAGTCACTACTTCTTAGCAAGTCTTATACGTCTTATACTCAAACCACCAAGCTGAGATACATCCGCATCCTTCTTCGCAATGTCCTCGGCCGTCGGTTTGGTCTCCTGCCGGGCTTCAAGACGTGTCACGGGAATCGGAGGAAAAATCACTGCTATAATCTGCCATATGGGTCTGGGTCATGTCACATTAGCAATACCATCTGGTAAGCTATTGAACATTGCCATAGAAATAGTGGATTTACCCATTAAACATGGTGATTTTCCATAGCTATGTAACGTTTACCAGAGGGTAACTAATTCCCCCACTGCACCAAGCCCTGCCTCTCCCCTAATTAGATATCTAAGGCCATAAGTTATTTCTAATCTATCAAAAATAACATCCTGATAACATTCTGGACAATTTTCATCCCATAAGTTATTTCTAACCGATCAAATCCCCATAAAAATGTGATTGTCCATAGTAACTATAAATGATTTATAGTTGATTTACCTATTAAAATTATGATTTATAGTTGATTTACCTATTAAAATTATGATTTTTAGTTGATTTACCTATTAAAATTATGATTTATAATTTATAGTTGATTTACCGATTAAAATTATGATTTATAGTTGATTTACCTATTAAAATTACTAAAAACAATGGTGATTTTCCATAGCGTATGATACAAAAAGCACAAGGGGCTTTTTACCTCCATCCCGTCCTCGATCCAAATGTTACGCCAGGCCTGCAGCAACAAGGCTGCTGCGACAGCTTGAAGCTGAGCCCTTTTTCTGGTCATGCAACCATGGTAACCCCAAAACAATCAATCAATATATATATATATATATATATATTAATATGTATATTAATATGTATATCAATATGCATATATATATATGCATATATGTATAAAAAATATAATATATTGCTATCATTGTTAGTTATCTTTGTATTATATATATACATATATATATATATATTACATGTTTCGCTAAAGTGGGAGCTTACTCTTCTATACCGTGGGTTGCTAGAATCACAACCCACCAATTCAAAGCTAGGGGACTTACTCATCCGGAAGCCGTACGCAAGCGCAACGACAGGGGACCCAACTTCTCAACTATAGCTACGGAAGCCATGGTCCATTGTAGATGAAGAAACCATTACAATTACAAATTAATATGGTGATTTTCCAAAAAAAAGCTATGTTCAATCACCAAAGGGTATGTCTCAGTACAGTTGCGAAGAATATATGCTGGTATATGTACATATATACCCTCTGGTTATTCAACATAGCCATGGAAAATCACCATTTTTAATAGCTAAACCCAGTTGTTCACCATCTATTTCGATTAGGGCCATCGAAATCCCATGGCTATGTTAGTCATAACCAGGCCGGGGATGAATGTTTCATTGAACATGACACCTGTTCCACCGATGGCATCCACCTCCAGATTTCGGATCATCTGGGAATGCAAGGGCTGCAAGCCCGGGAAGACCCGGACCTCCTCGCTGTTGCATGCTGTTGCAGCATGGAACGTTGCCACTGATCTGGGAGGATTTTGCATGGTAAAATGCCCAAGTGATTGATATATTTATATGATTTTATATGTATATATAGTCCGGAAAAAATTAACATAGCCATGGAAAATCACCATTTTTAATAGGTAAATAAACTATTTCTATGGGCCATGTTCAATAGCTATGTTAGTTTTGCAATGGGTAAAGTTCTCCAAGTTATTCCACATTATCCAGCAAAAAAAAAATACGTTATATCCAGCACGGACTCCTCCGACAGTTTGGACAAATCGAATGAGACCCCATAATGCAACCAGAATCACCAAACAAATGGACACATGAGTTCATTGGTTTTCTTGGGAAAATCTTCACCGGAAAACCCATGGGTTTTTACCATGGCCATCCTACAAAATCCCATGGCTTTCATCGGATGAAAGCCACAACGACTATGGTTTTTCTAGTGGTTTATAGTAGTTTATAGTGGTTTATAGTAGTTTAATATGGTTTATAATGGTTATATAACTGGTTGAAATCTGATGTTTATGACATGAAATACTGGTTGGTGGTATACCTACCCCTCTGAAAAATGGAGTTCATCAGTTGGGATCATGACATTCCCAATCTATGGAAAAATAATCCATTCATGTTCCAGTCACCACCAACCAGTGATTATTAACCATGATTAACCATGATTAACCATCATTACCCCATACTAAACCAATGTTCCAGTCACCACCAAGCAGTGAATCAAATGATCTGCAAAACCCAACATCCAGTCACCACCAACCATCCATATGGTACCCCAACATCCCAGTGCTTGACAGCTTGATCCTTACCTATCAAAATTCATCAAAACCTGCACGACGAGCATACCCCATGTTCAGACCCATCCACATAATTTATATTGGCAACATATTGATTTGTACCAAAATTCTGTCTTGTAGCACCGGACCTCCTGATTAGGACATATAGTTTCATATCGCAATATAGCTTTCTATATTTTACAGAATTGATGTATGTATAATATATGATGACAATTACATAATTTTGTGCCACCATGTGCGAATGTATACGTATTTGTCTGCATATATAAAATAAATAAATGAATAAATAAATACATGAATAAATAAATAAATGAATAACAATCACCAACCGTTAGGACATTCTGATTCGTGGCAAGCAGCAGAGGCAGCAACGAAAGGGGCCACCAGAAAGTTGATGAAGCCATGTTGCGAGCCAGGACGGTTCACCTGCTAGACGTTCTGATGGATTTCTCTCAGGTCGTCGTTTAAAAAATCATCGAAGTAGAGCATCGGAATTCATCAAATATGTACCCTCTAGGAAACTAACATAGCTATTGAAAATGGTCATTTATAGTGGGTTTACCCATTGAACATGGTGATTTTCCATAGTTATGTTAGTTTACCAGAGGGTATGTATGTAGAATATTATACTGGTTGGTGATTTCAACCCCTCTGAAAAAATGAAAGTCAGTTGGGATTAAATGAAAAAATAAAATTCATGTTCCAAACCACCAACCAGATTTATAGATGTGGATTTTCCACTATAAACCATCCAGTAATTGGGTACCCCCATGACTAATGCTATAATGTACCCAGATATATAAACCAGTATATAGATTAAACACCAACTATACATAGGTAGTGGTACGTTTATAAACCAACTATAGGTATACAAACCAACTATAGATATGGTTTTCCTATGGTTTTCCTATGGTTTTCCACCCATATATATATAACACAACGGCCTTGTTCATAGCGCCCACTTCTCGACCTCCGAGTCCTGCCGCCCCAAAGGAGCGCGCCTTGTGGCGGTCGTTCAACATCCCCACGGGGATTCCCAGGTCCTTCTCCTGACACATGGGATGGAAGGTTGTCATGGTTCCGGAGGGTTAACTGGGCTTTATAATGGATATTAACCAGGATATGATATGATTAGAATATGATTGTAATATTAAAAACAAAAAACAGATGTTAAGGTGATATATCTATAGTCTATGTAGCAGCTGCTTTATAAATAGCACCCCCAAAATAGATGCGAAAAAATACATTGGAAACCTGAAAATGATAGCCCTAGAGTTTCTATCAGAACATGCAACTAAAGGTGAACTCGCCACCACTCCTCCACTGTAAGAGAAGTACAGCAGCCACAGCACAACCGATAGTATGATAGTTGGAGCTGTTGATGTATAGGAGCTGAGCTGAAAGCCAGAACCTTTTTTTGGCAATACTAAGATGCTAGGCTTAGCTTAAAAAAAAGAGACAAGACAAAGAACAGGAAAGAATTGGAAAGAGAGCGAGAGAGAGAGAGAGAGAAAAAAAACGAAACTGGAAGAAGAAGGATCAAACCGAAGAGGAAGAACATTAGGAGAGAAGAGGAAAAGGGTCCAAGTAGATGAACCAAACAGATCAACCACACAACTCACATCACATCACTAAAAATCGATGTTGTCAAGTTGTCATGAGAGCTTTTTTGACCATAGAATGAAAAATGCAGAAAGTAACGTTTATTGTTGTCGTGATTATGTTTGGCTGTCTTTCGCCTGACTGTCATTACTGGATTGCTACTGACGCCATTGCTCATTCCCTCCATGCTGGGAAATCTACACGGCGAATGTGGTATGATGCAACTAGATATACTTTGCATGGGAAAGCTTGGTGGTATCATTGCTTCTATCATCATTCGCAATATTTCACACACTCGAAATTAAACATGGAACCAACCAAAAAAAAAAACATTGCCATATCCAAGTGCGGAACGATACCCTCTCTGTTTCTTTGTCATAGCGGAAAATGGCTAGGGCATGGCATTCTCCTCGTCTCCCTGGTCGAAGAATTCGTCGAGGACCCGCCATGCCCAAGACATGCAAATGTCGAAGGGCTTCCTTAGGAAGGGTGAAGAAATAATGGCTGAAATATGTAGGTCCATTTATGAAGGAAGCCGCAAGAATAGGTCGATTTAGTCAGAATGACTACTTATGACTACTTATTGACCTAAGATTTGGCAGTCAGATTTATCATAATAGTCTAGCAAATACCTCCAGTAAATTAACATAGACCCTGCCAGATAGGGGTTGGAAGATTAGTTTCTACTAAAATTTGGTGATTCCGGTAAAGAGATTGGCTGGGAATGAGCCGCACACAGTGGGATTTTTCTGCAACGATCAACGTAGACGTAGATCACACATTGGTGACATGATTCCCATTGGTTCCTCATTTACGACATGAAAGTCATTGAAGGGACCATGATCCAATATCATAATATCCAATAATATCCAATATAATAAGTATATAAACTTAATTAAATATATATATATATGTTATATATAATAATATATTACAATATAAATAATAAATTGAAAACAACCTTGAAAGCACCAAGCGGTTCTTTCACCGGTTTTTTGAGTTCATCCCAGCTCTGTCAAAGTCATATCTCGCTGTGTGTGTTTCTTGCCCAAGGAGCAGAGGATTTGAGACATCCGCAAAGTGTAGGAACAGCTGCAGCCACATCCTTGGCGAGTCGTTCGTGGCTAAGTTCGTGGCGAGTCGTTCAGCGCTACTATAGGATGAATCTCTGTTAACATGGAGGTATGTAATGAGTCCGTGAGCAAACCTCAAGAAATGAACCTTAAAAATCATTAAAAATCATGACGCTCAAGGATCTTGCGATGAAGAAGCATGACATGGAACATCATGGATGTTCATGGATTTTCCCATCATTTTCCCATGTGATTTTCCGGTTTCTTGCCAAGTCTCATCTTGTTCTTGCCCTGCAGCACTCTCTCATGGTACGGCTGAGTGATCACCTCTGGCGAAATCGCCTGTGAATCACAGAGCCCGCTCTCCATCTCGTAGACGGCGCTCACGTCCTGGCATTTTTCCGAGGATCCCCGATGTCGATGGTTACTAACTATCATGAACTCTTGATGTTGAGAAAAGATTGAAGAAATTGGTACCATCTGGTTATTTAACATAGCCATGGAAAATGGCCCATTTATAGATGGTTTACCTACTAAAATTGTAATTTTCCATGGCTATGTTAGATAACCAGATGGTATAAATTGGTTCATGCCTGTTATAGTTACCCTGTACCTCAGAATTTCCATTGAAGCTGACGTCACAGGTCCAACCACATCGCTGCGGCAACGCCACGTCCAACGTCACCTTGACCATGTCGAAGTGATGCACGTTGTCCGTGTGCAAAATCGCCGCGATGGCGATCTTTCCTGCAGAAAATCTTGGAACCCTGGGGATGGTTTATGAATTTATGGCTTTACCCTCTGGTTATGTCAAAATAGCTATTGAAGCCATGGCCCATTGAAATAGTTGATTTACCCACTAATAGCATGGTGGATCTTTCCAGTTCGTTATGTGAAAAATTACCAGGCTTTACCGTGCTTTACCACATCAACCGAAACACTGTGTTCAGATCTGTTCAGACTGTTCCGTCCAGAACCCACTATGTCTATGGGCACAAAAAACAGTTGAATCCATGCATCAAAGGCGGCCAAATCACTGATTGATAATTGTTTTTTTTCGAAAGTTTTATGTTTTATCCCATTGCCATTCTTGTGGCAAGATAAGCATCATAACTTTTATCATTTTATCATCTTTTATGTCAGATATGTATAGATATGTCCTGTGTGTGCGCACTATTGCGCACTCACATGATCTATTATATACACATGGGTCATTAAATGTCCCCATTGAACATCACCCAACCAGTAGGTATATAGTCTATAATGGCTACTATAAGGTGATGTCCAATATATCCAAAATGGGACAGTTACCAACCCCTGTATACACATTGTCCCAGATGAGAAATTGTCCCTTGCCGCTAGCGGAACCAAAAAGCCGTGGGGATATCGGCCAAGTCACGGGCTTCCTTTTGCTGCTCCGGCGTGGCAAAGGCAAACCTGGCACCGCCGCCGTTTTGAAACTGGGAAAAGTTGGGGGAAACCGTGGGAAGCCCTGGTCTTTCGCGGTCCGAACTCTAGCTTTGTGCAGCTTCAATTTTGATGAATACCTGACAGGTGTGCAGTTTGTGGAACTGAAGCGGGTGTTTTCTCAAATTCCGGAAATCATGTGCGAACCAAATATGGCAGCTGTTGTTTGAAAGCGACTACTTAGACCCTTCAAGTACCCAAGAAAATTGGTAAAAGTACCAAAAGTAGTAAAATAGGAATACAATCTCATTGTTCTAGGTATCCGGACCTTGTAGTATGATACACATATGTTGCCATATCATAACATACAGTAGAATATGTATATATACCCTCTGGTAAACTAACATGGCAATGGAAAATCACCATTTTTAATGGGTAAATCAACTATAAATGGCCATTTTCAATAGCTATGTTAGTCGTTACCGGAGGGTATTAACTATGGTCACAACGAGGTCTTCCGAGCAGCACATCCGTGTCGCCATGCTGGCACAACTGGAAGAGCATGGCACGGTGCATGTTCCTCACGGCAGTTAAAAACATCTTCGCGACGGGGCAATCTACGGGGACGACGTATGACTGATGAAAAACGGATGGGATCACGGAATGTTTAAAAATACATGAGTAAATGAATGTAAATGATATATCATCATATACTGTACTAATCTGTTGGGGCATCAACAAAATAGGACTTCACCAGTTTACAACAGAAAAAGAACCGAAAACTGGTTGGATTTTGGCCAAGTTTCTCCAGGGGCGACTTGTCGTTATACCTCAAGGCGAGTTCCTCAGATGGGAGGACATCTTGGGTCAAGAAAAATACATACCATCTGGTTATTTAACATAGCCATGGAAAATCACCATGCTATTAATAGGTAAACCCAGGTAAACCATCTATTTCTATGGGTCATCTATACCATGGCTATGTTAAATAACCAGAGGGTACATGTTTTTCATTCAAAAGGATCCAAAAGGCGCTTTCACCAACACGAATGAGGATAAAAAATATTTAAAAGTGGATAAATGATGATAAATATCTTGAAATACATTCATCATCATTCATCAGATTACATATGGCATACTGACATGCTGTAGCCTGCGAAAATGAGTAATCGGTGCACCAAATGCCACGCATGAATGAGCAAAAAACAGACTGTCTTAGGTAAGTTAGGCTGATATCAGGAGTGGATAACACATGCACAGTTCACCAACATCGAAATTCATTTGAATTTTGGCATGCTCCTGAGTAAATTGACACAAATTGAATTTGGTTGCATTCAACCCCAGTAGGTCTTTCTTTAAAGTGCGGATGCAGTAGCAATGTTCCACCGTATATTTCCATGGAACCCAATATATGCCAGCATCGTATATACATGGTGATTTCATAGTGTGCAAAAAAAATGGCAAGATATATTCCATAAATAGTTCTGGATATTATCACCATATATACATATATATATATAATACAGCCAGGTGAATATATATGCCAATAGTCCCTGGCCGGATTCCACGAAAACCTGGCCAGCCTGCAGCCGGCGAGCGTGCTTGATCTCCACCAGGAATTGGTTGGTTCTCCCGAAATGGCCAAGATCATGGCATAGGGAAGCCACCAGCAGAGCATACTGCTCAATCTCGCCCGTCCATTTGCCTTGAGCATGGGAAGTATTGGCATGTCGGGGTAGGTTCTATGGTAGATCCAAGTTCGACTAAAGTATTTATAAGTGGTTCTTCTACCATGATAATATTATAGTGTATTTATTCTAATATTCTATAAATCATCTCTATGATAGTGTATACTATTCCATTCTTCAATAATTAAAATGATAAAAGTTGCTTCAATTAAAAAAATAAGGTTGGAATTCTGATATGTTTGTACGCTTTATTATGATATTGTATCTTCAAATACAATAATCAAACTGGCTGGAGTTGATCCAAGTTTTGGGATGCAGGAGTTGAACAGTAAGTGAACCAACCAAAAAAAACATGGGAGATTTCAGCAGCACTATAAACCCAGGATAAATCCACTTACTAAAATTACTTTACTTCGTGTGATCCCCACCATGAAATTTATACATTTTCTTACTGGCAAATCTTCTGGCATTCTATCTGACATATCTTCTGGCATATCTTCTGGCATATGTTCTGGCATATCTTCTGGCATATCTTCTGGCATTCTATCTGGCAAATCTTCTGCATTCTATCTGGCATATCTTCTGGCATTCTATCTGACATTCCATCTGGCATATCTTCTGGCATTCTATCTGGCCGTTGAGGTCCGGCAGTGCCCACTGGGATCTGGAGCTCGCGGTTGAGGTCCGGCAGTGCCCACTGGGATCTGGAGCTCGCGGTTGAAATCCGGCAGTGCCCACTGCGACCTGGAAGTCCCGGTTGAGGTCCGGCAGTGCCCACTGCGATCTGCAACTCGCGGTTGAGGTCCGGCAGTACCCACTGGGATCTGGAGCTCGCGGTGGAGGTCCGGCTGTGCCTAGTGGGATCTGGACTGCGAGGAGGAGGCGGCGGGTGAGGAGGCGGAGGAGGCGGAGGAGGAGAAGAGCTCTGTTAAAATCTAGCAACCCTCACCTGGCAGGTGGGGAAAAATACTTTACATATATTTTGTCTGACACATCTACAGATACATCTTTCTGACATTTTTTCCGACATTCTATCTGGCACTCTATCTGGCATATCTTCTGATATTCTATCTGACATATCTTCTGGCATTCTATCTGACATTCCATCTGGCATATCTTCTGGCATTCTATCTGGCCGTTGAGGTCCGGCAGTGCCCACTGGGATCTGCTATAGAGCCGCTTTGGCACTTAGGAACTTAGCTGGCCGTTAGGTGGCACTTAGGAAACTTAGGTTTGATGGTGTTCTAAGTGGGAGCTAAGCGGCTGCTAAGTGAGCTAAGTGTTTCCTAGGGATTTTTTGCAATGCTTATCATTTTTGAAAACATGGATGTTGACATGGTCTTGGGGTGTTCTCCGCCCGTCAAATTTGCTTTTTTGGCTGCTTCCTGATGTCGTGGATTAACGTAAAAGCCAAAGACCGTCTTGATCTTGGCGGCGCAAACGCATACGCTCCTCGTGCATCAAAGTAGAAGCTGCAAGGATTGTCTTTGCGCCAGATAGGCGCTTCCATTTGATAATGATTCTTTGCAAGAAAGGATTGCAATTTTCGCACCGCGACGTAGAAGCCATGTGCATTTGACAGACCATGTAAGATTTCTATGCAACACGTAGCTGACATTTGGACGAAGCTACCACGTAGGTATTCGACGCAATAGATTTGGATGCCTTTGGCAAAGAAGCTTTCAGGAGATATTCCGAGCTCCATTGCTAGCACCACTTCTTGCGTGGGCTTCCATATGAGTTGTCCAGTGTACTCACTTTCGAGGTGACTCGTAGTGAGTTCCGTTTCTGTCATTTGCAGCAGCGTGCTCCGGGTGAAGCAATTCAGCCGTGTCAGGCGCCGAGCCACAATGGACTTAAATATACGATGCTTGCGTTCCCCAGCAAAGCAATCAATGTCTCGCCGCCATCTGTGAATTTGTTCTTGGACATGGAGCGCATAGTGAAACTTGGGTCTTGCCCCCGCTATCGCCCCGTAGGCGATGTCCCATGCACCTTTGATTTTTTCTCACTTTTTCAAAGAAAACCCGCAGACATCCTTAGGAAGACATGATTCTGCCGGTTGCACATCCCGCAGACATCTCGCAGACATGTCCCATGTGTCCCAGCAGGATTCTCCCTCTTGGCAGACACCGCAGACACACGGAAACCCACTCGGAAGCACCTTTTCCACGCTCCGCAGACAAGTGCCGCAGACATGTCAGTTTCATACTTTCTGTCCGCAGACATCCGCAGACATCCGCAGACACGGACAAACAACGAATTTTTTGGGTGAATCCTTATGGTGATGTTTCTGCCTCCACCTTTGCAGCCCGTAGGCTGCGTCGAGCTTGCCGTAGAAGCCATGCACAGCGTCGACACCAGAGAAATTCCCTAATGCGATTTTCTCGCCTAGAGACTAGAGAGGTGCCATGCCAAGATCGCCAGCCATTTGCCAGCAAGATGCAAGTCGTCAGACAGGTACATCTGATTCCAACCCAATTGTTCACGCCAGGCATTCGTCACTTCCTCGTAGGAAGCCGGAATCAAAGAGAAACCATGTAGTATTGGATGTGGAGGCACATCCCGATGTGTAGCGCTCCACTGCCCGTAGAGCAACAAGGTTCTCAGGCGTTTCAAGACCTTGCTGTCTGCAGCCCTTCCCTCTGCGCATGCCCAGGCTCCCGTAGAGTCCAAGCAACGAGTCTGATCGATTTCCACAGGCCTCGTTTTCACAGCAACATTCTCACCGAAGGACTCCGCTTGGAAGTCACCCCAGAAGTCGGGCTGCACCTGTGCCAGCCACGCAGCCGCTTGAGCTGCCGCGAAGCACTGCACTTTGTCCAGTGCTTTCTGCACACCCACATGCAGCGCCTGTTTATCCCTGACCTCCTCGTAGGAGGTCAGCGAACGAATTCCTCTTAGGAATTTCTGCGCAGCTTCCAATTGCTTTTCAACCGACATGCCTGCAGCCAAAATGGCTGCAAAAACCATCGTGATTTCAGAGCTAACCCAAAACCCTTGCACAAACTTACATTTCAAAATCCAAGCTAAATGGTCACTAAGTGATCTCTAAGTCATGATCATTTAACTTATAGAACTTATATCTCACCCTAAGTCAATAGTAAGTGCCACTTAACCTACCCCACACTAGGAACCACTTAGAGAATTATAACTAACTTGACATGCCACATAGCCACTTATAAGTGAACTTACTTCATGACTTATAAGTCCCTAAGTCCCAGGCTGGTCCAAAGTGGAGCTGGTGGTTGAGGTCCGGCAGTGCCCACTGCGACCTGGAAGTCGCGGTTGAGATCCGGCAGTGCCCACTGCGATCTGGAAGTCGCGGTTGAGGTCCGGCAGTGCCCACTGCAACCTGGAAGTCGCGGTTGAGGTCCGGCAGTGCCCACTGCGATCTGGAAGTCGCCGTTGAGGTCCGGCAGTGCCCACTGCGATCTGGAATTTGTGGTTGAGGTCCGGCAGTGCCCACTGCGATCTGGAAGTCGCAATTGGAATCTGGACTGCGAGGAGGAGAAGGCGGACTGCGATCTGGAAGTCGCGGTTGGGATCTGGACTGCGAGGAGGAGGAGGCGGAGGAGATGGAGAAGGAGGAGGCGGAGGAGGAGAACAGCTCTGATAAAATCTAACAATCCTCACCTGGCAGGTGGGGAAAAAAAGATCATAATGTATTAGAAAAAATAGAATCCACCAACATCACAAATACACTATGTTAGAATAAATCCACTCATCATACATTCTTGTCATACTATTTCTGATCCACAAAAAACATAAATCCACTTATTCTTATCATCCAATATTTTTAACTGCTATTGAAAGTGGCCATTTGTAGTGGATTTACCCATTACAAATGGTCATTTTTATAATTTTTGTTGTGCCGTTTGTTTTTCTCTTACCATCCATGGCGCATCAATTCCTCACCTCGGATTCTTGGGATTCCTCCAAGTGACCAGCGTGCGTCAGCTGCAGAAGCCGAAAAACGGTGAATAACACGTCCACGGCGTGAGGGAAACAATGGTATGGCACGTCCTATAGTGTTTTCTGCTGGCTATGGCAAATCTATGTATATATAAATATATATATATATATATACATATGATTATATACATATGGTTATATACATATATATATATATAAACACATATGAGCGATTGTGAAAACCCTAGGTTCACGGAAAGGACATCCACAAATTTGGGAAGGTCCCATCGCTCACCACACGTTTGTACAATAATGATATATGGTAAACTTGCGGGGTATCGCTTGCAGGAAACTGCTGCATTTATATATATATATATATGGGATGAATTATGAATAATATGTGATATTTGGGTATCGCTAATTTGGGAAGGTCCCATCGCTTACCTCGTGTTTTTAACAATTTCCATCAATTTCCATAAGCCAATGTCCGTCGAATAGATATTTAGTATTGCCGGGGTTTTTACGGTTGCTCATATATATAGACATATACATATATCTAAACACACACATATATATATATATATATATATATTTATATGATTATATATATATATATGATTATATACATATATATGCATATGATTATATATATATGATTATATAATATTATGTCATATCATATGTGTATATATATATATATGTTTGTGATTATATGATATTATATGATATTATATGATATTATGTCATATTATATGTATACATATGATTATATAATATTATGTAATATTATGTACATGTAAATAAATATATATATATATATATATATATATATATATGGGCACAACACGGGCACAACCTGGTGCCAAATTTTGATGAGCTGTGTTGGTTTATAACTTGAACATAAATTTGGAGCTATGGTAGACATATCGATAATGAATGGTATGACATGGCACAGCATCCATTTGATTTGGGGGATTGATGCCCGATGATGTTTTAAGGGATACCCCGCTGGGAAAGCTATGGCCTGCCATGCCCAACATATTAGGCATCCTCAAGTCGCCACTGAAGGATTCCTTCAATGCATAGGTGCCATGGTACAAACTTGCTATCTGGCATATGGTCATCCCACCATCATTTCGGATTCCCTTTGAGGGTATAATCAACCCCCGTGAACTTGGGAATCACCATCCATCCCCATGGGAAAACAAAGCATGGCTGAACACCACGAGCTTGGATCAGCAGTGGGGAAAAAACTTGGAGAAATCCCTAGTTTGCTGATGAAATCCCCAAGTTTTCCCATGGATGTTCTTTTCCTCTCTTTTCCTGTGGATTTCGCATCTTTTCCTGTTTGTTTCCCATCTCTGTCGATTTCACCGGTCTTCCCGTGGATCTTTTCCCTGAAACTCATGGACCTTCCATGCCTTCAACCACCGTAACCGCAGGTCCTTATAGTTGGCCTCGACATTGTGTGCGAACTGCTGGAAAACCGACTCCTCCACGAAGTGGTACGCCACGCCGAACTGAGATCTGAAGAACATGTAGGTCACATAGTCCTGCATCCTGATGCTTTACCCAGAGGAAACATGACTTAAGTGGGTTTAAAAAGGTACCCTCTGGTAAATAAACATAGACCCTGAAAATAGCAAATTTTCAATGGAAACTAGTCTTCCAACCCCTATCTGCCAGGGTCTATGTTAATTTACCAGAGGGTAATGTATACAGTATACAGATGTATACCAACTAGTAATATTAGTAATGTAATACCATTAACCAACTGTTGGTCAAACAATACTGACACCAACAGTACCATCCGGCAGGCACTGACCCTTTCCGCCTCTACACCATGTTTTTTTTTAACAGAGCCAAGAGTCTCAGTTTGCGAGGCATTCAGCAAGTTCAGGTCCCACTTCTGAGTCCATTCAACCTGCCATTCCGGGAACCGAAAAAAGGGGTTCTGACTGGCCAATTTTTCACAGGATGTCCTGTGACCACCGTTGGTAGATCGGGTAAAGTAGCGATCGGCTGCTTCACAACCCAAAGCATATAAGCTCGTCGCACAAGAACTTACGTTGCCTTAATTAGGTTGGAATTCACCGGCCACCAGCCAGTACAACTCATCTTGATGATTGAATGAGCTGGACGATCACTGTCAAAATCAAAATCAAAAAATGGCTGCTGGACATCCCATGTTTTGAGATTTGTCTGCATATTCCATGCCAACTTGGGTGTTCAAAACACAAGACTCATATTTATAATTTATACCAAACATATCCAAACACAAATAAGCTCTGGACTTGTATGGCATGAGCTTGGCTGCCAAGTTCATTGCAAATCAAAGGATCATCATCAGCCATGAATAATGCATCAATGTAGTTTCAATCCTCAAATGTGTAGCTTTGTAACTTGTATGCTCGTTTGCACATCTGAGGGGCCCATTATCCATCATGCAACAATGTGTGTGCCTGAAAATGCGGATTAGACAATGAAAATTCATGAACATTTGAATGCAGCTAATGGAACAAATAATGAACAAACCTATGATTATATATTACATAACTATGACGAACCATTTCCATCGGTTGTTGGTTTTCCATACTGGTTTTCCATGCGAACCCTTAGGAGAAAGCCTGGTTTGGTGGATCCATCATTCAGGGATATGTTTTCATTATTTAAACATATCTGTTCAATGTTTCCATATTTCCATCATCCATTCAGTTGTCTTATGTATCCATTTTAATTACCGTATGCTAACCTTTAGATATTCCCTCCCATAAGCAGACATCAACCCTCATTTATTGATGGATTTTTTCTAGCTAGAAAGCTGCATCATCCTGCATCTCTGAGACCATTTCTAGAGGCATTTGTCAGCCACAAAAATGATGACACCGACGTCCGCTCCTCAAAGTCCATCTGCATGGAGCGTTTGGTCCCGAAACCGGCCACTGGAGCTGCCAGGACTTGCACGTTGAGCATGTCCAGCAACACCTCAAATCCACGGCTGGGGGCACCACATATCCCCGATTTTTATGGTACACGCAATGATCCAACTTAGGGGGGGTTGAGACATGGCCTGTTTCTGATGAAAAATGGATGGACTTTGAGGGGAAATGGTGCAGGAAACCGTGGGATTTTTCGCATGGTAAGATGTAATTAGTTTGGGGTGTCCTCTAACTTTTTCCCAACCAAAAAATATATCAATTTACAGTACCAAAATGTCTTCCCAACATGGCGCCAATGCAGGAAGGGTGCGCAGTGAAGGTAAAGTAGCGAATCATTATTAAATGAAGCAAAATATCTGGGTGCTCCATTTCTTCTGTGCAAATGGGATACCCCCAAATCAACTGATGAAACATAATCCCTATATTATGTATATACATACTGTGGATGGTAGAAATCCTGCACCAGTTGATAGATGGCAGACATCCCATTATTTATAGGGTTTCAACCCTTCAAGGTGGTGCAGAATTTCGCTGGCCCATCCACAGTATGTCAGATGTATATCCATGTATATCCCATTGTATCCTCATGACATCCCCAGTATGCTTAGGTTTTCTATGGTTTTCTACCCATCTTTGGTGATAATAAATCTCCATATATCTCTTCGCCACCCAACTTCCAAGGACCCTTTACAGCCAATGCCCAGGTGCTGCTTTTCTCTCAGCGTTCATGTTCCTGGGGTGCATGTGGTTGCAGCAATGAGCAGCTATGATCAGGGGGATGTACCCCTCTGTGGGCTATCCCTAAATGGTTGACGTTGACAGGCTTGAATTTGATGAACCTTGCTTGGAACCATGACGGACATGGGTGACTTAATGAAGCTTCGCGATCAAAAGGCACAAAATTGGACTCCAAAAAATCAAGAAACATAGCAACTGGGGTGAGCTTTCCATATGCCTTTGCATGCATAACTATAGACTATAATTATAATGTCTTACGTATTTTGGGGTAGGTGAGGGTCTCTGACTCTAAAGAGAATCTCGAAAGTTTCACATCAAGAAATCATTAGCGTGGACAACATGTTCAGGGAGCTAGGTACCAACTACACAAGGTGCTTCCACATTAAGTAATTTGAAATATCGATCATAATCATAACCCCCAAGTTAGTTATTATAGATTATAGACCCACCAGCTTACTTCACATCAATCAATTCAAATATTAATCAATCAAAATCACCATCAAAATAAATATATAAGTATGTATCAATGTATGTATCAATGTATCTATCTATCTATCTATCTATCTATCTACCTACTCTTCGTGGCTTGAACTTATGGCTTCAACCCCATCAAAGCCCAGTTTCAAGCCTTCACCCGACCAGGCCCCATCCCAAACCCCCCATCCGCACCGAGGATCTCCAACTCGTTCTCCGTCACGGCCTTCATCGGCACCTCCGCCAGGGTGGCCAGGCGAGCCAACTTCTCCAGGATGCGCTGGGCGGCGGGACGAATGGGGGAACCATCTGAGAATCTATTGATCTCCATGAATTTTATAGATGAACATCTATTCATATGGACCATATATGACCATATGATATGGATAATCCTATGGGTATATATATATATATATACACGTATATATATATATATACATGGTTTTGTTCTATGGATATCTATATGGATGTCAATGGTGGATATGGATACCTATGTGGATATCCATGGATATCTATGGTTTTGCTCTATGGATGTCACATATAACCCTCTGGTAAATTAACATAGACCCTGCACATGACCAATTTATAGTGGAAACTAGTCTTCCACCCCTTTCTGATCTATCTGGCAGGGTCTATGTTAATTTACCAGAAGGTAATATATGATGATGTCATATTGATTCCTGTGTTTGACTTGAATTCAATGGACCAAAACGTTTTTTTCGACGGCACCATCCTAAATCCTGCCTGAATCAGCTCGATTTCGGAGGTGTCTTCCTCGCTATGAATCTCCGAATCCAAATCCGCGGCCTGATGGATCCATCGGAAGTCCAATATGGGTCCAATCAATTGTCATGAAGTTAAAATAGTTATATATATATATACAATTATATACAATGGAACATCACGGAACGTAAGACACTACCATGGGTTTTCACCAAGGTTGAGAATCCGGATGTGTCCCTCTTTTCCTATGGATTTCCCATGGTGTTTCCGCCCGCGACATCAGTGCCTGACTTTGCTTCGACAAGCGTTCAAAAACGCCTGCGGCATTCTCCCGGACGTGCTGCAGCATGACCTGAGCCACGAATAGCCACGATTGCAACGCGGATTGAAAACGAGGATATAATATGATATATATTCTTTACAGCCTCAGTTAGATTCAGTTAGGGGATCTGGAATCACCATTGTCACAATCGGTTTGCTGTCAAACTTTTACTATTTGGATGGTTGTCCAAATGCGTCCCAATCATATGAGACATGACGATGGAAGCGGCTGGGGGCCGCATCCCAAAAACTGCTCTTCAGCTACCGCAAGTTGATGCAACTTAGGAAGATGACGGTCTGAAACTTTGAGGTACTTATCCCTCTTTTCTGTATATTCTTGGGCAACATTCAAGAAAAGACTACGATGCATTGCCGGCAAAAATCACCAGATTGAATCCCACTTTCTCATGGTAAAACCTCCACGTTTCATGGTGAAACGTGACCGGAAGGCTAACTCCCTTTGGCGCCTCCAACGGTTGCACCAAATTGGCATCCACCACCTGCTGTAGATCGCAGCTTGTTAGCGCCTCGGCTGAGATCAGCTGCTGGTAGTTTCAAAGCAAACATGGAGGACATGCAGGGGGAAATCCATGAAAAATGCCCAGAAAACATCAGAAAACAGCATAGAAATCCATAGAAAGCTATGAACCCCGCCCTGACAAAATAGAAGGTATGAAATGCCTAGAAAATCCATGAAAATCCCATAGAAACAGGGAACGTGAGATCAACTTGGCAGGGATATGGCAGGGACTGGAGTCAATGTTGAACCCTCCAAGGCCACGCGACCATCAAGCCGATGATGAAAGCAATGGTGCACACATCTACCTGCAGGCCGGAAATCGCTTGGTAAACATACAAAAAACTATGGAAAATCACCATTGTTAATGGGAAAACTCACTGTAAATGGCCATTTTCAATAGCTATGTTAAATTACCATTGGTGAATTTCTGTATGCTTCACCAATGGCTTCACTTTCCACGCCAGTGGCTATGCGGCTATGCCATTGGCGCCAACCTTCATGATGAGTCGACATCTTCAAGGAGAGTCCCATGATGTCCCATAGCACCGGACCATCCCTCCATTCCAGGGCTCATCGCAGATATTTCCTGCAATTTTTAAGGATCTGCGGCAATGTCAATGGCCTGGTTGCAGATATGATTACCCAGGCCTAAGAGTCCTAAAATAGTTGATGTTTCTTACATTTTTTCTAGGCACTTGGAGGGTCCAGAACATTGTGGTTTTTGCCAATACTAAACCGTCCCTAATATCACTTTCAGTGGCTAGTAACTATCATCACCACATGGTAGCTTCATAGCAACTAGGGTCTCAGATGCCCAGGTGCCAATGCATCTAACTGCGCCGGACCGGTGAAGTCAAAGAGCACCGCTGCATCACAGGAGGCCTTGGAAAATGTTAGAACTTTTACCAACTTTCAGTGTTTTGAGGGCCTAAGTACCCTCTGGTAAACATACAAAAAGCCATGGAAAGCCATGGAAAATGGCCATAGAAATAGTTGATTTACCCATTAAACATGGCGATGTTCCATAGTTATGTAAACGTTCACCAAAGGGTATGGCCTAAGTACTCCGAAAAAATCTATGGTGGTTCCGCATTTTTCCAACAGATTTGATCTCAGGTTGATCTACAAGTGGCTCCCCTCCGGCGACCAAGGTGCTCTCTGCACCAAACATGTTTCCACCGAAGCTTCCTTGGAGGGATGTCATGCCTGTCCATCAAACATTGGCACAACAAACTAGCATCAAGTAGCAAAAAATGGTAATGAAATAATATGAAATAATGACACAACGAACTTTTGATTAATGTCATCTGCTGTTCCTGTTTTCTCCTGTTTCCTCTGAAATGGTGCCGGGAATCTTTACTGGAAAGCTGGGTGTTTCTTCCAAATATGAACCATGTGAATATTCCACCAATTCTGGGAGATTCACCAGCAGCCCCAGTACCCTCTGGTAAACTGACATGGCTGTTGAAAATGGCCACTTATGGTTCATTTACCTAATAGAAATGCTGATGTTCCATAGTTATGTTAGTTTACCAAAGGGTATTGGCTACGTCAATTACCCCCATTTTGGAGGTCTCCACTACCCCAACTCCACCGAGTTTCCAGGCTATTTCTCGCCTGCAGCGGTGGATCGCGCAAGGACACCAGGGAGCCAAACCCCCGGAGCTGGTAGGGCTGGTAGTTGCTGCTCTGATAGAACCTGCTGCCAAGCTGCTGGGAATTGACTGGTACCCAAAATTAGACTGATTTATAAAATTATTCTAATGTTTACATTATCTTAATAATGATGTTCTAACTAGACTGATTTACATAATCAAAATAGTTGGACTGGTGCCTACTATGGCTTTCTAATGTGTTCTACGGCTGATGGAACTGTTTGGGGATGCCCTGCCAAGCCGCTCCACCATCTGCAGGATGGAACTTTGAAGAGCGCTGCTCTGATTGGTCCTTGGCACCACGATCTCCGATGTCAGCCCCACCAAACCCTCAAAGCTACCCTCCGGTGATTTAACATAGCTACAGAAAATCACATTTTTTAAATAGGTAAAACCATCTATAAATGGGCAATTTTCGCTATCCAACCGGTAAACATACAAAAAACTATTGAAAATGGCCATAGAAATAGTTGATTTACCCAGCTATAACATGGTGATTTTCCATAGTTATGTAAACGTTTACCAGAGGCTATCCAACCAAGCTTGGGTGAGTTGTAGGCCTCCCAGTCCTCTCAGTTCTGTGAGATACAAGGGATCCAATGTCATGGCCCCGCAGCTGCAACCCCCAACTGCAAGTCACCCAAATAAACAAAGAGAGGCACCCTTTCACCCTTCAGAATAACGTGTGCCAAAAAAGAAGTTAGCGTTTACTTGGGTAATTGCAGCACTTCTCTAATTCTAACAGAGGAATATAGGAGGAACAAACAAACACGCAAGACTATGGCCATTCACCACTCTGATGAACATCGAAATAGCTGATAGATACCTGATAGCTGGTATCCATTGGTATCCCCTATACTGATTGATCCATCTGATATCTTTTGAGTATTTTCCATATAGGTATTCTATATGTGTACCATCCCCCACTCAGTCATGGTAGCTTTATGGTAGCTTTCCCCCAGCTGTTCACTTTGGTTGTACCAAGGCACTGATCTTCCAAATAGCTCTGCTCCAGTTGCTGGGGCCATAAGCTCAAGGACATGTCTTCCGTGGGAAACAACGGCAAACTGCTCAAAGGAATCACCTCGGGGTCGGGACATAAAGGTGCAGAGGCAAAAACATAGGCTGTTGCGATGAGATGATAGATATGAGTGTCTAGAGTCTAGAAATTATACATGTTGATATATGCATAATATTTATAGCATATATACATCTATAGTATATATATCCATACATCGCGTCAACTAATGAGAAGTGCACTTAAATGTTGGTATTTCAGTTGCAAAACTCGTGCGACTATTGTAGGTAAGAATGCTAGTAAAAATATGTAAAGATTGGTTTGACTGTCTTGGCACGCCAGGAAAAAATGAGTATCATTAAATAATGGGGGAATGTCATGTCCTGCTGAAAGTCAAGCGCATTGTTACCCATAGCACATCCTGAAACCTCCAAACTCAAGCAAACTTCCAAGCTGACTTGTTTCTTGTTCATCTTTCTTCTTGAGAGTGGTGATAATTCATTTAAGATATCCATGCGGAAAAACATGATCTCCAATTGTTTTTTTCTGTCTTGACCTAGCCGTTGGGTCCAGTTTCATACCCTAAATGCAACCTATCCTCGTTGGAAGCGCAATCCACCACAAGGCCAAGGTGCCATGACCATCACGATCACAATCACTGAGACACGGGTAGATAAAAGAACAACCAGCTTGCCTCTCAACGGTGCCATGAGTTTTGAAACAACATCCCAAGGCGAAGCACAACAAAAGCCATTGGTCAAGTGCACGGAAGATCTTCATTGAGATGCCCATTACAATCGTCATACCTATCATTTGGAAAACGAGGAATGTGGCCATGCACCAGTGCCATGCACTGTTGCGCCCCCCACTTGACCGAGGTACTTGCGAGCACTTTGGCTTCGATTTGCGTGGTCTTCTTGGCAGTTGATCTGTAGAACATACCTATCCAGGTAGTGGTGCATCAATGGAGCGATTCCGACTTCCAGGGTCCGCTGGGTGCCACTTTCCTATTCTATGAGGCAATAAAAAGGCTCTGGAACCCTTCATCATCGTGGAAACAGTTGGTGGTTGTCGCACCAAACCAAGGTTACAAAATATGTTGGAGAGATCAGCTGCCCCTGATTGGTGGTTTCACCCCGATAAATTCATCTCCAAAGGTGTTTTTTTTGGGGGGGGCACGGTTCGGTGCCCGGCTTACGACATTCTGTGGACTTGTTTTGCCCAGAGGTATATACCCGTATATCCCAAAATGGCATCGTTCATGCGAAAAAGTAGCCTCTGGTAAACTAACATCACTATGGAACATCACCATGTTCAATGAAAAAATCAACTATAAATCACCATGTTCAATAGCAAACTGTTAGTCCTTACCAGGCCGGGGATCACTTTTTTATGGCGCTTCCAACAGGCCGACCATTTGTACATCCCCACCGTGGGCTGGTCAAATCTCCATCTGGTTGGTGCTATAAATACATACTCCTCTGAAAAATATAAATAAATCAGTTGGGATGATGACATTCCAAACTGAATGGAAAAATAAAAACAAAATCCAAACCACCAACCAGTGATTATTAACCATGATTAACCCATCATTAACCATCATTAACCCATACACACCAGACATGTTTTAGGGTTTTAAATCCACAAAATACCATCTCAATCGTTGATTGGGAAGCTTTTGCCATCACTTGGAACATCTTGGAACCGCATGGAACCGCCTGGCACTGAGCATGCGAAAAAAACGCAAGCATACTGGATTTTTGTTCGTAGGAAATGCAAATTGCATGGAGAATAATGGACACATATAAAACATTATGTTTGTATAATTCATTGGTCATTATCACTATAGCTAATTGTTTCTTATATTGTATATATATATATATATCCATTGCCATTATATCCATTTATCTTCACCATTACATGATAAGCAACCATAATCCTTCACCTCTCCATCCCCCTGGGTATCCCCAATCTGCAGCTCCGGGCACTGACGCATTTCACCAGTTTGATGAGACGCCCGATGCGCGCTCCCAGCTTCGCCGTGCGCGCCGTGCGTAGCACCACCTGAGGCTTTTTGTTTTTTTTTCCCGAAGCATAGCCCCAGTTTATGGAAGGAAGATCACCCACTGGGGTGAAATGATTAATGATATTTATCGACCAGTAAATATTGGTTAATCATTAATCACCCATTAAATATCGCTTATAGATGGATTGATTAATGATATTTAATGATTATAAACCACGGATCCTAAGCGGGATGCACATCCAAGTAGGGCTTGGTGTATGATGGAATTGTTCCAATATGTTCCAATTCTTGTGGGATCCTTCCACCATTCCCTATGTATTCGCACGAAAGTCATGGGAAATATGGAGAAGATCTCAATTTTGGCCAGGTATTTCGCCAGTTTCCAAAATCAGAATCTACAGTAGCAGCGATCTTGAAAATTTAAAAGACACCCTCGAGGCAATGATCCAGAAAATTTGGGGAAGTAATTGGCCGAAATCTATAGATTCACCCTACTGTAGACTCCTGTCAAATGGATTGATTCTTCTTTGTTTTCTGGGCAAATAGGACTTACATCTTGAGGTTGTACAGAGGGCACAACCTACATTCAGTGTCCCAAACAGCCTTGCCTCAGAATGGTCAGTTCTCAGTCGTCAACCCATCCGTGTTCCATCCAAACCGGCCACGGGCAGCCAAGGTGCGGTATTGGAATTAAGGTATCCTCCCAATAAAAACGAGATCTCAAAGGCCATCGACAGAGTCCCCAACAAATCCATCCTGGCTTTGCGAAAATGAGGAGAACAACGACTGTAACTTGACAACGTTTGGAGAGTTCGGAAAGTTCATGCGTTTCTAAATAGACTTATTAAATCTTATACACCATGGATCAACATGGTGTTTGTAAGTTTGCAAATTTGCAGTCCCATCGTAGCAATTTTCCCGCTCTTAGCATCCTGGTGCTCTTTGTTTTTTGGTGTTTTGTGGTGTTTAGCCAAGCAGCAGGAAGAAGAACGAATATCCTCAGAAAAACCGAGTCGGGCTATCAAACATCATGCTTGGAGGGCACAAAACACAATGACGGCAGAGTGGATGGGGCCAAACAATGCAACTGAGTATCATATGGAATATCATAGGATAATCAACTGGAACTGGTTATGACATATTGCCCATTTGCAGCAACAAAAAAGGCTTAACTCAGAAAACACTAGGTTCCCGACATATCACCTATGAAAATATATGAGAATCCCCCCAACAGTTCCGACATTCATCAAACCGAATGTTCAGAGTTCATGCGCTGTGAAGTTCATCGACTGATCAAGTGCAACTAAAAAAACAAAGTTTCAATTCAAAATTCAAAAGATCTCAAAAGCAGTGATAGAAATTTAGAATAGACAAATGTAGATCAAGTTCATAATTTCCTCCAATTTTACCTGTCGAATCATCTACAGCCAGCAATTCAAAAAAATCGACATGTGAAAACGGCGGCCGCCCAGGTGCTGTAAAGTTCGTCGACTAACAACAGGGCCAACATTTCCAAGGCGAAGGCAACGGCGATAAAACCTGGGGCTGGGATCTACTGAATCTACTGGGGAAAGGCAGACAACAAGCCATGTGGGAAAAAGCCATGGGGAAACTGGGACACCGAAGGGTGTCCATGATATACTGAATTATTAAAGCGGCAAAAAACTCCACATCTATATGGGGATGGGTCAATACCTATAGATACATTTTTAGTGGGATGAACATCCATAAATCCCAGCTATTTTGGGGTTCACGGCACGGTACCAGGGTTTTGACATGTTTTGACCCATCCCCTAATATGTCTTTTTACAGGAGGCTACTGTAAATGGATGTTCATCCCGAAAATATGTTATGGCTTTAAGTCATCCCCAGGTGGGCCTCTTCGCTGGGCGACAAGCTGGGATGCATGAAACGTCAAATCACAAGCAATGGGGCCCGGGACATCTACGGGAAACCGAAGCATGTTTCATCAACGTCTTTCGGGCTTTCCGGTGTTCAATTTTCCCATCATCCACTTCCGCATGACGGATCCATGGTGCTGGTATATACCCTCTGGTAAACTAACATAGCTATTGAAAATCACAATTTTTAATGGGAAAATCCACTATAAATGGCCATTTTCAATAGCTATGTTAGTTTACCAGAGGGTATGCTAACATAAAGGGGGTATATTGATGGGATCCATGTTACCCTCTGGTAAATTAACATAGCTATGGAAAATCACAATTTTTCATGGGAAAATCCACTATAAATGGCAATTTTCAATAGCTATGTTAAATTACCAGAGGGTACCATATATAGCAGCACCATGGATCCTATGGGTTCTGGGATTCAATTCCCATCAATTCCCCAGGTCTTTGTTCCAGTCGTTTGTCGTGGCATGTACCAGAAATATCAGCACCAACATGGATTCGAGACTAGAAACACTGATACTTTGTGCGGGCCCATTGGCACCCCAGTTCTGACTGAAAGTATCCATAACTAGTTTGATTTCATATGATTTAATCATATCTTCATTTTTGCCGCTTGTATCCCTACTTTTCATGGCTTAAATCCTTATTTTGCATGGCTTAAATGAAGGCTTCACGGCCAAGCTATGGGTGAAACTCTTGGCAGTTTTGGAGTGCCAAGCCCGGCTTTTTTACCAAGAGACTCATCACCACATCTAGGATCACAACCTGAGCTTCCCAATCTGTTGGGGGTTCCAAAGACCATGATATATCAATGATGGGAACAGTGGTAAAATAACCAGTTGAAAAAACTAGGATGTGAAATAACAATATGTCAGATCAAATGCGAAATACACATGGGAAATACCAAATGGTGAAATATTGTAAATTTAGACACCATTTGGTATTTCCCATTTGTTTGGGTATACAATGGTATATAATGGTATAATATGACTTATCTACTATGCGAATGATGATTTAATCATATGTGCCATTGTATACCTTGCATCCTGTCCCCTGCTTATCCTGTTTCAAAGAAAACTGAACTGGAGATCGTCAAGTCCAGCTGCAGTGGGTTCGTCGGGTAGGTTCAGCAGCGTTGCACAGCTTGGCCCAAAGAGGGCCACAGCCAGGCAGCCATACAGCCTTGGAAACATGGCAGGCGAATAGTGAATAGTGGGGCTCTTTCCAGATTTTCTATCAGAGTTGAGCCATATTGAGCCCATAATGAGGTACCCCCCATGTTTATGCATAATTATCATAGGACATTGTAGAAGTTACCAGCAAAATTGGAACACAATTCGCCTTTCGGAATGTTGGCTATCTTGCCAACTAGACTGGCTATCTCAACCACTTGGTGAATCAAAGGGCTGTCATCAACCGTTTGGGAGACATAAAAATGGCTCAGACGCTCAGAATCTAAAGTTTGAAACCAAGTTGAACCTCAAATTTCCTCAACAAATGGGAATCAAAACTTTCAAAAACTCTGAATTTACCATCTGCCTGGGGGTTATTCCACCATTCCACCATTCACAGTGTGTATTCTGAGCTACGGAATCCAGTGGTCCAGGTCCGTCCAGGTCCGCCACCAAGCAGCGTCCAGCGCACCACCGGTCGCTTCATAAAAAAGGCCAAGGCTGTGGGCCGTTGGAAGGTCGCGTTCCGCTTCCGAGCTGTCACCTGGTGAAGCATGTGAAGCGAGACATGTACTGTTGAACTAAGATGAACTAAGATGAACTAAGATGAACTAAGTATATATAGCTACAGTATATTATACAATGCTATATCTGCAATATATGTATGGTTTCTATACACATGATTTCCGTATATGATGATGATATGATGCATCGATTAATATACGTCTAGAACTATTGGATGCTTACTAATGTTGATTCTATAAATAAGATGAAATCATCATCTCGGCTACAAGCTCACTAGGGGCAATAGTAAATAGTTTGTGAATAGTGAATAGTCATTGAATAGTCACAATAAAGATAACTACTATAGTCATATGTTTCCTACAGTGAAAATGAACATGTGTCAATGGTTTCCCTCCAGTGAAATAGACAAGCCGCCAAATGGGGATGGTCAGATTTGTTTCCGCTGAAAATGGGTGATTTTCAGGGTCCATGTTGATGTGTAACTGTGTACCTATATATATATATGTCAATGGAACAATCCTGTAGTAGTTTATTAGTAACTACATCTTATGGTAATGGAAACCTGTTAACAAACAATTTGATACAACATGTTTCTACCAATGTGGTTAAAACCATCCCGTTGTTGATGGCATAAAAACCACCCATAAAGATTGTGAATTTGGGATAATTTGGGAATGGTTTGTGGCATTGTTTTAACCACATTCCCAGTATACCCTCTGGTAAATTAACATAGACCCTGGCAGTCATCGGGGGTTGGAAGACTAGTTTCCATTAAAAATTGGTGATAAAATCAGGGTCAACATCTTAATTTACCAGAGGCTAATGTATACAGTATACATACAGTATACATCTATTATACCAACTAGTAATATATTGGATATGTATACCATAAACCAACTGTTGGTCAAACAATACTGACACCAATGACATCAAATCACCCACCTTGGCGTGTCGCATGGGGCTCTCCTCCGGACTGATTCCACCTCGCTTCGGAACGGCGCCGGGTTCCGAACCGTTCGTTTCGGGGTTGATCATCAAACCATGGAGATTTCATATAAAGACATGGGATGATCATAGAATATCAAACAAAATATCAGAAATATGGATGCTATATAAACATCTGTATATATATAGAATTATATATATAATTAATCTATAAACACTTTGAGATTGAAAAATCCCCTCATCATGGTTGAACACTTCGGGAATTCAATCATGAAACATGGATCAACCAAATGAGAATTCAACATGATTTAATTCTTAGGCATGGGGGTTCAAAACCTAGAACCTTGCAAAACAATGATTCTGGGGTGGAATATGATACATCCATATCTTTTTTTTGTCGCAGCATCATTCCCGGAACAAACAACCAAACTATGAATTTGAAATCAACAACGCATCTTCATGTTAATTTGCTGACAGCTTCCACATGTATATGTGTCATGTTCAACTGAGCAGTGGTCCAAATCCTTTGAACTCCATTTACTCCTGCTTGATTAAGGACAAAATTCCCAGCTCATGGATGGTGATAATCCCCCATGATATTTAGTATTGTTTAGTATTATACAGCCACTGAACTGATCATCAACCAATGAGTTACGTTGATTTACATTGATTTACATCATATATATATATATATGTGTGTGTATACATATATATATATATTATATTATATTATATTATATATATATGTACTATATATATATATATACTATGCATATACCCTATAAATCATGGTTGCATCCATTTGGATCCCCCTAGCCATGGCACTTTTGGTGTGTCGTGGCTCGTGGATCGCCACGGAAATCGCCGGCGGGGAATACGGAGAGCTGTCCTTGCTGGAACTGCCTTTGGTGCCGCTGGTGCGGGGCTCCTGACGCTGGTGGCTTTGATATGGCTGTTGAATAACCGTTTCGATGGCGATTTGATGGCTTTATTGCTATTTTAATGGCTGTTGAATGGCTATTGAACAACAGGCCGATAGCAATGGAATGGGATAAACAGGATGATCACGATCATGCGATGATAAGTTGGATCAGTTGATTTTTCAATCATATCTATCTCGCATCAGGATCGATAGCAATATTCATCAATACTATATATGACAAATTGTCTGGTTGGTGGTTTCAACCCCTCTGAAAATATTAGTCAGTTGGTATGATTATTCCCAATATATGGGAAAAAATGTTCTAAATCACCAACCAGTCATCAATAATTACTGTATATGACAAATTGTGGATTATGATTCACCAACCTGAAAAGTTGTGACATTTCGGGGAGTTCACGATTTGGGGATACCCAAAAAACTCATCCATTGCAGCACGACTTTTCGGCAGTGAGCTGGGAAATGAGTAGAAGATTAGCAGAAAATAAATCACCACATGTCACTAATGGAATATCAGTGAGTATCTCCGTTGTTTCGTTGCATAGCCATTGAATGGCAATTAAATATAGCTATATATGGATAGAGATGAAACGAAAGGAGAATCATAAAGATCGCCTGATAAAGTGGGTAAAACAACATTATGTTAATTATGTTTACCATCCCCCAGTCATCAGCATTTTTATAGGTGCTATGGTTACCATTCCCAGTCATAGGTGGTAAAAATGGTATTGTTTTAACCCCATTAAGACATGAAACGAGACTGACGGCGCCGCCCATCACGAGCCTTGAATGCTTGTGTTCTACGCCTTGGAAATGAGAGCTTGCGGCTTGGCTGAGGGCGAACCAAATAAACTTCAATAAACTTCAAATTTGCAGCTGAAACTGGTGGAATTTGGGACCTTGCGCGATGAAGTTTTGAGACCTTGCTTTCCTGCTTATCTTTTGGAAAGGAAAGGCCGCAGTTCTGAGCCTGATCAGTGGGATATTGTTTTTATTCCTTCATCGCATGGCCTATATTGTCTCTGTCCTAATTGTTTCAATGTTGGTTAGATTAATTATAAAGTTGTGGTGACATCATCTATCATGAAATCCAACCTTTTTGTTGGTTGACTCCATAGATTGTCTGTGCTTACATCATGCAATTTACATCACTTACACCCTCTTGTCTCTGGATAAAATCCCAAATCAACAACAAAAATGAATTCGGCCAAATCCAGCCACTTTTTCTGGATCTCTCTCTCCATCGCCATCAGATCACCCTGCCGGCAAATCCCCCACTCCCCATGGGTCATGTCTTACCCGCCAGGCCGCTCTTCATCAGACGCCAGGGACCTTGGGAGACAGTGCGTCACCCATCAGTAAACTCAGCAATGGAAATCCATGGGTTTCATGGGAAATTACTGGGAATGATTCGGAATGATCTCCAAATAGATTGTTTTTCCAATGTTTTTTTAACACCAGAGGGTAGCCATCCCAAGTCCCCTCTCGTGGCCGATGTTGTCGGGTCACGGGGGCGCACGGATGGAAGCCATCAACGCACTGCCCCAAGCTAAGCGTTTTTGCATCTCCTCATGGCTCACTGAACCCTAGGAAGACCATCTGGGATCTGAAGCAGAAAGGTTACGTGGGGAAACACCAGGAAACAACACAACAAGCCAACCAGGTGATAGTGAGAAGCGTAGAAAGCAACAGAATCAAGGCAATCTAGCTCGATCCAATTGGCCACGCGGGATAAAAACCAAATAATATACCCCCCTACAATCAACATGGAACCCCAAATATAGATCCATAAATAGACCCTATTCAACAGAAATATGATCTTATAACTGTACAACTGCTGTTCCATCGAAAGTTTAGGTGTTTCTTTCCTACACCTCCAATGGCTCATCCCACTTCCCCACACTCCTCTTCGAGGTGACACAGTTCGGAGTTGATTTGCTTTCCGTAAATCTGCTGAGAAATTTGTTCCTGGCGATGGGGCCCCTCCACTTTGCTATATGGATCTATATGTAATATATGGACCGTGTAGTTTGATGATTTCATATATAAATCAAACATGGACTTTCCAATGCGTTATATATTAAATTGCCGGAGGTTGTCGGAGGGTGTGCACCTTTTGACGAACAAGATTGACGTTGGAAAATGGACACATCCCCATAGAATTCCACATGCATAGATTAACTCTTCAAAGTGTGGGTTTTCCAGAGTGACAGGTGAAACTATCAGAAGGTATGCAAACTTCAGGGTGAGAGGCTCCTTCAAGCGAAATTCACATTGGGACAACTAATTTCTTGATACTTCAGGTTTGAAACCCGGGGTAAATACCAGCCAATAACTTTGCGGTACAAGTAGGCGGTTTCAGCATGGTACTTGCCTGTTTGATCTGGCGATGATTGATTCGCGCCTGTCCTCAGGAAAAGAAATAAATACCACCCTCAGTGTTGACACGGAAACCTAAAGTAGTATAAAATAGCTGCATGCTTTTGTTTTTCTTAGAAAGGTTTGGAGCAACAAATCACCATATAACAAGACTTCATAGATATAGAAATATGATTAAATATGTCTAGATGGGAATTCCCACCAACAACCATTAAACAACAGAACAGTTCCCTCACAACACCACGGTTGCCCCGTGGCACCCCACGGTGGTCGCAACGATGCGGACCTTGGTCTCGGTCTCCTCATGCACTTTGATCTCATCCAAGACCTTCTGGCACTGAAGCAGGTGCTCCTGGCGCCACCCGTAACCGCCGGTTCGACAAAACGAGCCAGAAGAAATATTAGGCCGGAAAAAAGATGAGATGTGCTGTGATCCTTTTTTCTCGATGCTGGCCCGGCAGTACAGAATAATCCATCTGGTTGGTGGTATACCTACCCCTCTGGAAAATGTGAGTTCGTCATTTGGGATGAGTATTCCCAACATTTGAAAATAAATAATCCAAATGGAACTATATTAATTAGGAATAATCATCTCATTTCTTAGAATGATGATTCTTCCCAATAAATCATGCTTTTCCAAACCATCAGCAATTTTTCGGTTGCAGTTTTTTTAAAAAGAACCGGCCTGGTGCACCGCTTGGAGGCGGTCAAAGAGATCCGGCAAGGTCACGATCCTGACCGTTGAAATTCAAAAACCATCAAGTTTAGCGATGAAAATCAGAATTAGCTTGGTAAATCACCGTTTTTAAATAGCTCTATAATTTGAATTGGCAAAGTGCAATCTCCAAACATCTTGAGATGGTTTTTGGACATAATGTACGCATAGCATATCTTTAAATGGAGAGAGATGGGTGGATGATCCATCTCAGTTTGCACCAGAGATTTTGCATTCAGTTGCAAAGTGCTATAACTTATACCCTCTGGTAATTTAACATAGCTATTGAACATGGCCATTTATAGTGGATTTACCGTGATTTACCCATTAAAAATTGTGATTTTCCATAGTTTTTTGTATGTTTACCAGAGGGTATCCGACTAGAGTTCTGGAGAAACTCCCCCAACACCAGGAAAGCCAAGCATCACTGGCGCCCCCATCGCATCGGGGTCGGGTCGCATCGGGGTCGCATCTGGATGGGCGGTTTGGTGAATCTGGGGAACAGTCAGCAACCCCAAAAAAGTGACTGGTTGGTGGTTGACCTATCCCCATCTATAAATGGATGATGACTGGATGGTTATCTGGTGGAAAAACCATTAAAATATGGATGATGACTGGGAAATACTGGTTGGTGGTTGAGCCCTACCCCTCTGAAAAATATGAAAGTCAGTTGGGATGATGACATTCCCAGCTGAATGGAACATAATCCATTCGTGTTCCAAACCACCAACCAGAGTGAGTAACATCTCTGAATTTCACGGGTATCCCCAATCTATCCCCATGATAGCCACATTATACCCACTATATCTCCATGGTTTTCGTATCATCTGACAGCGGTTTTGCGCTGGGTCCCCGCGCTGGCGATGCTCGTGCTCTCTCGCTTCAGCTTCTTGTCATCCTTGGTCGAACTACGGGGATGGGTTCCCTGGGGAACAACGGGGGAATCGTTGGGATGGCCCTTGGGGATGTGGATTTTTTTTATGCTGGTTACCATATCTCCATGGGCGCTTCTCCAGAGATTTTTAGCTAAGGGAACTTGGAAGCCTCAACATTTGATAAAATTCAAGGGATGATGTGGATGATATAACTATGAAAGGTCAGACAATGAAAATTGGGTACAGTTATCTGATGCAAATAACATTATTTGTTTTTTTTTTAATGTTTTCTGCGAAGAACAAACACCTCTTTGCATGTCATATTGTGTTTTTCCCTAGGGATAGATGCTAGGATATGCTAGGTCATCATTTTCCATATGTAAGTCATCAGGTTTGTTTAAGCATGTGAAACCGGTTCTCATTTCACTATTTCACAATCAATGGCAATTAATATATGGTTTATATGTTTATACTCGGTATCACTCCCATCATGCTTACTTTATTCCAGTTTTATTGTTTTTGAGTCCTCTAGGCCAGGTATCTCTCCCCTACCCCCTGTTATTTCACCAGCCAGGGGTCCTCCGCCGTTGCACCTTCCTGTCCAGCGCATTTCTCGCAGCCAGGCAAGGCGCCCATGGGTGTTACTGCCCTTTTAGGGGGACACAAAGTGATGGATCAGAAATCGATTTGAAAAGTTGGATCAAATGAAAACTTGTGACAGATCTTCAGATTTGTTGTTTTTTTAAATGTTATCACCAGTGTGTGTTTTTTGAGTGGACGCATATTTCTTGGTTTTGGAAAGGCTGTTTAACTGTGGACTGTGGACTTCGGGGATGGGTTTGGGGTTAACCCTGTTGAACTTGGATACTGCAACTGCGAGGTTCGTGGGTAACATTTCTTCGGGGCGTTTGTGTGATGTTTAAACTTGGATCCGTGGTGTATCTACGATGGCTCCTGGCTGATTCCTAGGAGATCTTGCCTGGCTGCCTTGGCTGTTTCGACATGGATAGGGTGTTTTTCCTTATACATGGATAAATCTGCCTGCGGCATGGCGTCATGCAATTGACCATACATCTACACAACCAAGAACAGGTGTACCAACTGGACATGACACGAAGAAATGGCGAACTGCAGTGGGTGGATTCCAATGGATTCCAAAAAACCTATCTAGATTAGCTACTGTGTGAAAATTATATGGTCGTAGCTGCCGACTATATCCCCCTATCTATTTCAACAATAGTGGATTGACCCAGCAAATGAACCCGCAAAAAAGCAATCAAGTATGGACCGTTTGCTTCCATCCACGGAGACATTTGCAGGTCAGTATTATTTCGTCCGCATCTTTCCCGCACATCGAAAAGCAAAACAGTCACCGTGTCAATTTACGCACTGACAAACACATAAAGACAAAAATAGACTTAAAGCACGCACGCAGATTACATGTAATTACACACACATATATTTGATCATATTTGTAGATATAGATATAGACAAGTAGATAGATAGATCGATCTATCGATCGATAGATAGACATACATACATATTGCGCACATACATAAACCTGGTTGGTGGTATACCTACCCCTCTGAAAAATATGAAAATCAGTTGGGATGATGACATTCCCAGCTGAATGGAAAATAATCCATTCATGTTCCAAACCACCAACCAGAGTGAGTAACATCTCTGAATTTCACGGGTATCCCCAATCTATCCCCATGATAGCCACATGATACCCACTATATCTCCATGGTTTTCATATCGTCAGTTGCCATAGTATTTACTATCAGATTTACCAAATTCTATTTACCGAGTATTTACCATCGATTATATATCATTAATGTATCACATATATCATCTGTTTATGATAAACAATCCCTAACAGAGGTTTACTATTGGATACAGTATGACTGGGGTGATGTATATAACCCCAATGGTAAACTACATATATAAACTAACTATAGGTATATAAACCAACTATAGGTATGGTTTTCCTATGGTTTTCCCCTCAGATTTATATCAACGCAGCCCTCTTAGCTTCCCGACGAGCACCAGCTTGTATCTGCTCAGCACCTTCTCCGGATTCTCCCCAAGCTTCACCTCAAGGTGCCAGCTGCCCACCTGGGCCGTGGCGTTTCCCGGGGCTTGGAGCGGCAATGAGAAATTAGGCTATAGAGAAACGTGTGAAAACATGGATTTAACATGATTTATGTGTATATTAAATCATATACAATAATATACTGTATATGTATATTATATAACAATCCAAAAATATGGGGATTTAATAGAATTAGAGTAGAGAAAATTGTGCAAAAATGGAGTTGACATCATTTAACCATCCAAAAAGTTGGAAAACTCTGGATTCAATTTGGCCAAAGTTGGAGAACATCAACAAGTGCGACTTGAGCATCAAACATATGAAAGTTAAACATTGGGATTTTTTCACAATTTACCCTCTGGTAATTTAACATAGCTATTGAAAAAGGCCATTTATAGTTGATTTACCCATTAAAAATGGTGATTTTCCATAGCTATGTTAGTTTACCAGAGGGTAGCTTCCGGTGGCTGGGAGCTTTCCCAGTTTTTTCCTGGCACTTCAAACGACAAACTTTTAGCATTCAAGCCGACGACCTTGGGTTGGCTAAAAACCCCAAAAGTGGTGAGCATCTGCAAGCAAACTTGATCAACAAAAACTTTACCCTCTGGTAATTTAACATAGCTATGGAAAATCACAATTTTTATTGGGAAAACTCACTATAAATGGCAATTTTCAATAGCTATGTTAAATTACCAGAGGGTATGTTCTGGACAATTTAATGTTCAATCTGAGATAGGAATCCACACAATCTCTTGAAGTACTAGGATCCATTGGCCAGGATCTTCAAGCTGTCTGGCTACAGAAACGTCGGTTGAATATGTTTGAATAGTTGATTTCTAACGTTGTGAAGCCAATGGTGAAGCTCCCACAGAGGATACCCTCTGGTTCAACCCTTTGCTATTGAACATGGCCGTAGAAATAGTTGATTTTCCCATTAAAAAAAATGTGATTTTCCATAGTTATGTTAGTTTACCACAGGATAGTTTATAATATCCATAGGTAAATTTGGGCATGGTTTATTCTTCGGTCACATGACCGAAGGGTTTTTCTGCTACTTCTGGGATGTTTCCCAAGGTACTGGCATCAAAACCTATGGAAAATCGCCAGTTTATAGGGAAAATCAAGTATTTCGACTGGGCCATGTTCAATAGCTATGTTGGTTTACCAAAGGGTAGAACATACCCAATGGAATGCGCATCCCAACTGGCATCTTGTTGATCATGTCTATGTCCCACTGCAACAAAACCTAACAGGATAACATAGGTCTATGATGCTCTATTGCGCTGAATATCCAAAATCATACGAATGATACTCCCACTATTATGATCCATTATGGTGCGTATCTATGAGATAAACGAAACTAGTGACTAGTGGACATTGACCATAGTAAATCCCAATGGTGAACATGATACTGCTGGATATTTACAATACTACTTTACCATAGTAGTACCCTCTACTGTACCCTCTGGCAAACTAACATAACTAATTATGGAAAATCACCATTTTGAATGGGTAAATCCACTACAAATCACCATTTTCAATAGCTATGCTTGTTTGCCATAGTAGTATCAGTTGTATCTCCCATGATATTCCACTGGAGGGTACCACTGCCGCCCTGCTTCTGGGGGCCCGGGACCACGGTCTGCGACAGCTTGTTGGTCTGCACGGCGTTCATCAGAATGGTCCTCTTCCTGGGCGCTGCAGTCTTGGGATGAAACCATTGAAACTACCCTCTGGTAAACATACAAAAAGCTATGGAAAATCACCATGTTTAATGGGTAATTCAACTATTTCTATGGCAATTTTCAATAGCTATGTTAAATGACCAAAGGGTATGGTATAATATACATGTATAAGCGAGTAACATTTGAGGAGCATTGGGATTCTACTCTAACATCCAACAGTTGGATTTAGCCATCAAACACATAGATTGCAACTTGGAACATGCTGGTTTGAACTCTATATGCGTTCTAGGTAATCACATATGGGAGTGGAACTTTGCCATCCTTTTCAGAGAAATATCATCTCTAATCTTAGCTAAATGGGTAAGTAAACCGAAGCTCTAGAGGCTCTACATACCTCATAACAGTTTAACATAGTGGGGTCTGACTGTATGAGGGATGGAACAATCATGTCTTGGGATACACACTTTACAACAGGGATCAACGGGAATTAAAATTGTGCTGGTGCTTAATGACCATGTTGAAGCGAGTCACAGAGTCAACAAATAAGGATTTCTCACTGCCATAATGCCATATGATGCATGGCATCCTAATGACTAATGACCCCCAAAAAGGTGTAGCGAGATAGATAGCATTGATGACTATTGATTTCTGGAAAGCCTCCGAAGTTGAACAAAAAAATCGGGTGGACTCTGTGGGATTTGGCTGTGGAGTTGTCGGCCATGGTCAAGTTACGTAGGATGAATGGGCGATGATCATCCCATCATTCGGGATTCCTTGTGCAATTATTCCCATTACAATGGCCATCTTATCTTTAATATCAGATTCCGAAGTATGACATAGTATAACTATAATTTGTATAATATAAGATTATCTAGTAATTATAACTTATATAATGATTATCATTGGGAGATCAATTGCCCTCTGGTTATTCAACATAGCCATGGTATAGATGGCCATAGAAATAGATGGTTTACCTATTCATAGCATGGTGATTTTCCATGGCGAACTGTTAAATGACCAGAGTGTACATTGCCAACATCCCCATCAATGAACACTCTGGGAAGGTGAACCCATCTCCGCAGGCGTCCCGGCAACGTGCTCAGAAAGGGTTCCGGTCCATGGGTCACCGGCCGCCCTTCTTTCTTCGGATCCGACCTGTGGAAATGGCCCATTGAAAACGGGGGGAACGCCTGGGGGTTTGGTGGGTAAAATTGGGGGACAAATGGCCATTCTTTTGGGAAATCTAGAAATTTTGGAGTAAAAGGATCCGAAAACTGGCGAAATTCAGAACAAATGCTGGAGATATGACTCATTTGGGAGCAGGGTGACTTGTTCTGGGGCCCGATATTGATTTCATCCCTTTCATTCTGGGGTTCTATTCCAAGCCACACACCCCACTGGTTCACCTTGGAATCCCATGAGGAGTGACCAGCTTCATCCAAGACACATATTGGAACTAGATAAGTGCAATGGAACTTCAGCCAACGAAATCCCAAACTGGTTGTTGAGTGACAACAGATAAATGAGACTAATCATAGGACCATCCCAAACAGCTTTTTGTTGGCGCAGTTGGTGGGAACACAACTTGTAAGTTCAAATGGGACATCACCGGAATACAAACAGCAAAAAAAAAAGAAAAAGACTAGCTGGAGCTTGATGGTCTTCCGGTCTCCCACTGTGATGAGTTCTGATTTTCTCTTTCAGTGCACACTTAGGATGATGTAATGTCAACCACGGATGAGACTAAACCATGGCTTATTTTCATTAGGGGGTACTTCTCCAGTAGTCATTTCATCTGACACAAAAAAAATGGTACCCTCCCAATTAAACAACCGTTTGGGGTTTATTAATCCAGGGTTGACATTCATTTGACATCATTAACCATCATTAACCATCATATAACCACTATTAACCACCAAACAGCATGGCATTATAGAAGAATCTGAAAGTCGGGATCATCCTATTTCTGATGCGAAGTCGCATGGTGCCGCTGAAACCACCACTGGTCCTGGAGTCCTGGTTCTCTCGGCACCATTTTGGCCGAAAATACCGTATCATCTGGTAGTCAAACATGGCTTGCTCGAAAATCCATCGTTGAGTTCCATGATTTTCCCATTAAAACCTCTTTTTATAGTGGGTTTTCCCATCTTTTCAATGATTTTCCCACTAAGAACCACCATTTTCAATTCATTTTCCAGCCATGTTTGATTTTCCCCCGCTGCGCTTCCCGGCGTGTTCTCCGAGCCCCCCTGGCGTGTTCGAACAACCGGCCGATTTCACGCGTGTGCTGCTGGAAGGAAAAGTGTGGGGTTGTGATATTAACTAAAAAAGATCCAGTCAATGATACATGTACCCTCTGGTAACTAACATAGCCATGGAAAATCACAATTTTTAGTCGGCAAATCCACTATAAATGGCTATTTTCAATAGCTATGTTAAATTACCAGAGGGTAACCCCCAAAGAGATGTCGAAAAGTTGAGCACCTGAAAATTATGGGAGTTTTAACATCAGCAACTATCCTGGATTTCCACGACTTTCGGCATCCTTTTGGGCTTGCTAAATCTCACTGACAACTTGTTTTGGCTTGATTGAAGTATGGTTGATCAATGGGACACCTTAGGACACCCCAAAAATGTCCAACAGGGGGGTGCTATATTGGAGGATATGTCCAACAAGGATTAGAATATGATGAATTTATATATATATATGTACATCACACCAGGTAGAGACAAAACCGAAATGACACAAGCACCATTTTGGCATTGCAGCAGGAGTTCCGTTTGTTGTAATTGTGTACATCTGGTCTGGTGCAACGCCCCTGAAAAATAGATGTTCGTCGTTTTTGTTGGGTCATCATCCGTTTCCTGGTGAAAAAAATCAACCATGCTGTCAATGGCCATATTAGGAACCGATTGATTGGAGGTACCTACCATATATATATATAAGGCCTATTTTTCAGGGAATATCCCATAATATCCCCACAATTCATATGGCCAGAAATATGGTACGTTTACGTACCTCCATCTGTTGGATCCTGAAGATCTCCCATGCTGCCTGCACAGGTTCCCTCAGGGTGACCGTCTTATAGCTCGCAGCCTGGAGCCATGACTAGGACCAGGGATAACCAGGGGTGAGAATTGGGGTAGAGAAAATTGCCTTTTGGGGATTTTGAAGTATCACTTTGAAGTATCTGTTAGAACACATCCCCGGTTAGTTGGGTAATGTTCAATTAGATTCAATTAGGGCATTTCCCATTTCCCAACCCCTGTTTAACAGGGGGATGATGGCAATAAAGGGCATGGAAACCTCATCTATAAGCGGATGAGTTTTAAGCCGACCCTTTTGCGATGAGAACATCATCTATCGATGGATTGTAAGTGGAGCTTACTGCCGTCCCTTGCATATCAGATTGTTGGAGAGCAGCTGAATGTACGCACTAAAAATTGCCAAAGAGAGTCGTGTTCACTTGGGTTTGTTTCAGGAAAATATTCCCACAAAAATCTCTAAGTCGTGTGGATGTTCCATTGGGAATATGAAAATTAAAAATAAATTAAAACCATCTTCCCACCACTCTCGCAAGCATCAACTTCCATGTCTTGGAAACCTAAGTTTTTACAGGTACTACCACGAATTTTGAACGGTTCTTTCATGGCTAATTGACCCTGAGAGCTGGTCTAAGCTCATTGACTAAACAATACTAAACACATACATATCATATTATCCTTACGCATATACAATCACAATCAATTATATGCCTTTCGTTCCAAATACACAAACATATATATATATATGCATATAGATATACATATTACATAATATACATACATATACATATATATATATAGATTGATATAGATATAGATATAGATATAGATATAGATGATATAGATATGGATATGGATGTAGATAAAGATATAGATATAGATATATATATATATACATATATACATATATGCATATATGCATATATGCATATATACATATATACATATATACACATATATACATATATACATATATACATATATGACATATATACATATATACATATATACATATATGACATATATACATTTATACATATATGACATATACATATATATATATATATATGAAATATGTCTATAATAAACAATGAAGAAAACACATATATGGTATGGTTTACAAGGGCTACCTCCCAAAACACCTGATGCATGGCTGGGCCTCCCTTTGGATCTCCGTGATGTACTGGCACCTGAGGCAGCGCAAGAAACTCAATGGTTGGTGAGGTTGGTGGCTTGGGCCACCCCCGGGCGTATTGCAACAAATGGCATACCATGGGATATAGGAAAACAAAGATATATTATCAATGTGATTATACATATAGATGTGTTATATATATATACATATACATATAAGTGTAGACATCACGTGCGTGTATATACAGTGACTGCTACTATTGTTCTCCAAATGATTCGGAAGGTTTTTGGATGGATGACCCACCCATCCCTTTTTAGCATTAAAATTTATTGGCTTTGAAAGCACACAGCAGTTGGGTTCTCCCATCATCCAAAGTGCATTTGAAGTCAACCATAATATTTGTAAGAAACCAAACTGTTTCTGGTCAAAATCCAAAAGATTCTTGAACCAATCCAACCACTCAAGGGATCAAGAGGTTGCCAGGAACACAAATCATTAACAGCACACCTCAAAAAGGAGAGGACAAGGTTACTGACTTCAACCCATCACCAAAACATGAAAGTACCTTGGGGACCATCATCCCGACCAAGGTTGAACATTATGATGGTTTCCTAAAATGGGGGGTACGCCCGCATCATCCATGTTCATGGGATTTTCTATTAAAAACCATAATAAGGCATCCAATTTTGGATACACCGATTTTAGGAACCCCCCTGATAAATCTTACAAGTATATCCAGCAACCTGCAACCAGTCAGTCTTCATTGAGATTTCTTGGGGTTCCAATCACTGACTATATCCCTCCAAGCCAGTGCTTACAAGGAACAAATGCAGGCAACTACGCCGGTATTTGAGAGCAAACCACCAATGTCATTGTTTGATCTGAAGTGGTCTACAAACGCGGTACCCCAAAAATCAAGTGATTTATAACCGTTTTTTCTAATTTTTTCCTTATCAAACTGCTGGTAGTTCTGGGCTAGCATTACTCCCCATGTATGGGCATCCACCAAACCCGAGCGCCAAACAGCTGTTGCCGCGAGCGTGTCCTTTCCAGGAGAGTCGTAACCTCCTGCGGTTAAGGTGAGCAGCAAAGGACGGAAAGTGAGCCATCCTGGGGATGAAGGGTTGTGTAACAAAATGATTTAGGGATCGTTTAAGATGGTTTGACTAACATGAAGGGGAGGTTTGACCAACCGCGAAAACCAAGACTTACAACAATATTTGACAAAAGAAACAAATCTTTGCCAACCACTGTGGACCCGTGCCACGGTACCCCAAGCAAAAACCATTCCGTGGTGGACTGAATTGAGAATCAGAACCTTCTTTTTCCATGGCAATCCGGTCTTGACCACTCTTTCATGCATCACAAGCAGCTCTTCAGTGCGGTCATGAAACTAGGTACCGGCGCTGATAGCGCATCGTAGCGGGAGGGGGGGTTCCAGTTCGTCGCCAGCCTCTAAGCCTCTAAGCCTCTAATGTCTGGAGGCAGCCTGTAAGCCTCTAAGCCTCTAAGCCTCTAATGTCTGGAGGCAGCCTGTACGCCTCTAAGCCTCTAAGCCTCTAAGCCTCTAATGTCTGGAGGCAGCCTGTAAGCCTCTAAGCCTCTAAGCCTCTAATGTCTGGAGGCAGCCTGTAAGCCTCTAAGCCTCTAAGCCTCTAATGTCCAGCCTGTAAGCCTCTAAGCCTCTAAGTCTCTAATGTCCGGAGGCAGCCCGTAAGCCTCTAAGCCTCTAAACGCCTCTAAGCCTCTAAACGCCTCTAAGCCTCTAAGCCTCTAAGCCTCTAAACGCCTCTAAGCCTCTAAACGCCTCTAAGCCTCTAAGCCTCTAAACGCCTCTAAACGCCTCTAAACGCCTCTAAGCCTCTAAACGCCTCTAAGCCTCTAAGCCTCTAAACGCCTCTAAGCCTCTAAACGCCTCTAAGCCTCTAAGCCTCTAAACGTCTCTAAGCCTCTAAACGCCTCTAAGCCTCTAAACGCCTCTAAACGCCTCTAAGCCTCTAAGCCTCTAAACGCCTCTAAGCCTCTAAACGCCTCTAAACGCCTCTAAGCCTCTAAACGCCTCTAAGCCTCTAAACGTCTCTAAACGTCTCTAAACGCCTCTAAGCCTCTAAACGCCTCTAAGCCTCTAAACGCCTCTAAGCCTCTAAACGCCTCTAAACGCCTCTAAGCCTCTAAGCCTCTAAGCCTCTAAACGCCTCTAAGCCTCTAAACGCCTCTAAGCCTCTAAACGCCTCCTCTAAACGAAAGCCTCTAAACGCCTCTAAGCCTCTAAGCCTCTAAACGCCTCTAAGCCTCTAAACGCCTCTAAGCCTCTAAACGCCTCTAAGCCTCTAAACGCCTCTAAACGCCTCTAAACGCCTCTAAGTCTCTAAGCCTCTAAGCCTCTAAACGCTTCTAAGCTTCTTGACACCTCTAAGGCTCTAAACGCCTCTAAGCCTCCAAACGCCTCGAAGCCACTAAACGCCTCGAAGCCTCTAAACGCCTCTAAGCCTCTAAACGCTTCTAAGCTTCTTGACACCTCTCAGCTTCTTGACGCCTGTCAGCTTCGAAACGTCTCTAAGACATGCCATCTTGAACAAAACAAACAATTTGAAATATCTTAAACTTCTCTTTCGCGACCTTTCGCGAAGCAAATTACTTTCGCGATCTTTCGCGACCCAGCATTTCTGTTTCGCGAAAGTGATGTAGTATAACTCCCTTACATAAACAATACATTGAGGTTTTTTTCGTGGCTCAAATGATGATGATGATGATGATGATGCTGATGCTGATGCTGATGCTGATGATGATGATGATGATGATGTTTATCTGATAGCCTTGTTGGTAGATGTTCCCTCACAGATGTGACAAGACTCTTAGCTTACTAGTACCCAATGCTGTTTTCAACATGAAATCTCTATAGAATTGCTGACACCAACGTCCACGATAAAATCGCAAACGTTGACGTTGGACAGGTACCCCTAAAAAATTCCAAGGGGGATCGTTAGAGTCTATTCTCTTCTGCTAGGCTAGCGGCCTGTCCTGTTCCGTTCGGATCCATCCTTTCCGTTACAAGAGTCTTCCGCTAAGAGTCTTCCGTTCGGGTCTATCCTCTTCCGTTGAAGCCCACCTTCTTCCGTCAGAGTCTGTCCTCTTCCGTCAGAGCCTGTCCTCTTTCGTTCAAGCCCTGTCTTGTTTCGTTCGACTCCTCACATTCGTTTGCAACCTCTCTCTTTCGTTAGACTCCTCCTGGCTTTCAATCGAAGTCCTTCTTTCGTTTCAATGTTTAGCGGGCCTGATCCCCCATACTCTGTTTCTCTCAGAGTATGGGGGATCAGGCCCGCTAAGGTTTGCCAAGCCTCAAAGCTGCAAAGCCTCTTTGGCGCTTCACGCCTCAAAGCTTCAAAGCCTCAAAGCTGCAAAGCCTCTTTGGCGCCTCACGCCTCAAAGCCTCAAAGCTCCAAAGCCTCTCTGGCGCCTCACGCCTCAAAGCCTCAAAGCTGCAAAGCCTCTTTGGCGCCTCACGCTTCAAAGCCTCAAAGCCTCAAAGCCTGAACGCTTGGATGCTTTTGCGCTTTGGCGCTTTGGCGCTTTGGCGCTTGGCGGCTCTTTCAGGCTTTGGCGCTTCTTGACGCTTTTCCGACGCCTCAAAGCCTCAAAGCCTCAAAGCCTGAACACTTGGATGCTTTGGCGCTTTAGCGCTTTGGCGCTTGGCGGTTCTTGCACACTTTGGCGCTTCTTGACGCTTTTCCGACGCCTCAAAGCCTCAAAGCCTCAAAGCCTGAACGCTTGGATGCTTTGGCGCTTTGGCGCTTTGGCGCTTTGGCGCTTGGCGCTCTTGATGCTTTGGTGCCTCTTGGCCCTTTGGCGCTTTGCGGCTCTTTGACGCTTTGGCGCTTTGGCGCTTTGGCGCTTTGGCGCTTGGCGCTCTTGATGCTTTGGTGCCTCTTGGCCCTTTGGCGCTTTGCGGCTCTTTGACGCTTTGGCGCTTCTTGGCGCTTTGAGACTTCGCGGCTCTGTGACGCTTTGGCACTTTGCGGCTCTTTGAGACATGCCATCTTGGAAAAAAAGTGATTTTGTAGATTTTACTTTTTTCAAGCACCGATTGAAACATAGGTATAAAAACTGTTTCGGAGAAAAAAACAAAGGGCCAGATTGTTTGTATTTGAGGGCCAGCGCTCACCTGCAGCCAGCGAACTTACGACTACCTGTTTAGTAATTTTTGTGGGTTGTTTAATGATGGTTTACCTTAGTAGGTGATTAACAAGCGTGGTTTGTAAGTCGCCGTTTCGCGGGTCATAACATCTTTGAGTGTGTTATAACTTATAACTTTGCTGATTGAGCATGTCATCATTGATGAAAAGGGTATATTCTAACTGGTGGAGGTTTGAATTCCATCGTCATACCTATAGCAGATCTTATAAACCAGGCCCTGCGGAGTTTTGAAGCCGACCATCAATAGATTGGTTGAAGGAAAAATCTCCATCTTGACCAGAGTCTTAATCTTGCTTTTGCTGTTGCGGCTTTTGTTTTTGTAAGGCAAGGACGAGAACTTGCAGCGTATCATCCAACATGTCTGAAGGTTGGGGACAAGACCTGACAGCGTAGCACCCAAGATGATTGAAAGTTAAGGACAGGTCTTACAGCGTGTTATCCAAGATGGCTGAAAGTTAAGGACAAGATCTTACACCGTACAATCCATAATGATTGAAAGTTAAGGACAAGGCCTTTCAGCATAGCATCAAACATGTTTGAAAGTTAAGGACAGAATCTTGCACCGTAACATCCAAGATGCTGGGAAGTTAAGGAGAGGATCTTGCAAAGTAGCATCAAGCATGTTTAGAACTTAAGGACAAGACCTGACACCGTTGCATCAAAGGTGTTTGAAGATTAAGGGCAAGGTCTTACAGCGTGGCATCCCAGATTCAAGATGTTTGTAATTCAAGAACAAGGTCTTAGGGCATAGCTTCCAAGATGTTCAAAGTTAAGGACAAGCTCTTCGAGCGTAGCATCCAAGATGATTGAATGTCAAGGGCACGATCTTACACCGTAGCACCCAAGATGATTGAAAGTTAAGGACAAAGTCTTACTCCATAGCAACCAAAATCATACAAGATGCTTGAGAGTTCAGGACAAGATCTTCTTGGGCAGCATCCAGATCTTCCAAGAACTTGTTATTATTTCTCTTGTTCTCGTTTTCGTTCGTGTTCTTGTTATTAATGTTGTTATCGCTGTTCTTGCTCTTGTTGTTTAACTATTGTGTTTTGTTATTGTTATTTTTGTTCTTGTTGTTGCTGCTGCTGTTGTTGTTGCTGATGTTGTGGTTCTTGTTTCTAATCTTGTGGTTATGGTTCTTTCTCTTGTTCTGGTTCTTGTTCTTGTTCGTCAAGGACAAGAACTTACAGCGTATCATCCAACATGTTTGAGGGTTAGGGACAAGACAAACAGAATCTTGGAGCGTAGCATCCGACATGTTTGAAGGTTAAGGACAAGATCTTGCTTCGTAGCAACAAAGATTTACAAGTCAAGGAAAAAATCTTACACGGTAGCATCCCAGATGATTGCAAGATCAGGCTGCGATCTGACAGCGTAGCATCAAGGATGATCGAAAGTTAAGGACAAGATCTGACTCTGTAGCGCCCAAGATGTTTGAAAGCACAAGATCTTACGCCGAAGCACCAATGATGTTTGTAATTTATGGACAAGATCTTACATGCTTGCATCCAAGATGTTTGAAGGCTAAGGACAACAGCTTACAGCGTACCATCCAACACCCCCTTACGGCGTATCATCCAACATGTTTGCAAGTTAAGGACAAGGCTTACACAGTAGCATTCAAGAGGATTGAAAGTTCAGGGCACGATCTTACACCGTAGCATCAAAGGTGATTGAAAATTAAGGGTAAGATCTTACAGCGAAGCATCCAAGATGTTTGTAATTCATGGACAAGATTTTAGAGCATATCTTCCAAGATGTTCAAAGTTAAGGACAAGCGCTTCGAGCGCAGCGTCCAAGATGATTGAATGTCAAGGGCACGATCTTACACCGTAACACTCAAGATGATTGAATGTAAAGGATAAAGTCTTACTCCATAGCAACCAAAATCATACAAGATGATTGAAAGTTCAGTACAAGATCTTCTTGGGTAGCATCCAGATCTTCCAAGAACTTGCTATTATTTCTCTTGTTCTGGTCTTCGTTTTTGTTCTTGTTTTTAAAGTTGTTATAGTTGTTTGTGCTCTTGTTTTTTATTAGCACTTCTTATTCTTGTTATTCTGGTTGTTGCTGTTGTTGTTGTTGTTGTTGTTGTTGTTGTTGTTGTTGTTGGTTGTGGTTGTTGTTGTTGTTGTTGTTGTTGTTGTTTTTGTTTTTGTTGTTGTTGTTGTTGTTCTTGTTATTGTTTTTGTTCCTGTTATTGCTATTGTTGTTGTTCTTGTTTTTGTTCTTGTTGTTGTTGTTGTTGTTGTTGTTGTTGGTTGTGGTTGTGGTTGTGGTTGTGGCTGTGGTTGTTGTTGTGGTTGTGGTTGTGGTTGTTGTGGTTGTGGTTGTTGTGGTTGTGGTTGTTGTTGCTGTTCTTGTTCTTGTTCTTGTTTAAAGTTGTTTTTGCAAGGTCTGTGTCGCATAGGCCGGGACTGTCTATCACACCGGGGGGGACATTGTAGATAATATCTTTCAACCAAATAGGGAGGAAAATTGCCATTCGTTTAGTCGAATGCTACGTTTCAATCTTTTGGGGGTTGCCATAACATCTGCCATTGTTCTTCGGAATTCGCTACGAATTGTCTCGCAATATGCAAGCCCGCCTTCTAAACACAGCCAGCCTTTGGTTGCAGACCTCTTTCCGTAAGCAAGCCCGTCCCCTTCTAAGCACAGCCAGCCTTTCGTTGGCGGCTCTTTGACGCTTCGGCGCTGTGCCGCTTCTTGAAGCTTTGCAATGACGCTTCTTGACGCTTTGGCGCTTCTTGAAGCTTTGCCGCTTTGACGCTTCGTGGTGCTTCGACGCCTTGGCGGTTTGCGGCTCTTTGACGCTTCTTGATGCTCTGGCAACACAGCGGCGATGAACACAGGAGACGGCGCCTGCGTCTCAGAGTTGCGGCTTTGCGGCTTTGCGGCTTCAGCGATCCATGGCGGTGGCAACGCAGCGGCGATGAACGCAGGAGGCGGCGCATGAGTCGCAGAGCTTGCGGCTCGGCGGCTTGGCGGCTTGGCGGCTTGGCGGCTTTGCGGCTTTGCGGCTTTGCCGCTTTGCGGCTTTGCGGCTTGCGCGTTCCATGGCAGCTTTGCGGCTTTGCGGCTTTGCAGCTTTGCGGCTTGCGCGTTCCATGGGGGCTTTGCGGCTTTGCGGCTTGAGCGTTCCATGGCGGCTTTGCGGCTTTGCGGCTTTGACGCTTTTCAGGGTGCGCGCGTGTACCCGAACCCGCGTGCAATGGTTTCTCTCTGCTTTTTTTTTTCGTTTCAGGCCTCTCTTTCCTTCAAGTCCTGTCTTGTTCTTTCGGCTCCTCTCATTCGTTTGCAACCTCTCCCTAACTTTCGTTGGACTCCTGCTGACTTTCGTTGGAAGTCCTTCTTTCGCTTCTCTATGCTCTTCTTTCGCATGAGGAGACCTCTCTTTCGTTCAAGTCCTGCCTTGTTCGTTCGACTCCTCTCATTCGTTTGAAATCCTCTCTCTTTCGTTGGACTCCTGCTGACTTTCGTTGGAAGTCTTTCTTTCGTTTCTCTATGCTCTTTTTGTTCTTTTCAGGCCTCTCTTTCGTTCCAGTCCTCTCTTGTTCGTTCGACTCCTCCTCTCGTTGGACTCCTGCTGACTTTCGTTCGAAGTCTTCTTTCGTTTCTCTCTGCTCTTTTTTCGTTTGAGTTGAGACGTCTCTTTCGTTCAAGTGGCTTTCGTTCGAAGTCTTCTTTCGTTTCTCTCTGCTCTGTTTTCGTTTGAGAGCTATCTTTCGTTCAAGTCCTGTCTTGTTCGTTCGGCTCCTCTCATTCGTTCGAAACCTCTCCTTTTCGTTGGACTCCGGCTGACTTTCGTTCGAAGTCTTCTTTCGTTTCTCTCTGCTCTTTTTTCGTTTGAGACCTCTCTTTCGTTCAAGTCCTGTCTTGTTCGTTCGACTCCTCTCATTCGTTTGCAACCTCTCTCTTTCGTTGGACTCCTGCTGGCTTTCGTTCGAAGTCCTTCTTTCGTTTCTCTCTGCTCTTGTTTCGTTTCAGGCCTCTCTTTCGTTCAAGTCCTGTCTTGTTCGTTCGACTCCTCTCATTCGTTTGCAACCGCTCTCTTTCGTTGGACTCCTGCTGGCTTTCGTTTGAAGTCCTTCTTTCGTTTCTCTCTGCTCTTTTTTCGTTTCAGGCCTCTCTTTCGTTCAAGTCCTATCTTGTTCGTTCGACTCCTTTCATTCGTTTGAAATCCTCTCTCTCTCTCTCTCTTTCGTTCAAGCCCTGTCTTGTTTCGTTCGACTCCTCACATTCGTTTGCAACCTCTCTCTTTCGTTGGACTCCTGCTGACTTTCGTTCGAAGTAATTCTTTCGTTTCTCTCTGCTCTTTTTTCGTTTGAGACCTCTCTTTCGTTCAAGTCCTGCCTTGTTCGTTCGACTCCTCTCATTCGTTTGAAATCCTCTCTCTCTCGTTGGACTCCTGCTGACTTTCGTTCGAAGTCTTCTTTCGTTTCTCTTTGCTTTCTTTGCGTTTGAGACGTCTCTTTCGTTCAAGTGGCTTTCGTTCGAAGTCTTCTTTCGTTTCTCTCTGCTCTTTTTTCGTTTGAGAGCTCTCTTGCGTTCAAGTCCTGTCTTGTTCCTTCGGCTCCTCTCATTCGTTCGAAACCTCTCCCTGTCGTTGGACTCCGGCTGACTTTCGTTCGAAGTCTTCTTTCGGTTCTCGCTGCTCTTTTTCGTTTGAGACCTCTCTTTCGTTCAATGTCCTGTCTTGTTCGTTCGACTCCTCTCATTCGTTTGCAACCGCTCTCTTTCGTTGGACTCCTGCTGGCTTTCGTTTGAAATCCTTCTTTCGTTTCTCTCTGCTCTTTTGTCGTTTCAGGCCTCTCTTTCGTTCAAGTCCTATCTTGTTCGTTCGACTCCTCTCATTCGTTTGAAATCTTCTCTCTTTCGTTGGACTCCTGCTGGCTTTCGTTCGAAGTCCTTCTTTCGTTTCTCTCTGCTCTTTTTTCGTTTCAGGCCTCTCTTTCGTTCAAGTCCTATCTTGTTCGTTCGACTCCTCTCATTCGTTTGAAAGCCTCTCTCTTTCGTGGGACTCCTGCTGACTTTCGTTGGAAGTCTTTCTTTCGTTTCTCTATGCTCTTTTTGTTCTTTTCAGGCCTCTCTTTCCTTCCAGTCCTTTCTTGTTCGTTCGAATCCTCTCATTCGTTTGAAATCCTCTCTCTCTCTCTTTCGTTCAAGCCCTGTCTTCGCCTGTCTTGTTTCGTTCGACTCCTCACGTTTGCAACCTCTCTCTTTCGTTGGACTCCTGCTGACTTTCGTTCGAAGTAATTCTTTCGTTTCTCTCTGCTCTTTTTTCGTTTGAGACCTCTCTTTCGTTCAAGTCCTGCCTTGTTCGTTCGACTCCTCTCATTCGTTTGAAATCCTCTCTCTTTCGTTGGACTCCTGCTGACTTTCGTTGGAAGTCTTTCTTTCGTTTCTCTATGCTCTTTTTTTTTTTCTTTTCAGGCCTCTCTTTCGTTCCAGTCCTGTCTTGTTCGTTCGACTCCTCTCATTCGTTTGCAACCTCTCCCTTTCGTTGGACTCCTGCTGCCTTTCGTTCGAAGTAATTCTTTCGTTTCTCTCTGCTCGTTTTTCGTTTGAGACCTCTCTTTCGTTCAAGTCCTGCCTTGTTCGTTCGACTCCTCTCATTCGTTTGAAATTCTCTCTCTCTCGTTGGACTCCTGCTGACTTTCGTTCGAAGTCTTCTTTCGTTTCTCTTTGCTTTCTTTTCGTTTGAGACGTCTCTTTCGTTCAAGTGGCTTTTGTTCGAAGTCTTCTTTCGTTTCTCTCTATACTCTTTTTTCGTTTGAGAGCTCTCTTGCGTTCAAGTCCTGTCTTGTTCGTTCGGCTCCTCTCATTCGTTCGAAACCTCTCCCTGTCGTTGGACTCCGGCTGACTTTCGTTCGAAGTCTTCTTTCGGTTCTCGCTGCTCTTTTTTCGTTTGAGACCTCTCTTTCGTTCAAGTCCTGTCTTGTTCGTTCGACTCCTCTCATTCGTTTGCAACCGCTCTCTTTCGTTGGACTCCTGCTGGCTTTCGTTTGAAGTCCTTCTTTCGTTTCTCTCTGCTCTTTTGTCGTTTCAGGCCTCTCTTTCGTTCAAGTCCTATCTTGTTCGTTCGACTCCTCTCATTCGTTTGAAATCTTCTCTCTTTCGTTGGACTCCTGCTGGCTTTCGTTCAAAGTCCTTCTTTCGTTTCTCTCTGCTCTTTTTTCGTTTCAGGCCTCTCTTTCGTTCAAGTCCTATCTTGTTCGTTCGACTCCTCTCATTCGTTTGAAAGCCTCTCTCTTTCGTGGGACTCCT
>CAMXCT020006445.1:160222-242722 GCA_947184155.2 Cladocopium goreaui
CAATGTGCTCGAAAATTTCGATCCCGAGGCTGCGCGCAATATGCACTGGCACACACACACACACACCCCCACACACACACCAGTTGCTCATGAGCCATTAGCGAAGAAAAGAGCTGGTCCTTCGCACCCGCAGTTGTTCTTGTTCGTGTTCTTGTTATTGTCGTTCTGGTCGTTGTCGTTGTCGTTGTTGTTGTCGTTGTCGTTGTCGTTGTTGTTGTTGTTGTCGTTGTCGTTGGTTGTTGTTGGTTGTTGTTGGTTGTTGTTGGTTGTTGGTTGTTGGTTGTTGGTTGTTGGTTGTTGTTGTTGTTGTTGTCGTTGTCGTTGTCGTTGTCGTTGTTGTTGCTGTTGTTGTTGTTGTTGTCGTTGTTGTGGTCGTTGTTGTGGTCGTCGTCGTCGTGGTTGTTGTTGTTGTTGTTGTTGTTGTTATTGTTATTGTAGTTACTGGTTGTTGTTCTTATTATTGTTCTTGTGGTTGTTGCTGCTGTTGGTGTTGTTGGTGTTGTTGTTATTGTTGCTGTTGCTGTTGTTGCTGTTGTTGTTGTTGTTGTTGTTGCTGTTGTTGTTGTTGTTGCTGGTCCTGTTGTTGTCGTCGTCGTTGTTGTTGTTGTTCTTGTGGTTGTGGTTGTGGTTGTGGTTGTTGTTGTTGTTATTGTTGGTGGTGTTGTTGGTGTTGTTCTTGTTGTTATTGTTGTTATTTTTGCTGCTGTTGTCGTTGTTGTTGCTGTTGATGTGGGTCTTGGTGGTCGTGTTGGTATTACCCCTGCAGCTGTTGTTGTTGTCGTTCTGGTTGTTGTTGTTGTTGTTGTTACTGGTATTTACGGATGTTTCACCATATAACAAAATGTGGTTTCTTGATCCGAAAAGAACAAAAATACTGTAAATTACAATGTTTTGAGTCTGCTCTTAGGGTGCGTGGGAGGTGTGGAGGGGGGGGGGAACTAAAATGACTAGCAATCTCCTGAAGAATCAGGTAACGGGGCTGGCCGCCCTCCCCTTTACTTCGTAAAGTAAAACTCAAGGTAGCCCCTCTGGAGCTACCTTTCGTGATAATAAATTATTAAAATCATTTTCTTGAGGGACAATAATATAATATCAATACTTATCGTCATTATAATTACCCGTTATGACCTTTGGATTGCCATTCGTATAATATTTTATCAACTATATAATTATATAAACATATTTTACATTATTTTACCATATTTCAGCATTCATGACACTTTCCATTCAAAATCACATTTTGTTCCACTGGGGTACGACAGAATGCGCAGCCAAACCACAGCCACGCCAGGGGGAACAGAGTGAGGCGCAATGACCATCACAAAGCTTCATTCATCGTCAAAAAGTGTGCCAGACCGTAGAGACTTCAACATGTAATCTGGAAGGTGTCATCTGGACCCAAAAAGATTCTACTGGTTACTGGACCTAGCCATTTTTAGGTTTCATCCTTAAAATAAACTTTTGGGAGTCACAAGCAGGTAGGAACCTTACGAAACATAATCTTCAGCAGCAAAGTCATACCACACCATCGCTCATTTCTACGGACTTCTCAAGCACTACCCATTCTTACTCACCATTTTTCCGACCATTTTAGTGGTAACATTCATCCAAGTAACCATCGGCATGATGCTCCACTCTGGTGTTCATCCTGGCACTTGTGGCAACACGCCCACCTTCACTTCGTAGGCATAGACCTGGTGCCATTTGCCCAGGCGCCCGGACTGATTTTAATATCCCAAGTCCCTCAAGATCCATCAAGAATTGGTCACCAGCAATCGCTCACTTCAAGTTGGTGCACACTTTCTGAAAGTCAGTTTGATGCAACTGCTTGATCTGCTCCAATCCACATACAGAAATTTCAATGGAAAGCAGTGTCATCAATGTCCAGGCTGCAGGTACGATTAAGCAAAACCGATCAGTAGTGTTTAAGCATTGATCAGTGGGATTGCAACCACTGAGAAGTCGGAGCGACGGTGTGGAAGGTAATTGTCCCACATCTGGTAGCGGGCAGTCTCTCATACTATCACCACCCATGTGGGTATATCAGCTTACACACGCCATCAACATGTACATCAACAATTCATTTTGGAAATGCATTGCCCAATATTTCAACAATGGGGTCCACGTTTGCAACACAGCTTACAGAACGGGAGGCCTGGCTTCCACAGCAAAAGAGCTGGGGTTGAGCTTCATCTGACAATAGCATTTTCATTGACATATTGAACCTATTGGTTGTTGAATAAAATTTACCCCTCCACCTATCAGCCAGGTGGAAAGGATATCTATCCATAGGTGTTTTTCAGGGCGACCCTCCATGGTGAGATGTGGATATCTGGGAGCTGCACATTCCATGCGTCCTTTTCCTTGGCGGGAAAATCAAATTGTCTACGGCCTTGTCCAGTAAAAGCCAAAGTTGTAAAAACTCGGGGGTGCAGTTCCAGTTATACTTGCAGATGCTTAGCCATGCTGAAGGTTGATCATATATAGGGGTTGGAATCCCATGGATATATGTATAATCATCAATAACCTCTGGTCCCCAAGAATGGGCTTCAAGGCTGGCGTTCATCTTACCAAGTAATGGAAGATCAATGATAAGTGGGGATTTGCTAATCCTATCATTTATCAAATGGGTAAATCATATCAAATCAATCAATTCAAATTTAAGAAACAGCAATCCCCACAAAGATAGAAAAGTCAAATCTGATTCCGAAAAAGTGATGACTTTCTTTTCTATTCATCTTTATTACCAACAGGAACTTGCAGCGACTCTAAACATCCAGAGGTCTCTCTGTGGTTCAACTCACTGGGTCTAAACCGCAGTTTTTCCATAGGGGATCTCCAATAGCTGGATGGTTTATTTCATGGAACATCCATCTATATAGATGATAACTAGGGGTACCCACCCATTTTATGATACATCCTTTGAAACATTTATAAACATTTAAGGTATCAAGTGTCATTCCATCAACTGCTTCATGACTCTACTTCAAGGATCATCATCACGGATCTCAAAAACAACTGGTTAACAAGCCTGGTTACCAGTCCCCATTCCTGATGGTTTTTGTCACCCTTCAAAAGGTTTCTCCCATTACTGGGTGAACTTGGCCCATTTCCTCACCACTAGCCATGGTTACAACTGGAGGGGCTAATTGTCTTGGGCTTCCAGACTTCGTCTCCTTCGGGAGTGTCGATGGCACAACCTGCGGAAAACGCAACCAGTAACCAACCATACGTGCTACATGTCGCAACTCCCTGCATCTGTGGCTTACACTCCACCATGTATACCATGATGCTATTGGAAACTGTTCTTTTAGCCTCAAAAAAGACACAGTTCATCCAACTTCTCTCTGGAGGGATAATTTTCTGCGTGGGAGAATTGATGATCACTGGAACATGTGGGGATTGTACTACCATATAGGGCCTATAGGGATAATGGATCATGGGGTAAACCTCAATTCGCAGCTCCTTGGCTCCCCATGGCTCCCCCATTTTTTCCGGAAAAGATGGAGTTTTCAACGGCCCCCCACATCTGCAGTCCCGACATCTGCAGCCCCAGTTGGGATAGTTGAAGGAAAACATGATCATCTTCCCACACCTGGCGCTTGGTTCCTACCCATTGAAATGGTGAGATTGGGGGGGCTTTTAATATTTTTGATCATTGGCTTCACTATGCTTTACTATATTCATTGGGCAAGTAAAAGGTCGAAGGCAAACGCTTTTGAAACCACCAGATCTTGGCTGTCCATTCAGAGGCTCATCCAAAGCCACACCTCATAAACGTTAATATAAACGGCAATAGCCCAATCAACAAGCATGATTTCCTGTAGCAATTTATTCTTTCTCCACATGGTCGCCCCCAAACAACAAAGACAACCTTCCTCCGGTTGGTCACCATGATCCCCGCCCCCTCGGTTGGTATAAACCCTATGAAACCGAATGACCAGCAGAACGAATAACCACATTCTAAGACCATGTTTGGTCAATCATATATCATGACAATGTCATCATTCACCATGGTTGTAGGGATTTTTTCAAGAGATATGATATCTGGATTCAACCAACAATTCACCAACCTGTCATCTTTCGAGTCAACTTGGGATGCTTCACGAGATATCTGGAATCTCACACAACGACAGTGCATCCCATTTAGGAACTTATAACCAACAAAAACAAGTGGGCTATAGCCTAGAAATGGTGATAAGATGTTATAAGTCGTAATCATAATACGGTTATTAGATGTTATTAGCCACTTACGATGCACATCCCAGGAGATGGCTAAAAAAACCCAACGTTGCCAGCCACACTCTCCGTCGTTGGCCGCCGTCCTCGCACACTCCTGGCCAGGGTGATAGGATTTTTAGACCCAAAATCGAAGGTGGACCCTCTAAATCTATGCGGCCTGGAAGAGGATATATCATGATTTATCTGCAGATCTTGCCATTTCGGGAGCTCCATCGTGAAAATTTCGGGGATCAGATCGCTCATGGGGCTTGCGCCGACCTGGCCTCAGGGGTTGAGAATGGCCCCAGATCAGCTGCGATGGTTTCGCATTCGCGCTTGGCTTTCTTCAACTTCATACCCAGAAAGGTGACCTCAGTAGTTCTCAATTCCCGATGACTTCTGCGAACTTACCAAAGTGACTTATATAACTTGTTTTTCTTGTTGCTCACAGGCAGCGTCATGAATCAAGGCATTGGGGGCTCTACTTTTTAAAAAGAGGCACCATCTACAACCCCCAAAAATCGGGAGCCACCTGCATCAACAGAGCAAGGCTGCCACAGTCACATGGACAAAAGGCAGCTCATGATGAATCCGGGATTGCATCCTGAAAATGCCAGCCTTGGTACCTGCTTGTCTGCGTAGTACGACAAAGAAGACGCAAAACACTAGCTATGTATAAATTATCATAAATTCATCAACTCAAAAACAGAGAGGAAACCCAAAGGTTGAAATGCCCAATTTGGATCAATGTGGTTCTTCCATGATTCTGACAATATCTCCACCAGCTCCCTCCTGTGACCAGGCCACATTGGCTTTGTAGCGATAGTCAGAGCACATCTCGCATTTGCCTCAGGCAATCATATTGATCTGCCAAGGGAGGTTTCTGTTTAGAGCCGGCCATGGTATGCAGCAACACAAGAACCCGGGATTACAACTAGCGCCAACAGGATCAAAGAAACCACCACGTCTCTGTCTGGGCTCTATTTGGGTAGGTCAAGGATCCAGAGATGAGGACGATCTTTACCCATATCCATGTGGAACAGTTCGTCATTTGCACCATTGAGCTATCATCATGTTTCTAGGGGAAACATTTTGAAGCAGTTCCAATATAGAGGTGCAACTGTGGAATGGTGGTCCCCGGTACAGGGATCACATTCCCTAATCTCTACCCCATGAGATATGCCATAAATATACGAAAATTCCTCCACCCAAAAATCATGTCATGGCCCCTTTGAAGAATCACCCAGCAGCCACCAATTTGAGTGGCTGCGCCATGGAGGAGTGACGACTGTTTGAACTAGTGAAATTGTGAGTTTGCAACCCGCTTGGGTCAATCTTTGGTGCCAGAACAGTCGACTTCTGAAAGGGAGAGACGTTTCATCTCTGACATGTCCTCTTCAACACGAAAAATATAGAGCGAAGCCACATATTGGCCTTCAAGTCAAAGACTAGACAAGAACTTCAGTTCTCACGCCTGATAAATCCACAATAGGACTGCATATTTCTTCACTATGATGAACAACTACAAACACCATGATCCAGGGTCATGCTATGAACACTTCCAGTGTGAGATGCCTGCCCAAATTCAAGACACCTCTAAATTCTTCAAGAAATCAATAATATCGGTCCTTTTCCGTATATTTGAGTGATATATGTCTCTCCGAAAATGTGGTAGCCTTTCATAAACTAACATATGGAACATCACAACTTTTAATGGCTAAATCAACTATAAATGGCAATTTTCCAGCGGGTACCCCCCAAATCATCCAAATTTTAGTGCATATTTAGTGTTGAAACCCATGCTTCTGGGGATCTCCCATTTTAAGAACCCCTTTTTTCGTCGTCATTTTCCCCACCCAAACAGCCATCTCCAACACCTAGTGACAGTGATCTCCCGATCTGCCACACCAACCTAAGGCCTCAGGACTCTGGAGGCATTGTGGTTACACCCATTGTACATCCCTTAAAAAAAATGTATGTATCTGTATCTGTATGTCTATATCTATATGCATATCTATATCTATATCTGTACAAATGATTTTGTATGTATGTACGTATGTATGTATGTAGGTAGGCAGGTAGGTGTATGTGTATGTGTATGAGTATATATGTATATATGTATATATGTATATATGTATATATGTATATATGTATATATATGTATAAATGTATATATGTACATATGTATATATGTATATATGTATATATGTATATATGTATATATGTATAAATGTATATATGTACATATGTATACAAGTATATATGTATATATGTAAATATGTATATGTATATATGTATATATGTATATATGTATATATGTATATATGTATATATGTATATGTATATATGTTTATATGTATATATGTTTATGTATATATATATGTGTATATGTATATATATATGTATATATGTATATATGTATATATGTATATATGTATATATGTATATGTGTACATACATATATCTATTATGTACTTACATACAACATTTGTGTAGATGTATGGAGGTTTTGTAACTTGTTTAAAATGGCGGACCACGAAAACGCTGGTTTCCCTATTGAGCATGACAATTTTTTGGATGATTTTGGGCCCTCGTCGTAGGAAATCACTCACATGTATGTCTGTATGTCTGTATGTCTATATTTACCTATGATTATCTATGTATCCATGTGTATTTGTACCTATGCATGTCTGCTCGCCCGCCCGCACGTAGGTATAGTGGGTGAACTGGGCTTAGTTGTTTTTTCCCCAAGTAGGGTAGGAACATATGTTCTTCACATCTTCAGGGATAAAGAGAAAAAAACACGCATTTCAATCACGCAGCAACGTATGATTGTTGATTTCTTTTGCATTTTTGTCAGTCAAAAACTATCAAAGACCCACTTTTGATTGCTGTCAACTGGAATTTTTATCGTCGGATGAAGAGGTTTCCAAGATTCCAACAGGCAGAGCCAGTTCCAGAATCCAGTTCGGTAGATTTGCAGGAAACCTCTACATTCATTGACAAAAATCATAAAGAACATCCCAATCCATTGACCCATTCAATCCATTCCTCCTGGGTAATTTTCTGATTCGATGCACATAGAATGGCTGATGAACTCCTCTCAATACTTCTTCCAAGCCAGTTTGGGATCTCTGTGCAGAATTGCCGATTTACCCTACATTTATGGCCATTTCCAGGTGTGCCAATCTCATCTTCCTCCACTTTGGGAAAACATGGGCTACGTTTTGCTCAGCTCCAAGAGACGCTACAGCAGGGTTGATCGAAGCCAGGCGGGCATTCCACCATCTGCCAGAGGTTTTTCAGCTGCAAGTAGGCCACACTTTTTTTTTGCATGGAAAATGGTGCGAAAAACACAGGGGAACATGGGGATTTCACCATGAAAAAGAGAACATTTCTCCAAAAAAGGGGCTGGTTCGTGGAGCGCCCGAAACACGAAACAAGCAGGACGGAGGTGTAATCATGTCAAACAACATGGGTATGATTGTATACAGCCATATCGATATTTGCAATATGTATGTATAAATATATATATATATATAGTTGTATAATGATTGTACATATATATGTATATATATATATATACACATAATACGCATACACATGACCAACGAGACCATACAAGACCTGTTTCTAAACCATCCCCATCATCCCCAAACATATGGCAGCTGTTGGCGCTTTTTTTGAATGCGAAGGTTGCATTGCTTCGCTTTGGTCGCTGCACACGCACTTCCCATGGCCCAGCTACTACAGTCGGATTCGCCGGGGTCACGTCAAGACGTTTCCACGGTCATGCATAGTCGCGTGGCGCAGACCGTTGTTTTCGGCTTATTTTCACCGATGGCATGGCAGATTCCCACGCCCTTGAAACTAAAACTCGGCACCGGCACCAGGAACGCCAGAGCTAAGATTGGGTGCTCGAAACAGCCAGGGATGAAACACAACCATAATCCCATCATGCCATCCTCATAATATAACAATAGACAAAAACAATCCCCATCAACCCGGTCTCGGGAGATAAAGACACACCAAGCCCGAGCAAATCGAACAGTGACATGGCCCGCAAAGAATGGTGACATGTGCAATTTCGGTCATGAAATCATGAAACCCATTCGTTTGCATTTTGCAATAGTGATTGGCGGCTGGCACACCCAAAGAACATGCTGGTCAACACGGACAATCACACAAAATAGTTGATAGGACGCAGAAAACATGAACCTCTCAACCAAAATGAACATAGGATCCAAAAACAAATCCAAAACAAAGGATTTCCCGGCAGAAAACTATCTTATGATCTCAATCTCAGTCTTGCCCCAAAGGTTGGCAGCTCTGACAAAGCACATGCATTTGCGTGGCCACTTGCCACCTTCGCTTGTCGAAAGGTGACCGCAAACTGGCTGAGCGGTGGGTCTTTTTTTGTGCAGGGGCAAGAAATGGTTAGTCATCGTATCCACTCTCGTGGAAAAAAACATAGACCCCAAGGACTCACCATGGGATTGAACCCCCCAACTGGTAGGTTTATGGCTTTGGTCCCTCGATTTGGATCCTACAGATGTATATCTTTGATGTATGCAGCCTGTATGCATATGTATATATATATATATATAAAGAATGATCAATATACTATAATTATCTATAACTACACCATACTATAACTACTAATATATCATAATAGAACCATGTTAACATATTTTTTCAATTTCCTTTGATTCAATTGATGTCCATTGATGGATGATGTCCATTGATGGATCACCGGCACAAATTGCCACTTGACTTCGAGCCATTCAGAGCCACGTAGAAGGGCCTGCGCGAGATCCCCTTGGGATCGCGGTGGGTCGTGGACAACTCCGACCATCGGTGGGAACAAGATGAGACCAAGGTTTTATATATATAATTACAGTATATACATACATATATTTTCAATTATGATACCAATCTTTTTTAAAAGCAGGGCAGTATTGTCGCCTATTTTAAGATGAAAAAGTTGATGTTCCGAAGCCCAAGGGCCTGACAGAGTCTACAAATTGTAGCCGTTGAGCAATGACCCCGGGAGGTCTGAGCAATTTCGTTTGCACGATGAATGATAGCAAGATCTATGACAGTTGGGTGAAAACAAGGTTTAGGTTTCGAATAAATACAAGACGCATTACACAAATGAGTGGAAACACCTTTTTTCAATGTGAAAACATCGAACATTTGTCAAACATTTTATATTCATCTAATTGCATGGACAAAACAAGAGAATTTATGGGGTTACAACTCGACTAATGTGGTAGACCCTCTAAAATTAACCCGCTAACCAAGCATGACTGGGGGTCATTAAAAGCATCATCCCAATTCTAGGGGTACCATTGGGTTTACCACACTGAACCGAATGTTGCCGTGGCAATGGCAGTTTCAAGATTGGCAACCTCAACCACTTTCTGGTTCATGCGCATTTGATTCTTTAAAAAACCCAGCTAGACAAATCAACATGCGAGTAGAACTCCCAGCCATCAACGGAAATTTTCGCTAACCTGATTCTTCAGGTAATCCGACGTCATCCCCAGTCCAATCTTCCAATAGCTTAGTTTTACCATGGCTTGGATAGCCTTGGATACCCTTCAAACAGAGCGGCCTCAACAAATCTCGCGCACATTGCGCAGCTCCTGTGTCTTCGAAACCAATGAGGGGTCCTGACCAAAATGGGATAAACATATTATAGCATATCGAACCTGTTTGTAGAGTGGAATAACAAACTTCTGTAGCACATACATATATATATAATATTAATATAACATAGTATATATATATGATATATGTATATATGATATATGTATATACTATGTACACATATAATACAGTACAGTATATATAACTTTATTTAAGCTAGAGAAATATAGGGCCAAACCATGTGATGTTAACATAGGTGAAGCAAAATCCAAGCTTATCCTGGGGAAAAAACCATCCACCGTTCTGCATGGGGCCATGAGTGCCACAACCCACCTTGAATTAGTCACATACCCTCCGAAAGCAAACATGGCAATGGAATATCTCCCATTTGTAGATGTTCTTCCCATGAAAAAAACGTTTAAAACCTCTATATATACAAAAAAATCAACTGGCTGTCCTGTTTGATCACCGGATGTTATACAGGTATATAGAGAACCATGGCTTCCCCAGTCAGAAACAAACAGCGTGGAACAGCACAGCCCGGATGTCTGCCTGCTGAACTCCCATCGTATTTCTCCCAGTGTCTTGTTGGTTTTACCATGTTTTACCACCACCAGAAACGCTTAGATCTCCGAAAAAATCCCCATAAAATGGGTGAAGTCAGGGAAATCCACTGATAACAATTCAGTTGGGTAGTAATTTTGATTCCTCCCATTTCTGGCAAAATTGGGTGATTGGGGTCTGGTTCATTGTCTTTCATCGAATCTTTTCAACATAAAACGACTAAATTCATCATTCTTCAAAAATAGTAGAATCCAGATATTTACCACCATTCCAACCTTCGCCATCCCAAAAAAACACACACATCTTCTCACCAAATTCTCCCAGTTTGGCCACTTTCTCCCCCAGAAAAGGCGCCTTCACCCTCTGCGGCACGTGGCCGCCAGCCCCTGCCATGCCCCAGGCCACCACCGTTCCCTCCGCCGTCAGCGCCGCAAAGGCGGCCTCAGTGGAACGCAGCAGCTGGACGTCACGGAGCTGCTCCTGCACCGGATGGGGATGTTTTTTTTTGGATGGAGAACTCCAGGGAAAACATGGGACAAATTGGATGAAACATGATGAAACCATGGGAAAAGTGATGGAACATGCTGATTTCACCTAGAAAACATCTTTTATCGCCTGGAAAATTGGGGATTTCATCAAGACTCATCTGGGGAAATGGACAATTCAGCTCTGGTATTCTTTTTAGCATCGAAAAATATACAAATCCATGACATTTATATAGGATTTTCTTTTGCGGACAAACATGATGTAAAACGAAGATTTCACCAAGTTGTATGGCTGTGTGGATTGAAATCTGGGACAACAACAATGCCATTGATGCCTCATTATAGCAAGCAGTAGTCCCTATGGGATGACCATGCCTTATCAGAAAATAATACATATGTATGTGTAATATACAATAATGGTATATGGTATACTATGTGTCATTATATGGAATACTATATGGAATCCATAATGGTTATCCATGTAGTAAACCAATAATAATACTATATGTAAATGGTTTATGGTCATTCCATAATGAGAATCCTCACACTGGCTATACAAATCCCTGCGAAAAAAGAGTGACCAATCCCCAATATGTTGATTTACAATCCCATCTCACAAAAAAAACGGTTGATATACATACATACATACCTACCTATCTATCTGACTATCTATCTGTCTATCTATCTATCTATCTAACTATCTGTCTATCTATCTATCTATCGATCTATCTAACTATCTGTCTATCTATCTATCGATCGATCTATCTAACTATCTGTCTATCTATCTACCGATCGATCTATCTATCTATCCTGTCCTATCCTGCCCTATCCTATCCTACCCTATCCTATCCTACCCTATCCTATCCTACCCTATCCTATATATCTATATCTATCTATATGTATCTAAATCTATCTAAATCTATCTATATCCATCTATATCTATCTATATCTATCTATATCTATGAATATCTATCTATATCTATCTATCTATCTCTATGCCTATTTATCTCTATCTATCTCTATCTATCTATATCTATCTATATCTATCTCTATCTATCTCTATTTATCTCTATCTATCTCTATCTATCTCTATCTATTCATCGAGCTCTCCATCTATCTGTCTATCGATCGATCGATCTATCTATCTATCGATTTATCTATCTATCTATCTATCTATCCATCTATCTATCTATCTAATCTAATCTAATCTATCGAACTGTCTATCTATCTATCGATCTATCTGTCTATGTATCCATCTATCCATCTATCTATCTATCTATCTCTCTATCTATCTATCCATCGATCGGTCTATCTATCTATCCATCGATCGGTCTATCTATCTATCCATCGATCTATCTATCTATCTGTCTATCTATCTATCTGTCTATCTGTCTGTCCATCGATCTACCTATCCATCGATCTATCTATCTATCGATCTATCTATCTATCCATATACCTGTCTGTCTGTCTGTCTATCTATCTATCTATCGATTTATCTATCTATCTATCTATCTGTCTGTCTGTCTATCTATCTATCCATCGATCTACCTATCTATGAATCTATCTATCTATCTATCCATCGATCTATTTATCTATCTGTCTATCTATCTGTCTATCTATCCAGTGATCTATCTATCTATCTATCCATCGATCTATCTATCTATCTGTCTACCTATCTATCTATCCATCGATCTATTTATCTATAAATCTGTCTATCTATCCATTCATCGATCTATCTGTCTATCTATCATCTATCTATCTGTCTATCTATCTATATATCCATCGATCTATCTATCCAGCGATCTATCTATCTATCTGTCTATCTGTCTACCTATCTATCCATCGATCGATCTATCTATCTATCTATCGATCTATCGATCTATCTATCGATCGATCTATCTATCTATCTAATCTGTACACACTAGTTATTTAACATAGCCATAGAAAAGAAGCCATTTATAGATGCATTATGATGATTTACCTAATAAACATGATGGTTTTCCATGGCTACGTTAATAACCAGAGGGTGTGTATATATATATTTATCTACCAATCAATCAATCTATCAATCTATCTATCTTTCTACTATGGGTTATCATTATTATTAGTATTACTATTACTACTATCACTATTATGGGTAATATTACTAATAGTAATAATCCCCAACCATAACCAGTACCACTTTTCGCCGGTCGCTCCTGCACCTCGGAGGCATCTCCGCCGTGCTTGGGACTTCCCCAGGCGACGACGCGGCCGTCTCGGCGCAGGGCCGCGAAGGCCATGTGGCTGCAGCAGATGTCACCAACCTCCACCAGTTGATCCTGGAGCAATAAATCAACGGATGGGCTGTCAATACATACTATGTATATATATATATATAAGTTGTATGTATACAGTATATGTGTATGTATATATATATATGTATGTATATTATCTACAAGATATATTTATGTATATGCGTATATATATATATATATATATATCGATATGAACTGATTAATGCACTGTATAATGCACCGCAGCTGATGTTGGCTATTTGTATACACATATATCAGCTATGGTTAATTTATTCATCGGCTAGTGGACATATCCAACCATTATTGGTGAACCAAATCAATTAAGGAGTGGCTGCGTTCAACCCCTGTTGGTTGATGATTACAGGGGGTTATACTGCCCAAGGTATCAGGGATGATCATATTTCATTATGGGAACCCTTATCAGCCAACCAGTATAATGCAAAGACAAAGGGTTTTGAAGACTCCTCAATCAAAGGGTTATCAATGGTTTGTAATGTGTATATAATTCCATAATCGCATTATGTGGAAGAGCCAAAGCCACGGACCGTCCCCAAAGCTTTACCATAAATGGGTTGACCATATCATCCCCAAATACTAGATACCCTCTGGTAAACAAACATAGCTATTGAAAATGGCCATTTAGTTCGCTGATTTACCCATTAAGAATGGTGATGTTCCGTAGTTATGTAAACGTTCACCAGAGGGTAATACTAGTAGCATAAAGTAGCTGTCGGCGCTGTTCGACATTGCCTGGTGGAGTGTATTGGATGGCCAAAATGCTCGGAGCAACGGATCTTTTTGAAATCGGCGCCTCGGCGACTTCCTGCTGCCATGGTGAATTTGCTTCCCTTTTGGCCGACTCAGAACCTTTGCCCGGTTGGTTCAAGTGATCCTGACATATCCTGACTATCTCAGAACTGTGGTTTGGTTCTAGTGATTCTAGTGGTGGATGATGTTGATGTCGTGATTCCCAAGCTATGTTCAGTCCAGAATTCCCATGAAACCACCATTCAACCTGCTTTCTATATTGGGAATAATTACCCCCTGGTAATCAAACGTGGCAATTGAAAATCCTAGTTTTAATGGGTTTTCATAGGAAATTCATCAAACTCTTTGTTCTTTTTTTTTTTCCGCCAGCCATGTTGCACTACCAGAGGGTAACCGCGCCCGCCAGGGTCAAGCCTGGCCACACCCCGCCTTCATCGATATGTTAAGATACTTCCAACTCTTCATGAACAAATTACGTTGATATCCATTGATGAGATTGAAAATAGATTGAATATCTAAAAAATATCCCATCATGTTGAGATAGAAAAGCTATGAATATCAATTGATGTTGAGATATACTGATTAAATACTGATTCATCTTCACCAGTCCCACATTTTTGCCGTTGCCACATTGGGCCCATCCCATCCACCATCTCCAGGTCCTGTACGTTGCTGGCATCACCACCAGCATACCACGGACCCCAGGCGACCACTGAGCCGTCACCTTTTAGAGCTGCGAAGGCCAGGGTCGACGAAAAGACCCGCTGCACGTCGGTCAGTTGATCCTGCTACCGCGGAGCAAGCGGAGGCACCGCAGCACCGCAGCAAGGTGTTTTTTGTGAGTCATCCCATAATCACTCTTAATATATCTTAATATCAGCTACACCTCCGTTTGTATGGTCCCAAATCAAGTGTCCTTTCCCTACCGAATCACGGTTTCTTGGGGGTGTTTAAGATTGGGAAGGGATTAAACATTGTTATGCTTGAGAGTTGATATGTCACAGCTGGAATGTAAATCCTTGAAGTCTTGTCACAATTACAATCAATTACATCATAGAACTGGATGGGTAATGGTCAAATCAAAGCAGTACCAATCGTTGCCATTTCTTGAGATCTGAAATGATACATTTTTGAAGGTCAATAAGCTTTATGAAGCCCGGAAAATGAGAGTCCTAGGTCCTAGTTTGGACACGGGGGGTCCTTCATGGTCCTTCTACGTTTGTGCAGTTTTCAGTGGCTGGACAACTCGAATGATTGCCGGCTTTTGGCTTCCCATCTTTGATTTTTCCTCGATTGTCGGTTGATCAATTCACAATACCAGAGTTTTCTTGATTTCATGCCACAGTTGGGTCAGTTGACATGCTGAACATGCGCTACACCAAGAACTTGATGGTTGAAGACTTCATATTTCATCATATTTCCAGATATTTCGCACGAAAAAAGACCTCACTTTGGGGCGTACCTTTTTTTCAGACCCAGGAAGGAGGTCCTTGATTTTGCTGCTGTCACAGGCGCCCCATGAAACCACATGGCCATCCGCACACAGGGCAGCCACTGAACCTTGGCTGTTGCTGTTTGAGTGTTGACGGGGGTAGCAACTGGTTTAACATGGCAATGAAAGATCTCAGATATATAGGGATGTGTGAAACTTGTCAACTCCTTAATTGGATGGTTTCATAATTCCAGTCCTAAACATGAACCATTTTGTTTGGTATTCGAAGCTTATGACATGTTAGGGTCTTTTTTTTGGTTTGGGCCTCAGTCTGGTAGTTTCAACTCATCAAGTATATCAAAAAAAAAGGGATCATCATATGCTTGGCAATTTTTATGGGGTAAAGGCACCAGCCAGCAGTTCAGTGTCCATTCCCCCAATCAGATCCTATCAGATCCCCCACCATATTTTCTCGGTTGATTTGGGTGTAGCACCTTCCCATGTGTTGCTGGTAATGATCTTCCCAGGCAAATTACTGAAAAGTGTCTATGTACATCAGCCAGGGTGTATTTTTGTACCCGAAACCCCTTATGAAAACTTTCTGGGAAAATCCATAGGAAACCACCACAGGCCGGGCTGGGAAGACTTGCTTTCCCCAGAGCAACCCAGTGACACAATTTTTCTCCGATCCTATCAGATACTCCCAGATCTTCCAATTTTTGTAGCTGGTTCGTGGAAAACTCACCATTTATATCTACATCCCTCAACATGGCAAAATACTATAAAAGCTGTGCCGCACAAACATAAAAATATATATTATATAAACATATCATAACTATCGGTCACCAATCGCTTTCCCCTTCAGATCCTATCAAATCCCAATCTTTTCTTGGTCCAACTACCCAGTTGATCATTCATCAACTACATCCCCCGATTTTTGATGGTTAACCCCCAAACCAATGATGGTGAAACCATGTTAAACCCCCAATGTTGCCGGTTAACCCCAAAATTCTCTCCATTTCCCAGAAAATTCAATTATTGTGCCATTTTTTTGGTTGTGAACTCCCAAAAATTGCCCAAGAATCTCCACTTCATGATACATCTGATACCTCTCTTGTTGCTTCCACGACTTCCTCCCATCCTGCTGCCAAGTCTCCCTCACAGGCGAAGACCTCCACCACCTGTGTCAGCTCCTCCCAGGGCTGCCCGACCACTGGCAGATCCCCCCAGCAGACCATGCGACCCTCGCAGGTCACGGCGCAGAAGGCGCCATCGTTGCTGCTGAGGTGGTGAATGTCGACCAAGCTATCCTGGGAACTGCGGATTTTGGGCCTGAAAAATGCTGGAAACGATGGGGATTTTGGGAGCGAACCGAGGGATTTCACCAAGAAACTTGGGGATTTACTTCGCCAATTTCTTGGGATGTAAGCAACGACCATGAGGATTCAGCTATAAAAAACTGTCATTTCACCAATGGCAATGTGGATTTTATCATCAAAAGTTAGGACTTCACCACGATTGATACAACAACAATAGAGATTCAACCATCAACAGGGGGAGATTTAAGGAACCAAATAAGGATGTAACCATAGATATGCCCATGCTTTTCGGGTGGGACCTTGAACTAGTGGTTGGTGGTTTCATCAACACCGGGACAACCCGCAACACAGTTAAAACCGCAAGCCGGACGAGACGGTGAATAAACTTAGCGACCGTACAAATTTCCTACTACCTACGACTCCTAGAGCATGGTTGACATGTTGCAGTAAGAGACTCGTACTACCCGATCACTGGGAGTCCCGGTTTTTTCCACCGCGACCCTATACACCAATTTGGACTCAAGCCCCAATGCAGGCTCATGGTTCACATCTATATATATTCTGGGCAGGACGTTCGGGCCTGATACCAGGGGGGTTCAGGGTACAGTATCGTCTATTTTCGGACAGTCGTCATGACAGCCACCCAGATTCTGATAAATGGTAAGTTTACAAACACCATTTTCCAGGGTTACATTGCTTTGTTTGAAAATAGGCTTTTCAAAATCCAAGAGTTTATCAGCGGTTTTCCCATAAATTAAGATGATGACATTTGATGGGAAAAAACGATTTCAGACATACCAAGGATCACATTTATTTTAATATCCCATAAAACATCGCCTTTATGAATCCATGTGTATGATATATATATATATACATGAAACATCCAATTAAACCCATATTATATCGTTGATGGTCAAATCCACATCATGCTGATATAGCAGCCCCAAAAAGATGGGAATGTCAAATCCTGTAGTGATACTGTACTTTTCTATTTTTTTGGGGTTACAGTACTATACATATATACATACACATATACATACATACATACATATACACACATATATATATACATATCTATTGATATTACACAGACACACACACACATATATATATATATGTATATGTAAATATGTATATATATATATATTATCATATATCCCATCAAACATCCCCAGCCCCCGGTTTTCCCTCACCGCGTCTCTTCCAGTGAACTGGGCACCTCGCCGCCGTGCTCCGTATCGCCCCAGCAGACCACGCGGCGGCTTCGCGTCAGTGCCGCAAAGGCATAGTCCGTGGAGTAGATCTCCAGCACCTCCGACAGCTGTGCCTGGCGAAAATGCCGAGACACCCAGAAATGCCATGGGAAATGACCGGAAATTTCCACGGGAAATGACCATTTCATATCATATCATGACATTTTCAGAAGACGTTTTTCGGATCCCATGATTTTTTCCGAAGTTTCCCTGCACTTTCCCATGACTTTCTCCCATGACTTTCCCTCCCCCGGTGCCGTTTCGTTGGGCCTGGACCTTTCGGCTGTCGCCGCCGCCGCGAGGCATGCCCCAGGTCACCACTGAGCCGTCCTCACGATGCCATGGGGACAGCAACCTGGGACTTACTATCTGGTAAACATACAAAAAGCTATTGAAAATGGCCATGGAAATAGTGGATTTACATGATTTACCCATTAGAAACATGGTGATTTTCCAGTTCGCAAACTGTAACGTTTACCAGAGGGTAAGCGTGATAACCATCCCAAATGGGGACATAATCATGACACCATGACATAACCATGACATAAGCATGACATAATATGTATTTGAGGTTATATTTGAAATACATAACAATACATCTTTTCACAAACCAATTTTTCACAATCCAAATATAAAGATGGAAAACATACCAAACAGCTGGAACGTAACTTGAAGCATCGGACGTGGTTTGAAGCATCGAACGTTGGGGAAAAACCATCAGCAAAACAGGGACTGGGGGACTTAACCCAGCAACAATTTGGGATTTATCAACACATGAATCAAAGAATTTGGGATTAAACCAATATTGAACCATCATTTGGGAAGAATTATGGTTTCATCAACACATGGAGATTGAATCATCGGCCTTGGGATGAATAGCACCAGTTCTCAGCCTGCTGATGCCCAAGCGAAACTTGAGATGGAACATGGCAATCTCCAAAAGACACACATGCCTTTCTCAGGAGGCTACATGATGCAATTCCCATTTTGGCACATGCTGGTAGTTTATCGTCGGCTACTGGTATCTCCACTTTTGCTGGGATTTATCATAATATCACATACCAGTAGGATGTTCTTTTTTGTCTCAATCAATGAACTTCCCATTTTCAATCTGCAGCAAAGACATCATTTCGTTTGGATTTCTCTGGTCGTCTCCCCATGCGTTGCTGCTTCAGCCCTGCAATGCCCTGCTCGGACGCCTTCTTGAGCGCAGCAAAGGCGACGGAAGAACTGAAAATCTTCGTGACGTCCTGCAACTGATCTCGCACTGCAGTGCCTGAGCTTTTGGGAAGCTGGTAGAGCACAGGAGACGTATTGTTGTTGCGAAGAAAAAAACAAATGGAGGCCGTTCACCAACATCATTCTAAGGCTGATGATGATGATGATGCTGATGCAAACAAGGTATGGACTAATCCCCTGACCCAAGTTTACCTAGTGGCTGGTTTGATCCACCTGGGGAAATCATGACAAAAAAGGTGGATGTAGGAAATGATTGGTAGTTTAGCTGGTTGGTGGTGTACCTACCCCTCTGAAAAACATGAGTTCGTCAGTTGGGATTATGAACTTCCCAAAATATGGAAAAATAAAATTCATGTTCCAAAGCACCAACCAGTTAGCCACTGCCCAAAGTATTAGTAAAAATTGGGATGGACTTGCAGACTAACTCTGTCTATGAATCAGCAATGGTGGGCCACCTTCAGCTCAAAATTTCGACGCACCCAATCAACTCCAGGCAATCCCCTATTTGTATATATATATATAAGCAGTTGCAACCTTGTTTATTTCTGGCATATCATCATTTTGGTTGGACAAGACATGTTGAACTACATTGTTACATTTTTATTTTCATTTTTGCAAGTTCTATACCCATTTTGGGTTAGTTAACCCCTTCAGGGTTCGTCCAACCAAAATCAAAAATTAGGAGACCCCAAAATAACATTATATATATATATATATGTAATGATTATGTTGGATCATCATTTTTCCCAGCTGAAACTGTATATTCGGCCTAAACCCTTTGAAGAGAAACCCAAGGCCAGAGGTCAGTCGCAGGGGCCTAGTCATCGGATAGTTACTACAGCCCAATTATCCTTGATGGTATAAGCTATGCCATAATATAAATTTGAGTATATACATTATATGGACATATCTAAATTATATATATACACATATCTATGTATATATATATATACACATACATACATACAATACAATACGATACGATACGATACGATACAATACAATACAATACATGGAGCCATATATTTATGTGACCTTTCAACACCCTTGAATTGTCGCAACACCATCCCAAATCCTTGATAAAACACACCATTCCGAATCATTCATTCCTTGGGGCACTGAATGCACACCACAAGGTTACCAGTTCAATGTGGAAAATAATGATAAGCCATTGGCTGTGGGTATCCAACTTTTGGGCAAAGTTACTTGTCAATCAGGAAACCAACATTGCCCAACATCTGGCAGTCCAGGTATATCTCACACACCCACGTCTAGGGAATCAGCCACTGACATTACATGGCTCAGCAGATCTTGCTAATGTGAGCCCGATCTTGAAGGGAACACCAGCATCAATCACCTGGGGTTTTGTTTTGGGGTTTGTCTACAGATTTCGGGGAATCCGCCATTCCATCCAGTGGTCTAAAACCTCCAAGGTACTGTCACCTCCAGCATACCATGCACCCCAGGTCACCACACTTCCGTCCTGCCGAGGGCAAGGGGTGCTCAGTATTATTTATTTGCTTTGATGGTAACCTCCGGAAATATGAATACTGATTCCCAAATTGAAACTAAAACTGAGACATACTGAGACCATTTTGGGATGATTGCCATTGCATCCATTCCCAAAAAACATCATTACCCTCCATGAATCAAACATGGCTTAGCATTTACAGATGAGGTTCCCTTTTAGACCACCATAATTAGTTCGATGATTTTCCAGGCAGCCATATTTGATTACCAGAGGGTAAGAATTACAAAACATACTAAAGAGAGGTCGCTATAGATTACCCATCCGCACGGTTTTTATCTGTTTTTCATTTTGCTACGAACCCAAAGCAGCGTCATTAAGGCTCTGCTTCGACATGGCATGAAATCACTCATGAGGACATGCGTCGTTCCTGCATGGATCGATGACGATATCCCCCAGTCGGACTGGGCGCCTGCTTCACTGCGGCAAAGGAGGAGTGCGTGGCATAGACATCCCGCACATCTGTCAACTCACCTTGCACGGCTTCGCCTCGGGAACTGGGAAACAGGGAAGACGGGAACAGGGATGGGAGCAACAACGAATTTGGAAGATTGATCAAGACTTCAACAAACACTTGGTGTGTATATATATATATATTTTTTATTTATTTAGATATAAAGGATCAAAAAAGGCACATATGATATACACAGTATGATATCAATATACTGAACAAAGATGAGTAAGTGATTACATAACTATAACCCATGGCTGGTTTTCACATCGCTTTGCAGCCGGAGTTTTCTGGATCATCCCGAACCGTCCAGTTTTTTCATGGGATTTTCCAAGCACCAAATGACACTGAATTCCATCATCTTCCCACAGATTTCGCAGTAGATAGCTATCGATTCACATACCAAAAAAAATCGATGAAACTTCCCTTTCCACCTACCTTCATCCAGTTTCCAAAATCATTTTCATATGTGTTTCCATTCATCGTCCATTTTCCGTGTCTGGGTGTGCCCAAGCATGGGGGAGGTTCCCCCAGATGAGATGTTTAATGAGAAACTGATGAATCAACCATAGGATTTTCAGACAATATCCATGAGTTTTCATCCAACTTACATTCACCTTCCCATCAGCTGTAGGTCAAAACACCAGTATCCTTTTGTTCACATGAGCATGCTCTAAGAGTAGCTGCTTCCTCTGGATCTTCATTCCCCACAAAAATATGGTAATCCCCAGCTTTCGACCCCCCAAAAGCCATATTTTCCCCAAAAAGTCACCCAAAAATCACCTTCAGTCACTTCAGTCCCAAAGATGTCCGACATTTCCAACACAATTTGCCAGGTGGCTGTCTCCTCCCGCATGTGGTGAGCCCCAGGTGACCACTTTGCCATCCACCAGCGCCGCGAAGGCGCTATGGCTGCCGACCACCGCCCTCACGGACACCGAGGACAGCGAGGAAACCGAGGCCGGTAAGCTGCCACCGGTGAGGCTGTCACCCCAGGGCTGCAGGGAACCTGACGACCAAAAAACAATGGGAGGGATGTGAAAATACAAGAAAGTGATATGATTGGAATATGAATGGAACATAAATAAATCTGTTTTTTTAATGAATATGACTGGAATATTGATGGGCTGTTATTGGAATATTCATGGCATATTAATTGAACATTGGTTCATGGCCCCTGGCAATCTCATAGCTATGTGGCTGATTGCGACAGTGGGATCATGGGATTGTAAAACATCATGGCGGAGATATTTCTTCGAGTAGAAATCTATGATTATATGTATATATATATATGAATATGTACGAGTATGTGCATATACATATATCAAATCATTAAAAAATACTAGGAAACATCATCACTTACAATAAACCTCTGAGTTTTGTTTGCATGATCAATGGTCGGATGGGATTTGAACCATAATGGGAATATAATGCGACATTGACTGGGAAACCCCCCTTTTTTAAATCAAGGATAAATTTACACATCAGCGTCATCATGGTGATATTCAACGATCTTCCAGCGGGTTTTGTAAGATTTTTGTATCAAGCAGTGGAAAAAGAACCGACGACATCTTTGTTATGGTTAATATTGGATATCCCGTTCCACTGTTTGTTGGTTCGTATCTGGATATCCATCATAAATCTCTCTTTCTATATTTTTGGAATCAACTTGGAAAACCAAGGACATCTACTATGATCGCCAACCTTAGATATCCCTCCAACATGACAAGAAATCATGCCACTCTGCCATTCGCCAAGGCTTACCGCGTGGAACTTCATTTTGTCAGGTCAGGTTTGGGGAGACGAAAAATGTGTATGGCATCATCATTGAGGAGCAAAGGGCCCCCACAAATTCCCAAAAGTATCATCTTAATTCATCTTATCTTTTATGTTTTATGTTTTACGTGAAAAAGGTTTGAAGCGACCAACCATACTAATATATAAATTTCAGTAAATCGTAAGGACAATTCCATTCACGCGTGGGGGGTTGTTTCCCAAGATTCACGGCTGACACGAGAAAAGCCATCTCTCACCCTCGCTGATGATAAAATGGACATTGAATGCGAAAAACATACACATGCACATGTAAGAAGTATTTCCAGGAGTACTTATAGTAACTCACAGAACAAAAACATGAAACACCAAACACATGTGCAAAGATATTTCAAGTGGATTTTCATCATGCATTTCACCCTATTTCCCCATCCATCTGGCTTTCCGAACCCCCCAACCATCGCTCCAGGGCGCCGTCCTCCCTGAGACACACGAAGGCGCGCAGATGCCGTGGCCCTCGGGGCACTTGTCGCTGGCTGTCCACGGTGGCTGCCACCAGGTCGCCGTCCGAGAGGTGGGCTGCGATGGTCCAGGAATTTCGCCTCTGAAGTGAAGTGCTACAGTGGTTGAAGGTGGTTAAAGGTGGTGAAGGTTGGGCAAAATATGGAAAAATGATGAAAAATGGTCAAACTTATGTTAAATTTATGAATTCTTGGAATTGGATCTCTAAACTCGATCTTTTGGCGGCTTGCTGGGGGAAAAACCCTGATTTCTCAGTTGGTTGGTTTAAATGAAGCGCAAAAAAGAGGAGAAACATGAGGTTCAGTTTATGCGGGTCGTAAAAAGATCCATAGAGGATAGTGACTCCAATAGAAAGCAACTGAGCTGATTGCAACGCCACCCAAGTCATAAGCTGAGAAAAATGTTGTTCTTCATTCCAAGGCAACTTGGGTCCAAAATAAAATTCTATCGTGACAAAGAAGTTTTAATTCCGTTAAATTTAGGGGTCAGGGTCCCCTATTCAGACAAATCCTCGTGCTGAAGAGAATTGAGGTGGGAGCTGATTAGTAAGGGTAAATCTAGGCATGGATTGTTATGAGGTTAAATAAAACTCACTTGTCAAGAACAGAAAGGTCAGGATGAGCCATGCCACCACTGGTTTTGCATTACCAAAGCTTCTTCTGTCGTTGCCATTGCAAGGGGAGTCTCGGATAAACGTTTGACGCAGGGAGGATGAAAGGAGGTACCAAAAACCCTGCAGCAGAAAAACCAGATGCGAACAAACAGTACAATTTCATGTTTTCAACATCTAAGAGCCAAGAGGTTGAAACAAATCATAGCTGTGGCATTCTGCCGGGGCATCTGGTCATACTTGGGTCATACTGTGTCACGCCACTGTACCTCAGGATCGCATTACTTCCGTCATACGGCATTCATATGGGTTTGTCTGAAAATGGGATGTCTCAAACTTGATGATCATCATTTTCCCCTTCCGCAGAGGACCAATTTGGGTTAGTTCATTTTCATCCATTTTCCAACCCATGACTTAAGCAGGTTGGATCTCCGACCCTGTGTCTTTTCATGCTTTTCCTATGCTTTTCCTCCTGTGTTTTTCTCATGATTTTCCGATGCTTCAGTGCCCCAAGTTGGCTTAGCCGCTAAGCCGCAAATCGCCAAGGCGCAACACGGTGCTGTCTCTCCCATGGACCATAGACTTCAAGGGAACCTGGCCGCGATGGCCGGAAAACCCATCAGGGATGGCATCAATTTTCCCGCAAATTCTCGACAAACCTCATCTATTTCTTGCGGAACTTCAAGATCCCAGCAATCAACCCCCATCTTTGAGGTTAACCTTTGGTAGTTATGACTTCTAGAATTCCAGTTATACAAGGAGACAACTAACTGGAAGTGTTGAGGATTTGGTTGTTGAATTTTGGGTACCCAATTCTACACCTCAGTTGTATAAACATATGGTATCAAACCTTACCTGTGATACGTGCATGGGTAGAATTGGTAGAGGCCCATCATTGCGGAAACCCACACTCTTGGCATTTGAGCAGCGTCCAGCTCGAGTTGTGTACTCTTGGATTTGTGTTCTAGAGATTTCTGTAGACGTGGCTCATGACCTATGATGTATATATATATATGTGTACATAGATAGATTAGATGAGATGAGATGAGATTAGATTAGATTGGATCAGATTAGATCAGCTCTGATCAGATTAGATTAGGTTAGATGAGATTTTGTATGTATGTATGTATGTATGCATGTATGTATGTATGTATGTATGTATGTGTGTGTGTATGTATGTATGTATGTAGGTATGGATTAGATTAGATTAGATTAGATCAGCTCAGATCAGATTAGATTAGGTTAGATGAGATTTTGTATGTATGTATGTATGTATGTAGATGTAGATGTGGATGTGGATGTGGATGTGGATGTGGATGTGGATGTGGACGTGGACGTATGGACGTATGGACGTATGGACGTATGGACGTATGGATGTATGGATGTATGGATGTATGGATGTATGGATGTATGGATGTATGGATGTATGGATGTATGGATGTATGGATGTATGGATGTAGGGATGTAGGGATGTACGGATGTACGGATGTATGTATGTATGTATGTGTATGTATATGTATACGTATATGTATATTTATATGCAAATTCACATGTAAATGTATACGTGTACGTGTACGTGTATGTCTGTCTGTCTGTCTGTATGTATGTATGTATGTATATATATATATTATAATATGTTATATATATATGTATTCTACCTATACAAAAAATGCCAAAAACCTTCCCCCTTCTGTGACCATTCCGAAGGTTTTTCTATCAGCTGCCAAATCCAAGGTGACAGCGCCAAAGTCTGGATTCAACATCTCAGGTGTCCTCAAACATGGTTGGGAAATCCCCCAAAATTGGCAGGTGCCTTGAGCTCATCTTCTGCTTTGCGCCTGCGGTGATTGATATGGCTATTTGGGTTGTGTCATTTTCAGACACACCCATGTCAAGGATAATATACCTGGAAGCTCCACGTCTTTACAGGGAACATCATGTCTATAAACACATGGATGTTCCTGCAAACCAGTTCAGATGATTGCCAAAGGGATATGTCTCAGCCATCTCGCATGATTTTCCCAAGATTGGATTTACAATATGGCATCGACATGAGGCTTTGAGTTCCTCCTGCAAATTTGACTGACTAAGGTCAGTTTATGATCATGTCAGCGGCTCATGAATGGTCATGATTTCAGGCGCCATGTTTATTATAAGGACGTACTTATCTAATTACCAAGTTAGCACTACCTGATTACAAACTAGTCATTTGTGGATCGGCCGTAATGAAAACCATCTCTTATCGAATGTCAAAGTTGGTGATCAAGTGGGTTCGCTCCAACAAGTGATGTCATGTGTTATTCAAATCGCCAAGACAGTACCCCTTCAGGGGTTTATTACGTAATCCGTTGAATTCCGTTGAATTATGCCTGATAAGCGAAAGGCCAAATCTTTGATACCCCGCCAAACAAATCAAATCATAGCTGAGTAGATATCCGGATCAAAATGACAAAACATGAAGGTGTGCTTAATTACCAATCACCAGTCGGTGTACCCATAAATCAATATGTATATATATATATATATTTATCACAATTTCACATATAGCGTATATCTGAAAAAAACCAAATAGCCACAGTCTATACTCTATCAAAAAAGTAAATTTAAAAAATATAGGAAAAGTAAAATTCAAACAAATAACGGCACACCCTGTTAAAAAAACAAACTGCAACTTTTTCACTTCACTTTTTTTAGGGGGTAAGAAAGGGAAATCGCAATGTAACTTTTTGAATTTACATTTTTCCCCAACAGCGTAAGCTAATGGGGTCTTCAGCCCAGGTTCCGGAAAAGGGCCCGAAGGTTCCGGAGAAGGTCTGAGAGGCTTTGGTGCAGAGTCGCAGAGCCAGGTCACGTTCAACAGGGTTCCGGAGAAGGTTCCGGAGAAGGTCTGGGAGGGTTTTGTGCAGAGCCAGGTCAGGTTCAACAGGGTTCCGGAGAAGGTTCCGGTGAAGGTCTGGGAGGCTTTGGTGCAAAGCCAGGTCAGGTTCAACAGGGTTCCGGAGAAGGTTCCGGAGAAGGTCTGGGAGGCTTTGGTGCAAAGCCAGGTCAGGTCCAACAGGGTTCCAGAGAAGGTTGTGCAGACCCAGGTCAAGTTCAACAGGGTTCCGGAGAAGGTTCTGGAGAAGGTTCTGCTGAAGGTCTGGAAGGCTTTTGCGCAGAGCCAGGTCAGGTTCAACAGGGTTCCGGAGAAGGCTCCAGAGGGTTCCGGAGAAGGTTCCGGAGAAGGTTCCGGAGAAGGTTCCGGAGAAGGTTCCGGAGAAGGTCTGGGAGGCTTTGGTGCAGAGCCAGGTCAGGTTCAACAGGATTTGCGGCCATTTCATTCGCGGAAACCTAGCTGAAGTGTTTCCAGCGCTTGGCTTCGCAGCACGCTTTAGAAAGATTTGTTAAAATACAACGTTACGGCTGTTTGGGATACCACCGAAGCTTGTTTATTTCGCCGCAAAGGCTTAGAAAGTATTCTTCCTTTTTTTTTGGGAGAAGTCTTTTGCTTGCATCGCCCGGCTGTTGTTGGCAGCATTGAAATGGGGGCGGGGGTGTTCTACGAGGAAAAAATCATGGCTTCGCGGACCAAGTTTTGGGTCCGTAGTTTTGCTGAAAATCGGTGCCGCCAATGCGGGGCCTCTATAGTAGTTCTGCTGCGCATCAGCTTGCTGCCAATTCGTTTTCTGCTTGTCTCTTGTTCAAAGGACCGTGCCACAGAGCATATCGGCCAAACCCCGAGCAAAAAAAATAGGTGAGGAGGACAACCTGGACCAAGTCAAGCTTCTCACCATCGAAATCAACCTCCAGAGCGCAATGATCTCGCAGGTGACTAGGGCAGTTAAAATTAAGGTTGGCAGCTTGACATACTGAGGAGGCCACATACCAACGGCGCCAGTTTGACAATAGTTTTATGGACCAAAATTCGGGGACGCTGATATGCGAAATTGGATGCCCAGAGGCATATCTGGACCGTGCTTCTGCCAGTGCAAAGCAGGTGCTGTTGGCGCTTGCGTAAGAGTGATACGTGTATTTCTTTTGCGCCTTCTGTAGCTGGATGGAGGTCTGCACCTCAAGCAAGCCCACCTGAGGCACCGCAGTGACCAAAATATGTGCAGAACTGTGTGATTCTGCCGATGCAAAGCATTGAGAACTTTTTCCAAGACGTTCCCAGTCGTTATTCAGTTGTATTCAATCGTTATTCCAGTCGCTATTCCGTCGTTATTCCAAACGTTATTGCTCGTCTCCAGGCGTTTCCCAATCGATTGTTGAAAAATGCTTTAAAAAGTTGGGGTTGTGCAAAAAGGTATCGGTTGTTGGAAGAAAACTTTTTTTGGCTTGAGTGATCTTGCATTCAAATTAAGTGGCTTCTACCCAAGCCGGCACCTTTGCGAAGTTCTCAGCTTGGCGGCCGCTGCTTTGTTGGAAGGGACACAATTAAAAAAGTAGTTTTTGGACACAGCGCGCGGGCCCAAAATCAAGGCCGTCTGGCGGACCCAAAACTGCAGCCAAGTAGGGGGTTTTACGATACCAAGCGCAAACAGCTAACTTTTACCGCAGTGCTTGAGCCAAAAGTAAAGGTGGCGAAGCCAAAATGAGTTCTTCACACTTGGCAAGACTAGGTAGATACAAGGGATGATAAGAGGGATGCCCTACGGCTATTCACATGTCACACCACAACTAAAAAAATGTGTAAAGTATGCGCCTGGCAAATCGCAATTTTGGAACATGCAACATGCAATTTTCATTTTTCCGTATTTATTGATTTTTTGAGACTTACAATTGCTTTTTTTGCTCAGATTGACATTGTCACATTTTTAGGTTTACATTTTTTTACATTTTTTCAATTCTCATGAGCAGTTGCATTTTCAGATTTGCGTTTCTTATATTTGTTTTCAATTCACATCAAAAGTTACATTTTCAAATTATATTTTGTTCATATTTCTAATCGTTTTAAGTTTGTGGAATCTAGCAGATTTAGGGCATTCAGACACACACGCACATACATATATATATATATATACATATATATATACATATATATATATACATATATATATACATATATATATACATACATACATACATATATATATATGGATCATCTTCGATCCATATCCAACCGACATACCCTCTGGTAAACGAACATAACTATTTCCAAATCACCATGAGTAGGTAAATCACCCATCAATGGGCCATTTTCCACATCCCTTCACCAGTGGATCAGCGCGCTGGCCTCAGCTCGTGCACGTAGCTGTTGCTCTTCACCCGAACAGTGGCACTTCGGCCGCTGAGCAACGCCACCGTGACGAGCAGCGAAGGAAGGCCATCCTGACATCTTGGACATGGGGAGGAAGCAATGGCAAGAAAACGACCATACATCAGTGGATTGGTTGTAAGAAAAGAATTACCCTCTGGTTATTTAACATAGCCATGGAAAATGGCCCATTTATGGATGATTTCCCACTAAAACCTCCATTTATAAGGGATTTTCCATGGCTATGTTAAATAACCAGATGGTAACTGGAAACCATGGGTTTTTCCCATCTCATATGGGGCATTCGTGCAAAAAAACAACTTAAATCCACTGAATACAACATTTTCGTATGGGGGTTTCCTACAAAGTTGGGATGACGAAAGGGACCACAGGAAACACCATGGTTTTCCACAGGTTTTAGAGAGCTCGAGCGTGTTTCCTGTGCGAACGTTGCAAAAACTTGGGGTATGCCGCTACACACCCAGTAAATACCCCAAGTAAATATGTCCCTTTATATGTCCTTTCATATACATGGGATATGTGTTGTATGTCCCCTTATAGAAAGGGACATATCTTATATGGGTTTTATGTCCCATTATATCCACAGGCCCAAAAATCCCATTCAATCCCTATTGTTGATGGTTGAATTCCATCGATCAAGAATAAATTCTCCAACACAGCCGATATCCCCATGAAACATCCCCGCCATATCCCTATTATATCCCATCAAAAACCATCATTTTTCTGCGTTAAATCATGTTAAATCCCCTATGTGCCACGGTTAAATCACCATTTTCATGATTAAATACACAATTTTTCATGGTTACATACACAATTTTTCATGGTTAGATTTCCATTTTCATGGTTAAACCTGATGAAACAACAAAAAAGCTCTACCGAGACTCTGAAGCCTCTGTACTTGCCCCATCCTCACAAGGAACCGGCGACGTCCACGCCATCGTTGCTTCACCCACCGGGGCCGGGCGGTGGCTACAGCTGGGCCAGAAAGGTCCCGGGGGACGGGCGAGGGATTTTCACTTTTTCAGGATGGATTTCTAGGAACTTGTATAACAAGTAACACGTATTTCAAACATAGTTCATATGTATTTTAGTAAGTATCTTTATCTTCACAAACATTTTATCTTGGAGCTATGGGATCACGGATTCGTAGATGTCACCGGGATAGTGCTAGGCACGGAAAATCCTGAGGCGTTACCCAGCCAAAGGCTTGACCAGAAAAGCTGGGAAATCCTGGAAGTGGGGCCTTGACATGGAAAAATCATCTACAAAAGAGGGATTTTCCGGCCATGTTTGACTAGCAATAATGGATTTAAATCTTTATGGTTTCTATTCATTTTAGGCCTTTTGGGCATTCTCAAAAGATTCAATATTTCCCAAGCATGACGAAATGAAAACCCCATTCCATCCATTTCCGCCAAGCGTTCCTGCAAATTCTTTTCCCTACGTTGAACATCTGTTGTGCAGCTGTGGAAACAATCTCCTGCCCATCCGTGTGAGATACCACGTGACAGCCTCGACGAATCTTCGCATCGTTTTTTGTGTAAACATACCCGCCCTTGGATTGCGGTAGTCGCGCGTCCCCCTCCCACGTATGGACCCTGATCTGCGGAAGCACACTGTTCAGGCGGCTGCCTGTCTACTACGTCGTTGCCTTACTGCTGACTCGGTCCGACCTGATCGACCTGTTGGCGCCGGAAAGATGAGAGCCATGGCGGTCGTGTTGGTTTCTCTTTCCCTTCTGTGCCCCGTTCAAGGCTATGGTTTTCACAAAGGAACATGTGGCCGCTAAGGCCATCAGCGATCATATTGCTGCGCTTCACCCTGCAGACCTCGCACCATATGGGCGCCTTCTTGGTCGCAAAGAAGAAGCGAAAGGTAAGATCAAAAGCTCACCCATTGACACTACGTGTATACTACCACACTGCTAGTTGATTCTATTGCTGTTGGTTTGTATTGGTATATGCACCTGGTCTGGGTTTGCTCTGGATTGTTTGTTATTGGGTCTACCATACAAATCTCATCCCTAGCCATCCCCCTTGACTGTTCGTCAAATTCCTTTCAATGGTATGGACCCAATGCGATTTTCGCGTTCTCTGGGGAATTTTAGATCCACAATGATAAATCATCCCCAATTTGTGATTTATTATTGGCTTTACCCATACTATTTTTTCTTTTAATTAGCCCCCTCATGGTTTTCCTATATCACCGTGGATCGCATATAAACATGGATTTGCTGAGCATATCGGACTATATCCCAGAATATCGCATTACGAAAAAGTAACTTCTGACTTCTGACTATGAATTGAGACTGGAGGAAGGGATTAGTTGAGGCTTTATCTCAGGAAAGGATGCATATGTTTAAGTTATATTCATGGATCCCCATGAGTCCATATACTGTAAACAACTTTATCACAGACTATTGAGGACGAAATTTCCATCTGGTAGTCTCACCTAGCCATGGAAAAATCCCAATCACTAGAGGAATTTGCCATTTAAATGCCTATTTAGTTCGGATATATCCTGGCCAGCTGTGTTTGGTTTCTACATTTTTTCATGCTTCAATCCTATTTTGTTCAATGCATAAATCACATTTTCAATGTTAAATCCCGTTTTTGATGGTTGAATCGACTTCTTTCTATGGTTAAATCTAATGAAATCAATTTTTTGAGGGTTAAATCTATCCCTTTCTATGGCTGAATCATTTTTTGATGGTTCAATGGAGCTGTCCTGAAAGGGGTGTACCCAATTTTATCACTTATTTCACTGGTGTTTTCCATTCTAAACCATCAAGAACTACAGGGGTACCCTCATGACTATGGAAAGCAATGGAACCCCCCAAATCCACTTCCTCTATGGTTACCCTCTGGTAAGCTAACATAACTATGGAAAATCACTTTTTTTTTAATGGGTAAATTCACTATATATGGCAATTTTCAACAGCTATGTTAGTTTACCAGTTTAGCAGAGGGTAGATTGAAGATTTTTGTATGCCAAACGCCACACGCTTGGGATGGATGTCATCACCATCTTCCGGCCTCACCATCTGGCAGAGGTGGCACCTGGCTGCCACACTTGGAGTCAGTGCGGTAGCGCAGGTACCTACGATCCCAGGAGCTTGGCACATCCCGAAAAATGGAGCTTTGAATGGGGAAAAATTGAGGTTTGAATGGGAAATATTGAGGGCTTTACTGGAAACATATATGAACATATATGACAATATATGAGAATAGATGTGGGTTTGCAAGCGATGGAGCCCTTTGCCAACGACTCATTACCCTTGTAGTTCCACCGAATGCGCATTAAGATGAAACCAGCAATGTGGGACATGTATGGGTCAACGTCACCGTGAGGTGGTGATGCTTCCCTCAATCCTCTCCGACCAAGGCTGTGCTGATGATTCTGGTGTTCCAGCTTCCTTCGCCAAAGATAGAAGGATAAGGGTTACGCCTCTTTTATCAGCATGCACCAATCTGCAAACCTCATGGCACTGTCGATGATAGCTTGTTCATGCAATCTCGGGCAGCGACCTCTGCCAAGCTAGGCTTCACCACTGCACAATCTCTCGATGGCATACCTCCAGTTCCTTCAGCGAGTAGATTGAGATACAACTAGCCAGCACATTCATTGCTGCTGTGATAAGTGGGCAGAAAATCTGCGAGTCAGTTGTTTAGAGGTCTTCAAAGCTGCGGATATAAGATAGAATTATACATGTGTTCCGTGATATCAAATCAGTAAGCATATCCGACATGCAGAGTGTTGGGTCACAGTACCCCAAAACGGATGGATGGTTAATGAAAAACGCTAAAATGGATGATGATTTGGGGGTACCCATATTTTAAGATATCTTGATGTGAAGATATGGGCATCTCAGCTATAAATCTATGGTCATTGAACAAGTTTTTTTTATGGACAATCACCACGGACCATTGTAATTTAGATAAATGGTCAAAAAAAATGGGCTATGGCTATGGTTTCTTCCGAGGTTGGCATTCTGAGGCTGAGGCAATTAGGATGTGGAACTCAGGAATGATCACCCAAACTTGAAGACTTGTCAAGAAAAAAAAGGGATTTTCACCATCAAAATGGGGATGCTCCCGCAAGGAACACGCACTTTTTCACCAACAGCGGGGTTTACGAAAATAGCTCGGCAGTTTAAGCCTTCAAAACGTGGATGTTATCGAGACACATTCCGGTTTTCTCCAAACAACATGGTGATGTAAGAACAAACATTGTGAGTTAGACCACCAAAGAATGGAGCCAACAAAGGCGACTGGGGAGCTCAGTTCCAAGGGATATTGTTCAACATGTGTGTTGGACCAGAGATGGAGTCACCATCTTTAGAATGATGGTTAAACATGGAGATTTTATAGAGATGTAGGGTTTAGATATGGGCTTGTCTGAAAACAGGGTTCCCCAAAGATTGATAGAAGCAGTTCATCGTCTTAATCAAAATAATATTCAACCAACCTAAAACATCCCATTGGGGGAACTTGTTGAGAGGATATGGGTCTGTCCAACAGACAATCTCCTATTTTGGGTGGAATTTACTCGGGATATCATGGATTATAGTGGATTAGAGTGAAATTTAACGGATTATAATGAATTGAATTATGATGGATGATGATGGGGGAATATATATATATAACCAATTTATATAGCAGTTTAACGAGATTCGGGGAGGGATCTTCCCCCAACCTATGCAAAATTCAAATGGGGAAGATCAAGATCAAACGATTCTGGGGTATCCTATTTTAAAACTCAAATCCATGACTAGTTGTCTTTGTGAGATATTCACCTACACGATTTTTTGGGTGCAAAGGGAGTTCATTGATTTTTCTCTAAGTTTGTTGAGCTTTCATCCCAGCTGCTGTTCAACATCTCTGGTTGCCTCTTCAACCCACAGTCTGAAAACAAAAGTCACCCCAAAATCGCTTGATCCTGTTGTGAACCAACAATTTACCCTATTGAACTTATCATTAAAAACAACGGGAGTAGAATTCGCCCAGCCAAAACGTTGGGGCTTCATGGGTTTTCCCCACTTCGCAGTTCGCCGGGCACTGTCCGGTGCTCTGATTGAAGAAAATCATCTCCTTTTGGAGCTTTTCTTCCGCCTGGAGACGGCCCAAGAGGTGGGGCATCAGCAGGACATGACCGAAGCTTCACGGGTAGAATGTTATTGAAAATCATTGAAAATCACTGTGGAGCAGTTGGGGGTAACCAACTAGATAAACTAGATCATTTCCTGTTATCCTACAATTACTTCCAAAAAAGACAAGTCAAGTCACAAGTCCTTCCAAATAGTGGTAAATTTGAATCCGTGCATTGGACTTGCATCGGGGATGTAGCGGATGTAGTGTCTCAGAAACAAATTGCAACCAAATATGTCGGTCAAATGAGTTCTCGTGGCAAGAATTCAGGATTTGAGTCTCCACAGTGATGCCGCAATGCCCATTGATGAATCTCAATTTTGATACGAAACTCAAGAACCTTATCAGAAACAATCATTCGTTTGTGTTTGATGGTTTTTCACCCCCCCTTCTTAGGCATTAATATCATGTGGTCAATTGGGACCACGATCGGAAGTCGGAAAACATCACCACTGCGCCTCCTGTCTCTTGGCTCTCTCTTCTTCCGTCCTTTTTGGGGCTTTGGTGACTCTGATAACTTGGAAATGTTTTAGTAGATCAACGTCCTGCTCAATGGAAATCCCTCAATTTTGGGTATTCAATTGTACCAGTTATAACGACAAATGCTCACCCGATGTCAACTAGACATCTTAAGCGAATGGGCAATACTTGAAAAAGTCAACCAACATCAACCAATAACCAATTGCATTACCCAGTGTTGTCGGCTGCAAAAGCATTGTCCTTTGCTTGCTGAATTTCAACCCAACTCTATAATCAGTGACAACTCATAACATATCATAGTATCTAGTCAAAACTACTCAACACTAATACATACATACACACATATATATGTAGTATGGACTTTTTATGGTTTATACACGCCTTATATCAATTTTGCGTCTATCTTTTCTTCGTTTATCTATATTTCTTGGAACAACAAGCTGTGAACTCCAAGGCCTGGCAATATGGAGATGACCGATTTTTTTCTACGGATCAATGATAAAATGGCGAATCTTAGACAATAAAACAAAGAACATCTAGAGAATTCCAACATATAAAACAAATACAACACACATAAAAAACACATACACATCACACAGAAAACACATTAACATATAAATCATGTAAAAAACATCTAACATGACTTGTCTTACTGAAGACACCATCGTTTTCAGGATACTTGTCAAGCATGTCTACATCTAAAAACACCAAAGTTAAGTCAACCCATTTTCACCCATCATTCGTTACTTGGTTTACTCAAACATCGCAATTGTGACGTTCTACCCAGCTATAGGGTTCGTCTAAGCCTAAGGAAAGCAATAGAGGAAACCCATCCACAATCAGATTCTCCTTGGGAAAGTAAGCAGCAATGACCAATATTTTCGACCTATTCATTTCTATGCATCTCTGTTCATCTCTCTTCATGTCGTGAATCCAAGCGTTTTCCTTTTTGCTGGTATATACATTGGGTCACATCCCTATCAAACCCTTCATCCTGATTTAACCATCCACCAAGAGCTACCAGCTACTGGGTAAGCACTGTTTGGGAAACTTCTCAGGAAAGCCATGGCCCTACCAATCCAATAACTGGCTCCCTTTACCGCTTGCACGGTGGAAAAGAGCATCAAAAACCACCACCCAGCAGTTCATCTGTTTCCCCGCAAAGACCTGGTGATCTTCCCCGTTGCTTGGTTGAGACCATTTGAGACCACCAATGATACGGTGGATGGAAGAAATCTTACACCAGATCGAAGGTGGTGTAGGATTTCTTCCATCCACTGTATGGGATAGTTGCAGACCCATTATTCTGGAAAAGCAACACGAATTCACCCGAAAGAAAGCTTTACTGGCCTAAAAAAAGATGGCTTGAGACCACGAACGCCGGGGAGTATTTCTTGAGGGGTCAAAATCACTAAGGGGCAAGTGTTTTTCCCCAACGAGATGCTCAGATACAAATCTTGGCCATTCTTGGTCTATCTTAACAAAATGCGTAGAGAGCCATTGCTAAACCGTATGTACTTTCAAAGAGATGCTCTCTCAAGATCTCTTTTCGTGGCATAGTGGCATATTGTCACTCCGCCGGAAAGCCGCCCTGCCACTAGCTGTCGTGGCCAGCGTCAACGCGGCAAGCGGAGCTGGTGCTCTCCTCAGCATCCTACCACATCGGAGCTGCACAACACTGCGCCGGTGGCAAAACAACATTCCCTGCTGGATTCAGGCGCGGGCAAGCTCCTCCTCAGTCGTTGCCAGCTTCTCTTCTTGTTCAGTCGTTGCTAGCTTCTGTTCGCTCGATTTTTCCTGCATAGGTGGAATTCTGACCCGCTATCCCGTTATCATTGTTGGGGAAGATTGTCTTGGTCATCCCGCCTCCACCACATTATCCGTTTCACGTATTTTCACGTTGGTTAATGCGTGCTAGTCAGCAACGCTTCTGGGACTGGGGTTAAAAACACCGTTCTTCATTGGATTTTGTTGGAGTCCTTTGGTATAGTTTCAACTTCGGACAAATGGCACAACGCCACTTTGTCCCTGAGTGAGCTGTGTTCAAAACGGTTCATTTCATGCTGGTTGCTATCTATAACTATAATGAGTATCATTGGTAATTACTCATAATAATTATAGTTACACCCCCCAACAACTATAATCCGTAAAACCCCCTATGACAATCAATCAGCAAGGGTATTTTTAAAGGCCCCAATGAAAGCACTCTGAGAGTCCCCACTCTTCAGGTTCATCATCGAAGGGGAAAGGAGCCTCAAACTATGACAAGGTGGCTATGGAATTCATGGTGGACAACATCAAACACAGAGATTCTTTTGAGATTCCGCACCAATCATATCGTATTTTGACATCAACCAAAATGCGGTTTTACGGCAAGAGATTAAAACAAATACGGATTGGAGCAACCAAAAAAGGGGTGTTCTTCTTGTTTCACCCACCAGGGTGAAAGGACATGATCAAAACATGGAGATTGATGCAACCAAACAGGGCAAAACACACAGCGTAGAATTTGCGAAGGGAAGATATTTGTTTGCTGTAAAACAGCGAATAAACTAGTGGATAAAACCAACATGAGCCAAAACAATGAAACTTGGCCAAGTAAACTTTCATCAACGAAGCCGGGTATGTAACGGCCCAGCGAACTGGGAGCAGTTCGAAAAGTTCATAGAACTAACGCCAGTGACGAGAAGATTTTAACAGAAAACAGGAGTACAAACCACGCAAAATCAGGATTTTATCCAAGAACAAAGCAGTGACGGTCATGCTCCATCATTTGATGCTTTGTCTGAGTATGGGGGATCTAACCCATTTTAACGTTTTTTTTGGGTTAAACATGGTGATTAACCAGTGGAGCTGGGGGTAACCGATTTTCAAACAAACCCATTTGATCAGCTCTTAGGCTGAAAGGTCCAAGGGGCCCCACCCGACAAAGAAGTCTGAGGGCGAGATGTGTCGGATGAATTTTCCCCTATGGTTGAAGAAACTGTCATCCATCCGTGGCACCAGTTCAATAGTAAAATGCGTCTCAGTCAAATGTCACTGAATTGTTGGGAATGGGCGATGTTCTGAATCCAAAGACTTTGCGCTTGGCGCATGTCCTGTTTATCTCTTAAAGAGATAAACCGGACATGCGCCAAGCGTAAACCATGTATAGACGCAAATGTGACAATATGAACATGCTTCGCTGGCAGAATGTGCAACAACCCAATTTCCAGCGCATCATATTCAAAAAACATCTGAAACAAGTAGCTATGCACACAAATATACCACGCATAGACCCACAAAATTTATCATTTTCAGACTCTTTTAGTCTCAATTCATTCAATCACCCATTTTCGTAAGCCAATACGTTTGAACCAAACGAGTTTGTCCGAAAATAATACCTCTAAATCTACTGGTTAATCACCATTTCCTGTCTCAAAATCGCTATAAATTGGAGGTATACCCCATTTTCAAACCCATGCCCGCATTCAAGACTCTGCAAAGACAAACCCCACTTCGCCCTTGCCTCTGCAGGAGCTTCCTGGTGCGTTGCGACACGAGACCCGCCCATTGGTAAAGAGACGGTTTATGGGGACTCCGTCTTGCGGCTATGAATTGTAATCCAATGAGCTACTACACCATGGGGCTCCCAAGCTAGCTAAGTTGCCTTATGAGTCGCTTAACTACGGTTTATGGTAGATATAACTATAAATAACTATAGTTAATGGGGTTTACAAAGCAACTTAAAACTGGGGGGCATCCTGTAACTGGTGAATTGGACATAATGGGACTGATGACATCCCACAGAAATGCCACAGAATGGAGACGTGGTGTGTCAAGACCTTCTAGGTGGTTCGTGGCAGAACCTTTCTCCCTTTGTGTTGGTGGTCTCGATGGTTGGCTTGAACACACACAGGACCAGTTATGTAAATGGAGTTCCCAGCCCTTCTGATTGCCAGTCACAAATGACCCAGTCTGAACTGGAAAGGTGTGTTTGGGTTCATTTTACCCAGGATATCTGGATATTCTGGTGTCATCACTCTTTTATCTTCAAGTATCAGTCTATATAGCATCTTAAAAATTGCACCCGAATCATCTTGAGGACTTTCGAAGTGTAAAATCTGCAAGCACCCGTATCATTATGTGAAAACCTGATCATAAAACCGCACATGCTCTTGCCATCTGAGGAATGATAAACCTTCAGCCATTGGGTTTCATTATTGGAATTGACCCACAAATTTCCTATGATTCATCAACCGAGTATTTTTATGCATACTTATGCACATAGGTGCAATACAAAGGTTTATCTAACATTGTCATTGCCAATGTGGCTGGTGGTTTCAACCCCCTTGAACAATATTAGTCATTTCGCGATCACCATCTCCAAGTGGAGTGGACATAAACAAATTTTGGAACCACCAGCCAGGGCAGAACAACCTTGAACCAAAATATCTAGAACAGAACAATGAGGATTCCAATGAAAAAATGGTTCTTCCATGTTCTTGCGCTATCTAATAGTTCATCCAAAGTTTCCGTAGCATTCCGTCGCCTCCGGGGGCAGGTTGGCATCAGGGTCTTTGTCAGCCGCACCTGTGGATGGAAGGTTTCCTATGGGGATACCCCCAAATCATCCAAGCCACTAGGCAATTTTCGTAGTGAAACTAATGGTGACTTGGGGATCCTCCATTTTAAAGCAACTCCCAAATTTTAAAGGGCCTGAATCAAGTAAACTAGGGTGACATTTGTTGGAACAAAATGCCGCAAAAATGGATGAACTACTGGCAGAAACGGTGACTTCATCAAAAATGTGGCCGAGTCTTACCACTGCCGATCAAACGGGCACCGACGAGATTCGTTGCCAGTAGCAGCCCAGTTCTCGGTGGACATGACGTGGAAATTCGCGATTGGGGGTGAAATAAATGAAAGCTCACCGAAATTCTGAAAATATATTCTGTAAATCACATTCTTTGATTTATGGTTGATGTTGCACCTATTGTGAAACCTACCATCCGCCAAAGTCAAGCCCGACTTGCCTGACAACAGCCAGGAATTAAGATCGCATCGACCATCCTTCATCCCGGCCTTCTTTGTCCCCTTCCTGATGTGGAACTTCCCCATGATGTGGAACTTCCTCATGGTGTTCATGATCTCCGTTGTCCCCATGCTTCGGCCGGTGACGGCTCTTGTGCGCCCCCTCGCGGAGGTCTAGCACTGCCCGCCTCAGCATGGGTTGTTTCTCAAACATGACTGCGCGACACGTGTGGGCCATGAACGTGAAATGGGACATGGCTGGCACTGTTAAAAATGTGGCACATTTGGGATTTGGCATCAACTTGGTTTGGGATTCAAGCGTAGCAAAGAAAAATCGCCTCCCGCGCGAAATCACCCAACCTGTGGGACTATGTGTACTGAGGCATTGCACATCAGTTGTTGCCACTAGGTTGTCGGTCAAATTCTTCACTAACTGATCCTTGCCTTGGTGACAATTGCGTCCCCATAGGTTTTGCACCTTCCCTTCCCGAACATGGCCGCAGCCAAGGGGCTCGAGGCTCTCCACCCGCAGCGTCACATTCCTGATGGCATTGCGGGAATTTGGCAGGCGACCAAGGCGCCTGGGTTGTAGCGGCATCGCAAACAGGGGGTAGCCAGCTGAAAACCCAAGGGTTTGGTCAGTGGCTTTGACCATCTGAGTTCGAAGGTTAGCACGTTGAAGGCGTGGCGCATGGCACGACTGTGGGTGAAGTGCCTGGATGAAAGTTTTCGGAACCTCGCCAGTGTGCAGCTGATGTGCGACGGGTGCTGCGTTTTTGTTTGCGTTAAATGCAGACACGAACTTCTCGATTGCAAAGGTCGGATCCAAGTTTTGTAGGGTATAAAGTGGCAGGGGGCCGCCCCGGAATGAACACCTACATAGTTTATGCATGGGTTCGAGGCCCTTTCTCTGCAAAACTTGGCCCCGACCTCTGTGAAGCGCCAATTTTTTGGCCTACGTACACAACTAGGTCCTGCGTTTGAGATGCTTCCCATGTTGGCATCTTAAACTCCATCTTTTGTTCCGAGAGCACTTTTCTAAAAGGGGTTTTGGCTGGTTACAACTGGCACCCCACCCCGGAGCCCAATCCTGTAGAGAAGCCGGACTTCATGGAGCTCACTTGCAGCAAGTATCAATAGAATTCTGTAGTATCATCACATGAACAAAAACATGCCCACCAAAAAAATCGATGATCCAGTTTTGCTTCAAGAAGTGAACAGACTGTTCTTTCTTTGTATTCCATCGACAAAATGACGGTCTGCAAAAGGTCGATACTTTCAAGGGTTTTGTTGGGCCGGACGCAGAATTCTTGCAGGGCTGGGAGGGAGACCGGTCACCCAGGGACAGACATTTGACATCATTTGACCTGATCTTCGAAAAGTCGTGAATTGGAATTCTTTCGGATGGAGGTTTCCAATCAAAGATGGTGGAATATTGTGAATCAAAGTCCGAAAAGAAAGGGATGAGTGGCGGAAACGGTCCGACATGAGTTTCTCGTAGTTTTTCATGAGAGACTAGGTCACTAGGCTCCTACAAAAAATGTGGTCAATCATTGTTCAGGATCAAATCCCTGCCATCAATGGAGCCCAAAGATCAGAAGGTTGAAACAGGCACTACCAGGTAATGATGCCTTAAAATCCTTTAAGTCTTAAAAGGATGCTGCCAATGCTGGCTTTAAGCTAGTGAGGGAATTTCCCCGTTCTATGTTGAAGGCATGAACGGGAGTTGCGTGCTGTGGGTTTCTTGGAGTGATGAGCCCTGAATCGAAGAAGATCCAGTTTTGACCCAAAAAGTTCACAGAATTCTCTTTTCTAGTATTGAATTTGATCAAAATGAAGAGCTGCAGAAGAAGGATTTTTAGATATGGAGGTTTCCAGAAATAGGGGTACCCCCAAAATGGATGGTTTATAAAATCCCGTTAGAATGGATGATTTAGGGGTACCACCATTTCAGGAAACCTCCATGTCTTTACCATTGATTTTCTGGGGCCGGACCTCTAGGCTCAGTTACAGTCCCGCGCTTCGTGGGCGATCCCTCAACTATGATCCATCGCTATCGGAAATTAGGGCGCCCCTAAATCCACCGGTTGGTCACCATATTTTCCCATTAAGCTGGTCACAATTTTTCGGGGTAGCCGTCTTCCCATTTTTGGACACAGCCACGTGTTAGATGGTTGGTTGTCACATCAAAGATCCCCACAGAATCCCATGATTTGCGATTCTGAAAAATCCCGGCCAGGCATCGAACATCGGTCATGAATCTTCTGCACCGATCTGCCATGGTGAACTATAATCCACTTGGCCAAATTGGCCAAGACCATCTAAGACCAAGATTTTGTTTAAAGATATCCTGAATGGCTAGACATAGTCCCTTCCACAGTTCCTTCCCTAGATCTGGGTTGATACGCTATTGCTATGTAAAATCAGGGATGGGGGGTCATACATTGAATTATATAAACTTCCCTGCCAAACAATCAACTGCTGGAAGGACATCCAAGATTTATCTTCTTCAACCAAGATGAACAAAATGAATCAAAATGTGTACCCAAGAATAGGCCTTCTGAATGGGTGGATTCTTGGAACCTTTCCTGAAACAAAAGGATGACCATCGCAGTTGGTAAGGACAAAAATCCCTCACAACTAGTCAAGTCCCCCAAGTCTCCGCCAGGTGATCGGGAAACATGTCAGGCTCTTTTTTCTGATCCTCTTCGGAGCCTGTTCGGGATGTTCCTAGCCTCGCGAGGACTTTGTATTTGTCCAGAACCAACTCCAGCCTGGAGCGCCAGGTCGTGGCCAAACATATTCATCAGCCTAGCCCTGCGAGACTGGAAGGTGATCTCTGAATTTCTTGGATTTCTGCCGATGTTTTCTGATGGCTTTTGACATTTCAAAGGGGTGTGGATTAAACAAAAATGCTGTCGTGCGCCAACAAGCCCGAAACATTACATTGAACCACCCAATTAGAATCACCTTCCTGGTTCGAGTGGAGGGACAAAACACTATCAAACAAAGTTCAGGACATGAGAAAAACAAGGCTCACCCACTGAAGACATTTCAATCTTAAACGTGCATCAATTGGATTCAATTGGTCTTGGTATAGTTTATTGTGGGTCAAAGTAGGATATCTCCAAACTATGACGCAGCAAACAGCCGGAAAAGATCAAGAAAAGACCCCACATCTGAGTATTTTGAGCCATACCCATGCCCATAATGGTCGAGATTGGCTGAAATCACCATTACCCACTTGGTAGCGGATGAGTCCCCGATTCCAAGTTTGAAGCTGTAAATCTTCCAGTTTTAGCTTCACGTATATTTCCGAATAGCATCAAGGATGGTCATTTTCACTTGGGCCGGCTGTTATGAGGCCCCTATGATTTCCGATTTTCCATTGTGAAATCCCCGACTCTTGATGGTTGAATCCCAAGTCTTTCTGGTTAAATCCTAAATTCTGGGTGGTTTTTCCTCCATCCCATCTCTCCCTCTCTCTCTCTATATATATATATCTAGATATATATATATCTATATATATATATATTTGTATCTATATATATGTAAATATATATATATATATTTGTATCTATATATATATATATATCTATATTTACATTTATATTTATTGACTGTGTATTTCTGTCTGTTAAATCACTGTTAGCATTTTTGTTCTTTAAATCCTCATTATACTAGTTGATTGATAGGTTTCCCATAGTTCAGAACCCCCATGAAACCAGGTAGTCGAATTCCCTATTTCAAAACCAATCATCATTTATCAATCCTCTCAATCCCCACATGTTCGTGAAAAAAACATCCTGGTATAAAACCACTACCCTCTGGTAATTTACCATAGCTATGGAAAACGGCTAGGTTGAATGGCTAAATCAACATATGAATGGCCGTTTTTAATATTAAATTATCAGAGGGTATACTATAGTTGATCCACATGAAATCCTAGTAGAAAACCGTATAGAACCACTATACTATAAATCATTTTCACTATATATACTGCAATCATTGTAAAATTCCTTCATTTTCCATATAGATCGATCCTTCATTTTCTCCAAAAAAATCACCCGATTCGCCAGCACCAGGCGCTCCGCACATAGCTCGGTCGCCCCCGCGTAAGGTGAGGCTTCCGCCGTGGTTGCTGCAAGGGTCCAGGGAGACGGTGGTTGAAACCCCAAAATGATGGGATTGCACCAGAATGGTGATGAAACATATGGAAACATGGGATGTAAAGCCTGTGAAATGTGGAAAAACCCATGGTTTGAACTAAACATGATCTAGAAATAGGGGGCGTTCTCCACATCGGAGATTACCTACAAGATCACATTTCATATGGTATGATCCAACCAATTGGTAGCTAAGATACGCTAAAAAAGGGGATTATGATTGAACCCTAACGGTGATTTTATGGAGGGTTTACGGTGATTTTTGGGAGATGTAAACGGCTATAATGGGATAAACTAACCAACTATATGAGGGATTATGATTGTACCCTCTGCTTACTTGATATAGCTATGAACATGTTTATTTATAGATGACTTATTCAGAATTTATTCACTAAACATGGTGATTTTCCATGGCTATGTTAGTTTTGGATATTTTTTTGGGTGTGTCTGAAAATGGAATGTGCTTCAAGACGGCAAGCCATGAATGGGGAAAATGATTGTTAGCCATCAAAATTGCAGTACCCTTTGCTGATTGATGCATTTGATGCACTTGTTTTCTCATAGTTTGCGGATATTTTCTATTGCCATGGTTTGCCCACCCCAACAGTATACTGGTTGGTGGTTGCTGGGCGCACCAGTCGCCCGGTAAATTTGTCGCACAAATGATCTCCTTGTATGCCATGCTCTCGTGCGCTTGTAGATTATAGATCAGTTAGTGTTCTGTTACTGAGGGTTGTTTTGTATTTTTTTCACCAAGTTTAGGTTACGGTCATCCGAACCTTTTCTTTGATTAACGCAATGATCTCTCACATTTGCACGGCATCATCATGTTTCGCTACGCATTGTTCTTTTGCATTTGCATACTAAGTGTGCTTGTCGCAATGGAATGTTCTTAACATTGGCATCAATAAAGAATAAACACAATGAAACTGACCAAAAGTGGAATAAATCATGATAAATCCTATGTCCCGAAACAATCTGCACACCTTCCTCTTCGGGAGATCTGGGCACCGAAATTCCACCCCCGGCCACCTGCTAGTGGATGGGTCGATAAAGAACAGCCCTACCAACCTGATGGATGCCGTCTTTGAAACGGAAACAACAAGAAAGGCATACTCTGCGGGAATCAAACATGGTAGTAGAACACACATTAAGATCATATCTTCATATGTTATCATATGTTATCATATGTTCTATATACATACACTGTAGATGATCTAACAAAAGAGTAGATTTTTCCTATGGGCCATGGGGGAAAATCCGTTGCCACTTTGATTCCCAGAACATGATTTCCTACCAGTGGATTTGAGGGGTACCCTGGGCCTGGCCAAAACTTGGGATGTAAAGCAACCTAGTTGTTGGTTTGATCATCTGCTGGTTGAGCCACCCCTGAAACATATTAAAGTGACTCTCTTGGTATATATGGTAAATAAATAGTATATATATTATATATATAGTATATAAATATAGTACATATGTATATAGTATGTACATAGCAAATATATATACAGTATATATAAAAATATGTATTGTATATGTATATATATATATTATGTATATATAGTATATAAATATATGTATTGTATATATATATATATAAATTGTATGTATATATATGGTATATATATAAATATATAGTGTATATATATAGTATATATATATAGTGTATATATATAGTATATATAGTATATATATATAAATATCTATCTATCTATATATATATTGTAAATATATATTGTATATATATATATATATAGTATATATATATAGAGTATATACATAGTATATATATATATTGTAAATATATATATACTATATATATATATATATTGTAAATATATATATATATTGTATATATACATAGTAAATCATCATACCATTTGTCGAGCTGGAAATAAGAACAAGAAGATATGGGACACCACCGAGCAGATCCGTGGCAGGAACAAAATTGGTATAAGCAGCCCGTAGAACTAAGATCTTAGGACCAGATGTCGGATCTGCATTTGTTTTGGATTACCCTTGGACTGCTTGATCATCTTATTCTTGCCAAGAAACAGCAACATCCACATGACTTGGGGGATGCCCGGGATACCCCGTTTTTGGATATTTTTGGCTCATTCTGGTAGGGAACATGATGGAACATGACGATAAAAGATCATACACCATGGGAAGTCGAGCGTTCCAACCTTTTGAGACATCACGCATGCCATGGGAATCCAAACATCACGAATCATCATGGCATAGCTATCCACCAAAACATCATCAAATTTCTGACGATAGTTGGACATATCATCCAATTTCTGGTTATATATATAATATAATTTAATATATACAGAATATTAAATAGAATGCAATATAATATTATATTCTATTGTATATCATTTAGATATTATATATTAAATATATATGTCATAAACAATATTATAAATATATATAGTCTAAACATAGATTAACAACGCTGCATCCCCATGAATATCCATGCCCTTTCCGGGCACTTTCGCCAAGTCGCAGGAGGGCTCCACAAAAAGCGATAAAGAGGAGGCCTGTCCAGGCTGAGCCAACATTTGGGATAGATCAAAAGCTAGAAATAGGTAAGTTATGGCAAGTTATGACAAGTTATGGTAAGTTATCGGAAGTTATGGCACGTTATAGCAAGTTATAGCAAGTTATGGCAAGTTATAGCAAGTTATGGTAAGTTATGGCAAGTTATAGCAAGTTATGGCAAGTTATGGTAAGTTATGGTAAGTTTTGGCAAGTTGTGGCAAGTTATGGTAAGTTATGGTAAGTTATGGCAAGTTATAGCAAGTTATGGTAAGTTATGGTAAGTCATGGTAAGTTTTGGCAAGTTGTGGCAAGTTATGGTAAGTTATGGTAAGTTATGCCAAGTTATGGTAAGTTATGCCAAGTTATGGCAAGTTATGTTAAGTTATGTTAAGTTATGGTAAGTTATGTCAAGTTATGGTAAGTTTTGGTAAGTTATGGCAAGTTATGGTAAGTTATTGTAAGCGAGCATGAACCATAGGGGACCGTTTGGGGTCAAGACCCATAGCCATGTGGCCCTTTTGATATGGAAAATACGATGTTTCAACACCCGTGGATTTTGGGTGCACCCTATCTTCAGCCCCACATTTGAGTCAATGACCAAGGGGTATTGACTATTGAAAGACATTGAAAGTGGGGGGTCTCAACCAACCAAAATGGGGACAAAGCTACGAGCAACTGGGCACGAAAATCACTGGGTGATGGCTTCAGCGTGGGCTCCCGAAACATCAAAACATGCCCAATTTTTCGGCGAGGAAATTTGCCGCATCGCCCCCCCCAAGGTTTACCAATACGGATCCTATCACCCATATCCCAGAGGCACCCGTCTCACCTTGTTTTGGGCTTTTGCACATTCCTCACATTCCGTGGACCCCAGCTGAAAGCGACATCTGAAAGATCCCAAAGTTATGATGGGGTGGGTTTCCCACGTTCTAGAATCATTCATCAACCAGGGTGGCCTCCCTACAGGCATTGCTGACAAGGTTTTGGCTTCAAAAAACAATGGTTTATGGCATGGTTTCTTCATGTTTCTTCTGAATTTCTATGAGTGCAGGTGAAACCCTCCAGGATGACCAAATACCCTGGCCATCCCTTAGCCATCCATTTCCTCATCCGAAAATATACAGCAACTTTGAAGGGCTTCCAGGTAGCCCAGTCACTCTCATCCCGCAGGCGTCGGCTCCATGAGAGGCACCGTACGGCTGGGGAGGCCCTAAAGCATGTTCTTGGAATCGCTACTGCTGTGGTAAGGGCTGGTGGTTGGAAGCCCCACCGAAACCTTTGGTCATTGGCATGTTGGGAAACGGGAGAAACCACAAGAACACATCAATCATCATCAACCCCTTGTTCAGCTGTGCTGCGAGAAATTTAACAATTTTTAAAGGAAATAAAGGTGCCAGTAGAGGTTCTTCAGAGAATTCAGCTTTGAAGGCGGGAGTTTTCCTTCAGAACCACCTTTTTGGATCTTTTTGGGGTGGGGAAAGCGCCTTGAACCGCAACAGCTCGTCCCCAAGACCCACTGCTGGGTAACATACCCACCATAAGGGGAAAACATGAGGCAATCGGGGTCAGATAAGATCAGCCCATTTTTAGCCATGGCAAGGACCAACTCATGGTGGCCATGGCCCAACTTAGACCCACAGTTCACACATGAAGAGTCTCGAAAAGGTATGGTTAGGTGGTGAACTGAACTCATCAGATATGTCTTCGTTCAGACGCTTGGGAAGAGACTTCAGTAGTGGATGCAGTTTAGAAGATAGAACAATCATAAGATGCCATCATTAACTTTGCGCTTGGCGCAGAAAACAATGCCCAATCAAAACCGTTTTTTTGGTATTTCTGGTACTGCCTCTTTCAATTAGGTGCCCTACAGATCTTTGAGAGCCAACAGAGGCCAGAAGTGACCGGACACCTTCCCATTTTTTGGCCGTTCTTCGGCTCTCCTTCGCGTCGCGTCGCGTTGCGACAGAATCTTTGGTCGCTCGTGACGGGGGATACGGTGGCACGGCATGCGGCGAAGCTGGCGGATCATTGGTCAAGCTCTGGCTCCGATAGAGCTGACGACTGAACCCATGAGGGGTGGCTAACCCATCCACAGGTAGCACATGGTTTAATACGCTTTAATATGGTTTAATATGATTTAGCATGGTTTAGTATGGTTCATACCCATCACTTTAAGACTTTAAGAATCTTTAAGATATCCTGAAGCACCCACCAGCCAACGCTGTGAGACGTGAAGAAGCGAACACAGGCACCGGTGTGACTTTCCAGGGGCAAGAGGGAGATCAATCAACCATCCAGTCTAGGACACAAAAAGATCACGGAATCTGAAATCTGTGAGGAATCTTGCAAATGTAATATGGTTGGTGGTTTCAACCCCTCTGAAAAATATGAGTTCGTCAGTCGGGATGATTATTCCCAATATATGGAAAGTCATAAAATTCATGTTCCAAACCATCAACCAGAAGAAGTTCCTACTGAGCATTGAGCACTTTCAAGGTAGTGGCTGGTGCTTCTGCCGTTCTTCCCATATGAGATCATCCAAACTTCACGGATGAGAAATGACACATCTCTGAAGTCACCACACATATTATATTCCCCAAATCATGGTTAGATATCCTCATCCTTCTCAGTAAGTGGCTGTACCCATGTTGTACCCCAATTCTTGTGGGATGTATCATGCGAATCATTGGTTATATACCAACTGTATCAACATTTTGATGTTTGATTCCCTATTCTTCCTGTTTCAAACCCCATTCTTGTTGGTTGATGCCAAATTCTTGTTGGCCAATTCATGCGAATTCTATCTTCTCCCTGGTTAAAACATCATTTCTATTCCTTATTTTTGCAGGTAAAAATCATATGTTTAGATTCCAATATGAAGTCCCAAATTCCAAAAAACATCAGTGTCCGTTTGCCGCTGCCGTCGAAGTCTCTAAGTCTCTGCTCAGGATGCTTTCCGGATGTTAGGCCTAGGTCAGCTCTTTTCGAGACTTTCCATGATTTCCAGACACACTTTAGGTTTCCATACACGTCTATATCTATTTTCTAATCATATGGGAAAACTGTGTTGAAACTACCTGAAACTACTAGACCTATGTCCCCAACTTGTCGCGATATCTTGAGATGCTTTGTTGTTTCTCTGCTAAAACGTGCTTTTAGAATAATTTAGATGTGATATTTGCTCCGGCAAAGCTCAAATCGTGCCCGCCGTCTCAGATTTAGATGATATTGAACCATCTGAGAGATTCAGACATCTACCATTTGGGGATGGCTCAATGTCACATAAATCAGTACGTGGGCAACCACAAATATTGTGGTAAACCATTATTCCCACATTTGGTTTCTAACCAAAAAAATAAACCTACCATTTGGGGGTTGAAATTCCACCCAAAAAATTATGTGATTTTGGGGATGGTTTATGGCATTGGGTTTACCTTATTGCCAATTGGTCACTCGGAATTGGACGACATTCTGTGAACCTGGCGCCCTGGGTTTTGCGAGTCGTAAAGAGGGTGTGTAAATAGGTAGAAACTGAATCCGAAACAACATGTAACATTTTGCCATGTGATCAAGTATGATCTGATATGATGTAATATCATGAAATATTATGCAACTATATCCATTCATATCAAAACATATCAACGGGACTGGATAGAATCCATTCAATTAGACAGATAATTTCCAATTAATATCAAAACACAATGTGAAATATTATTACCATTGAATCGCCATTTTCATCATTTTCATTAATCACCAATGGTCCCAGCAATGATCCCCAGGGCCCCAACAAACTCACAGCCATTCCACCACGCTGCATGCCACCTGAAGCTGCCACGCGCGAGGTTGGGTTTGAAGGAAAAACTAAAGACAAGCCTAGTATTTTCCAAAAAACATGTACATATGTACATATATATATGTATATATATGTATATAAATAAAAACACGTATAAATAAATAAATATATATATATATATAAACAAATTTAAAAACATATAGTTATGTTTAAATACACATGTGTATATACATATATCTGTATATATATATACATATGTATACAATACATATGTATATATATACTCTGTATAGACATATAGATAGATAGATAGAAAGATAGACAGATAGATAGATAGATAGAAAGAGAAAGATATAGATATACGTATAAATATTGCTACGTACGTACACACACACACACGCGCATATATATATATATATATTAAGAGGCAATCCTCTATATAAATTGTCCCTTGGAGTGAAACAAACCACGATCGAAGTGTGATCACCTTTAAAAACCATGGTGCCATGTACCAGCTGTGGATCACAAATGGCTTGTTTCGGCAAATGAACCGGGAAAATTTTGGATCGCTCATTTAAAACCATAACGATTCTAATCTCCATTGGTCTCCATTTCAAGTTTGTGATATTGCAAGTACGACCCCAGCAGCATCCAGCAACATCAATGTCCTGCAACCAGAAGGCCCAAGAGGATTATTTATTTCACTTATCAACTCCATCAATCATCAGCTTGTTTCTTGAATGTCTGGGCAAACATGAAAACATGGCATGCTCAATATCTCAACATGTGCTGAAGAGGGGTTCAACATCGTTCAACCACTATTCCGTCAGCAAAAACATCCTGGCGGATGGTTTACCGCGCGTGCGTTTTAATGTTTTTTCTGAATCCAGCTGTGTGTGCCTCTTTTCATTTGCTGGTATTTGCAACATTTTCTGAGCGTGAGAATTTGCGTCTTTATGGTTTATGTCCTCAATTACATGTTTTTTTTCGTCCATGTTGTGCGGTTCTGGCCACCACGTCTTTTGAACATCCATGTTCCAAATCATGCTTCTGCACGATGTAAAGTTTTTGGGTGGTTTTACATTTTCCCATAGGAAAAGAACGACGCATTCAGACTTTTAAAGAAATCATCTGCAGTCTTCGGCTCTTTTACATCTTCCCATCGCACGAAGAGTGTCTGCGGTGACACGGCTGAGGTTGGCAACAGTATGGTGCTCCCAGCGCCATTGCCATTGAGTGGCGTATTGCCACAGCCGAGGGTTCCTTGGGCCATCTTGTCGAGTTGCAGTGCTTTGAGGAATGTTCTGCTTCAAATCTTTCCATGCTTGATCGATCCCTCCGGTATGCACACTGAGTTTGGCACCATGAAGTCTATCCATTCGCTGGAATTCTCCTTTGGAATGGTTCACAGACCGGATCAGAATCTTCAACGATCTTGCAATCTTCGGATAAACCTTGGCGCCACCGGAAATGAGGCAGGTGGTTTTCCACATGCATCCTTTTTCTCCACGTCCTGGAAGAATGACGAGCAATTTTGGCCCAGGACTCTGGTGGGGGCTTCCGGGCTTCCTGAGATTTGGAGCATTGCCAATGCCAATGTCATATAGGTTCACCTTTCTGGAATTGCGTTCAATCACACCATAGAGCTGCACATATGCAAGACCTTGTGTTCCACTTACCTTCCATGAACGTAGTGACGTGCCGTCGCACTCCAAGATTCCGCTCAACTTTCTTTGTTTTTGTTTTTCACGGCGCACTCAGACTCAGCCACCGGCAATCTCCTTGCCAGTCTCTGAGCGCACCCGCCAATGGCCCCAGAGATGCCAAGGACTTTGGCTATGTTGTCAACCTTTGGAGCCTTAGAGTTCGCAAGCCAGCAGACGAGGACTCTATGCACCAAAAGGATCGGCAGCCGCAAGGTGGGCAACATCGAAAAGTGCAGAACATCGTGCCAACCTGCCGCGGGGTGATCGCATGTTATAAACTTTAATCGAGAGTGTATACTTTATGGCATTCTTGGTTTATTGTGATGGTCACGACTCCCAAAAAAAGGAAAAACGAATACTGCGCCACAACAAATGCGTAGCATCACCATAGTGTGCAAGTGCAACTGAACGTTATTACCGCACCCCACCCCACCCCAAATGCTGGAGACGATCTCGTAGCGTAGCATCACCATAGTGTGCAAGTGCGACTGAACGTTATTACCTCACCCCACCCGAAAAAGCAAAAACGCACGTACGGTTTCCCAGCCGCTAGCAAAAACATGCAACAACCACTCAAAGAATGGCGAACTACCATGATCCCGCACATTTGTTCATATTTTAGCAGTCAACCTCCAATCTTGGTGGTCTGTTAGTTTCAGCAAACCCTCTGTAGAGACCCACGTCTTTTGTTGCGGTTCAGTGCCGAACACTTTCTATCATCCCTTTCTACTAGTTGGGTTGGCCCGATTCCTTTGGTGGCGTACAATCATACCACGAAAAGCAACCAGTACAATCATATATATATATATGTAATATGTATATACATATATGCATGGATTGAATTACATCTGGATATTTTTGTTGGTAAATTGAATTACCAATTGCTGATGTCTAAATTCCCACGTTTGATCCTTCCGTTTTTGATGGTTTAGTGAATATCTAAGTAAATCTGGCGATATTGGACCTAGGCTACAATTACCAACCAGCCATCACTTAGGGCTCTAGCCCACTTGTTTTAAGGTAAACGCACGATCAACTTGATCAACCAAATCATTTATAGATTGTAGATTATATATATATGATTATATATGACAGTATAATTGTGTATATATATATGATTATATATGACGGTATAATTGTGTATATATATATATGATTATATATGACGGTATAATTGTGTATGTATATATATAATGTATACACATCATGATCTATCTATCGTGGCCTCCTTTTTGCAGTCAAAACACAATTCTTGACGCTTAAATGCAGATCATACTTATACATACATATAACAGTATATAGAATGATGTGTATATATCTATATTTATACACAGCATATACAAGCATTGACCAACCAAAAACCAAGCGCACCTTTGGCTTGTCGCGCCTTCCGTCGGGTTTCAAGCCTGCTGCTGCAGAGATCGGAACTAGGCGGATGGCAGCGCAAATCCCATTATAAATCCACCAAAAATGTAGGGACGTCACTACGATGTCGACATAGAATAATCCCAAATTTGGCTAATTTCTGCCCTTGAATATGTTGAAATGGGACACATACATTTGCTGGAGAAATGGAGGAATAGCCATCAAGACGACGGGTCAAACTATCAAACAAATGGGGATAGAATTGATATCATCCATGATCAAATGAAAGCCTGAATGGGAACATAATCTTTACACAATGCCGGCGAACTTCCCCCAATGTTGCAGTATTTATTTCTAAAACATCATTTTCTATCTTATGCAACTGCCCCACAGCAACTAAACGCATGTTGGGGCGACTTTCCCGGGAAGTCTCCCCCAACTAAACGCAATATTTTGGATCGGGCGGGGTAAGTTCACTATAAGCGAGTATAACTTTAAAACAATCTGTAAATGGGAACACATTTTATTGATGGTATCATCTATACATTATTTCTTTTTTACATGGGTCTGTCGCATGCTGTAGTTCCCAATATACCCACAAATCTGGTTGTTTCAGAAACTCATTTACAAATCAACATCATAATATTTCGGGTAATTTGGGCCCCCCTTATTTTTGGACAAACACTGGAGAATCATCGAAGAAAATCAGGGATTTTGTTCGGCTGATACTCAAATCAGTGAGGCACCTTTCTGGACACCAATGGATCATCATTTTGAAGATTGAAACATATTGAAACCCTTCATATTTTCGTGGCTTCATTGACTTTGGTCTCTTCGAAGCATCCAGTGCAATCATTTCTGCTGGCTATCGCCTTTGGCTTTCCAAACAATATATTTCAAGCCAACGACAACCTGCAGTAAATTACTTGGGTCTCTATGGTACTTCATTTTTCCGGTTCAAAAACCTGGTTTGAAGCATTTGGCCAGACCAGCTGTGGACCCCCCGATTTTTGGTGAAATCCACGTACTGTTCTTGGTTACATCCGGATGTGTATCCCCATTTTGGTGCTCTTGGAAGATTTTTCGGTGTGTCTGAAAATGGGGGATACTCCCAGTTGTGGCCAGTTCAATAGGGACAATGATGATAATATATGAGAATCCATTGGAGCTGGGAGTACCCTATTTTCAGACAAACCCCTTTTTTTGAGGATCCATTCCCGCCCATTTTTGGGCAACCCTCAGTGCAACTCGACAGTTACTTTCGGCACTAGGGGCAGTTACGCGATGGCAGTTACGCGGGGCACCGGACCCTGGTTCTTCATCGTCCTCATCGTCCAAGTTATCTTCGATCTGTTTGGCAAAGGTTTGAAACCTTGGTGATCATCGAAAGGTTCCAAATTGGGGACCCCAAAAATGATCCTTAAAATGCCTGTGTTGTTCTACAGGGAAAACAACTTAAAACAACCGTGTTTCAACCAATGAATCCTGTCTAAACAACCATATTTCAACCAATGAATCGCGAAAAATGGAAATGAACTTGTCCAAAAACGATGGATGTCCACTTGCTTTGGATATAGGAGACGAAATCAACGAAATCACCGCGGGGATGTCATGGGACATGAGGGAATGCAACCAACAATTTTTTTGGTGTCCAGAAATTGACAATCAGGAAAAAACAGCTACCCTATGGTAAACTAACAGTTTGCTATTGAAAATGGCCATTTGTTTCGTTGATTTACCCAGCTATAAAATGGTGATTTTCCATAGTTATGTTAGTTTACCAGAGACAATGAAAACTTACTGATAGAGGGGATTAGTGACTCCTATCTAGGAACGCATCAGTTCTCACCTTGCTATTCTTTGACGATTTTCAGGTTTGCCACTTTAGCGAAACATCCCCCACAAGCCTAACACCATTCAATGGATTAATTTCAGGGATGTTGCAGGAACAGTGTATTTTTTTTCAAATCATCATCATACATATGCATGTATATATATATATAGTCGTTGCCTGCAAACCATCTTTAACACATACCACAGAAAACCCAATAGATTCCCCACATGATAAGCTTTTTCCTCCAACCAATTCTCGGCTGGCGCCAAGGAACAAGGTCTGTACACCTGCCACCTGAGGGCTTGGGAAGGTATGCATTGTAAGCCGATCTGTTCTTGTCTTATAATTCTTATATATATATATATTTGTATACATATATTTATATATAGTTCAACCCATACACTACGTAGTGTCTCTATGCATATATATATATACAGATATATATACAGGTATATATGGGCATTTTCCTTTGAATTTACAGAGCATTGCATTGGCCGCAGCGAACGAAGCTCTAGTGAGCCCAAGCCCAATAAAGGTGTATACGCACGTCGACATGAATATACCTACATATATATATATATACACACCTACATGTATATATATATATAGACAGAACTGGATGTCTATACAGTGATCATATTATATCATATTCCCATCAGTTCGTGGTTTGGAGTCGGTGGGACCCGAATTCCCTTTTTACACCTTGAGTTTCCTCAGAAGAGGGAGACCCAAAAAAAGGCCCCATGGAAAACACACGGTGTAAACACCATTGTGTTTGCATAGGTAGTTTAAATCTTCATGTTTAGACATACTAAATGAGATACTAGTTTATCTATGTTTATCTACCCATCCATTTATCTAGGTCTAAACATATATACATGCTTTGAATAACTTGATTGCTTCATATTTGTAAAGTCTTGATGACTCCAGTCATATCCGCTGGTAATTGAACGTAGCTAACGCAAACTGTCACTACCACATCCCCATTAGTCAATTTCTTTTAATGGTTAATCCCCCCAAAAAATCATGTATTCAAGGATGGTCATCCCCCAAAAAAGTGAGGGAACTTCTCCCCAGTCGGGGCCCCCCACCTGTTTCCGCTTGTTGTCCAACTTCCGATGAAAGAACTTCTCTAAATTTTCCGCCTTCGATGCTGCGTGGCCGAAGTGACGTCAACTTACTTCATCTAAGCAACTAATAGAAATATGCAACTTATGATCTAAACAACTAGCTTGTAACTTATCATAATTATTGTAACATAGATACCAAACAGGATCTAGATTCAAAGATTCGCAATCTTCCATCCAGTTTATGGTGGTGTCCCAAGTCATGTGAGTCCAAATCATCCGCAGCTCGGCCACCCTGGAAGATTGCTTCCAGCTGCTCCTGCGAGGTGGGAAACCATGCAATACATGGCGAGGTGTCTATCTTTGGTACAAATTCAACCAGAAATCTGAGATATTCAACCAGATTCTATATATTCAACCATGCATATATTCACATGTTCTTCTTACATGTATATCTATCATTATATCTATCATTATCTATCCAAAATGTATCAACAACAGCATGCGGAATTCTATCACATAAGCCTTCTATCATTAACTATCCGGGGACCATGTTGATGAATCCCACCGAGGCTTTTGGGATCTGTGCTCCCATTCACCATCCACATTTCTCATCAAGAAAAACCGTCCTTTCACCCACATCAGCCATGAATGTGGTTAATATACTGTTAATAATAGTTAATATATGGTTCTTATATGCATGGTTAACGATGGTTACTAATAATATACGCTCTGGTAATTTCACAGTTTGCTATGGAAAATCCACCATTTTCAATGGGTAAATCCACTATAAATGGGCCATTTTCAATAGCTATGTTAGTTTACCGGAGGGTAAGCCGTTTTTTGTTCGTTTGAATTTCCCTAGAATATCCCTATGATATCCCCCAAAATCAACAACAGGGCGCACATGAACTTGGACAGCAAGACGTTGTCTGCTTGCGTGTTGATTCGGCTTTGGACCTTGGCTCTGGGACATGTGAGGGTGGACACCGGAGTGGGATACACGAAATCCTATATAATATGTATATATATATATACATACTTGGTAAGCTTTAAGTAACCAAAGCAACATGTTCCAAAAACTAATCATATGGGAGGTACTACAAACCATAGTCAAAGAAGGGGTTTGCTATTGGCTTTACATTACATCGTGGTTTTCTGAAGCATTATCCTTTGACAGCAACCAACAGCATAGAAGGAGCACATGTCTGCTTGTACATGCGTATGGGAGAAGAATCTCTGCCTCATCATTGGCCACTAACCCTGATAGATATTAGCGTTCATATTTTTCGGGAATCTGGGCCAAAATCCCATGGGGATGCACCCAAAACGGTTCTCCTTGGCATGTTTGTGGACCCCAAAGTGCCACAAAAACGGTGGATTTACCACCATAGCTGCCATAGCTGCTCCGAGTTTTGGGCGCCATAGCTGATGGATCTCCATTTGATCAACCACTCTACCAGCGGTTATTTCTCTGCTAGAAACCACGCGCCAGCCCAGAGGGGTCTCCACGCCTCTAACGCAGTTTGCTCCTGCCTCGGGTCTTCCAAAGGATGGCATTGTCCATCCACCATGAACACATCCAGACCCTAGAAAATCACAAGGAATTGGAAGATAGGTGGGGAAAACCTACTACAAAAAACCGTAGTAAAGTCATCCGTCTCCAACAAACCTCATTGCTGACGATGTGTATCTCGATCCGAAACTCTACATCAAGTTTGATTCAAACCTACCAGAATCATCTGCCATTAGACAATTCCGTCCTCATCGGTTAGATTTCCCTGCGACTTCTGGTTCAATTTGCAGTTTTCGTTGCTTACCCTCTGGTAATTTCACATAGCTATGGACAATGAGCATGTTTACATTTGGGTGATGTTGTCCTCGCATTAATAGGTAAAACATCAAACGACGAATGGTCTAAATACCTTAACAATGGTTTATGGTAGATATAACTATAGTTTTCATGGGGATTATTTCATGCTTTATAAACCAACGTTCACATACCTGATCTCCCCCATCCTGTAGTTTACCCATCGTTTTTCCAATGGCTCCCGCCTGGTCTTCAGCATGGAGAACTTGCCGGTGAAATGGCCCATAGCCTCGATTTTGGGCCAGATCGATTCTGGTCACAAAACCCACTAAAATAGGACGGTAATTATCAACAGAATGACTATTTTAGTGGACCTATTATGTATATACATCAGACATTATATACACTAGGACATCCACTATTTTAGTGGACCTATTATATACATTAGATATTACTATTTTTAGTGGAAACATTGATGACTATTTAAATGGACCTACTAGTATTAGATAAAATAGTCACATCCCACTGAATACTTGGTCACTAAAAGATTAAAAGAAGCATAGTCCGTACTTTTCTATCTTTATATATATATATATATGTTATATATATGTACCTACAGGCAGACACATTTATAGGACACACAGGATAGGGTATAGACATATTATCATGTAGGATGTCTTGCTAGTGTCCCAAATGAACAGTGAAGTAAATGTGGTAAACCTTTTTTACTTAGGGTACTCCTCCTAACCACTGGTTTCCCCATCAACAATGACCAATAACTTCGAACGTAACTTCGGGTTCCACTTGAAGAAAGTCTCACATGAGTCAATATGATACAATGGGACATTTGGACTTTCTGAAAAGCATGAACGACCGAAGGCTATGATGGTGAAATCGTGCCAGTGCATCCATTCTGTGCAGTTAAAATGTCTGTTTGGTATGATTTAAGCGATCTGATGCATACTGTAATATATATATAGATAAATTATTAATGCAAATACATGTAGACGTACATAAACATGACCACATACGTGCGTATAAATTTACTTACTGGTGCGTTTTTACACAGGGAATTTTCGGGAATGATCCCAGTCATCACTAGTAATGTCATCATCCCAGCAACCCCCAGCAACCCATCCATTCCCTGCGTCATCGCGATGGGATTGGCTTCCACGCGTCATCCATTTCTCGAGCGCGCTTCTCCTGGGGGGGATCGGCTTAAGTTGTCCCCGCGTACGCGGCTCATAGCATATATATATACTGGTTGGTGGTTAATAGTGGTTATTAGTGATCAATACCTGATCTAATGAATCATATATACTGGTTGGTGGTGCAATGTGCCCATCTTGAAAAATTATGGAGTTCGTCAATGGGGTTGGGATGACATCCCCTTTTTTTGAAATGGACAATAAAAGCCATGTTTGAAACCACCAAGCAGAATCACCATTAATCATTACTAATCATTATTAACCCATTACAATATCACTGCTGACCAACTGCTGACCAGGTACTTGGGAGGGTCAAAATTGGTGCCACAGGCTGTGGTGCCAAACATGGCTGGGATGGCCACCAAATTTTTTTGGACACTCAACGTGGCTGGGATAACTTGGATTCCCATGGATTCATCAAAGGATGCATCTCGTCTCGGACCTCAATTCCGGCTCGCTATCCAAAATTGCAGACTTTTTCATGGCTAACTTATCCAATATGATTCTATAACAATCATACAGCAGGTGACTTCGGCACTTCAATGATCTTCAATCCATAATCCAATATGGTCTTATACATTCATTCTTATATTGTTTTTTAAGACTAATCTGACATATCCATGGATGGCATGCCATCATTTGACATCAGCCACACTTGACGCAGCTTTTCTCCAAGAGAGCTGCAGTCGCAGCTCCGAAAGATAACGGGATGGCCCTGTTGCGAGGTGACTTGGGGTGCAAACATGTCCCGAAACATGGTGGATACCAATTTCTAGTGTGGAGGTCATATCCATTTCTTGATCAAACCAACATAGTAAATCTATGTTAAAATCTTCGTAATAAAGATACTACCAACATGTTGTGACTTGGTGTGGAGATAAGCTGGGCACCAGTATCATGGTTGAGGGTGCGAGATGGGCCCAAAAAATGGCAACAGGGAATGCTGACAGTACCCTGTGTCCAAACAAACTATTCACTATTCCTGATTTTTTTGATATGCCCACTCTTGTTGCTTGTTTGTATATATATATATAATTATATGTACATGATTACACTCCATGTTCTGGTTCCGAACTGGGACAACACCCGAACTGAAAATCGTTTTCATTATCAAAAACAGAGGTTTCATTACCAAACAAGCCATGGGATGTAAGCCATGGGATACCACTGGCAAAGAAGCCATCCCAACCCCCCGATCATTTTTCCACTTTCCGATCATTTTGGGCCCAAGAAATGAATAGATATAAATTGGGGTGCGTTGTTAAGATTTGGAGGGATTACAGAGGTTCCAACATCTTCCAGTCATCTCAACATGGAGGATCGAGAGTTGGCTCTGTAAAGCTCTGTTCGGAAGGGAGGATTCAACGAGTGCTTCAATGATTCTGGCTGCACTACAGCAGATTGATGCTGACCTGAGTGTGGGGTTGTTATAACTATCCAGGCAGATGACACCAATTCATAGACTATTTTACAATATTTCCCTATTTATAGATGAATTTTCCATTAAAACACACACGCACAATGTGCCCAAATGATTGGGGGCTTCATACTTAAAGTAACTGGTCATTCGACTAAGCCCACTTTGGCATTGAATCTTCCACGCAAGGGCAGCTTCTTGCCGCCCTCGGGACACGCCACACTGCGCGAGTTGATTCAGCTCTCGGTTCTCCGCAAAAAATCCTGCGAGCGGGGTTGCGAACTTTTGGAGATGGATTTCATCTGAAATATCAGGACAAATCATGAAGAATAGTGCCATTGTGGGCTTACTTGCTGATTCACCTCACTTAGTAAATGGTTTTTTCGCCACCTCAGTTGTGACGTCAGGCCGACAAATCCGACAAACAAGTAGCTGAGAAAATGATGGGTGGAACACTCCGGAACCCCCCGGATTAGCATGACTCTCTACAGAAACTTGCGGGCAATCCCAAACTTGGGGATTATGTATATATGTATATATGTATATATATATATAATTATATATAATTATATATATATATATATAAAATCCCCTTGTAGATTAAGTCGGAAAATCATGGGTCCCTATTTTATAGACATAAAACGGCGGGGTACGACCCCCCCAACAGGGCCCTCTATAAAATGGGAACCCATGACCTCCCGCAAAAGAGGGTGCACCTCTGTAAAGTTGTTTCCTTTTCAAGACAGTTTTGGCGCACAATAGTTTTCAGGAGGGTCATTCTTCATTTGCGCCAACTTTCCTGCTGTCCTGTTCATTTTTGTGCCCGAAAAAGACGCGCCTTGAGCTTGTTCAGGACACACCCTCAAGCTCATCATCTAAATTCTCGTAGATCTCTGTCAATCCTTGATGCGACCCGGGGATACCCGGGGGTAGTTCGTGTAGTTGCTACTTCCAATCCTGGAAAACTCGGCTCGCCGATATGAGCCGCTTGGGGGAAGCATCCCAAATCTTACGCAGCCTGAGTTTTGACTCTGAGCCCAAACAACTCAATATTTATAGTATCTGCGCAGCACTTTCGCAAGGCTCTTGCTGATGGAGATTACTTTTTTCGTGCCAGCTTAGGAAGATCTTTCTCAATTTGAATGGGCATGCCAATATGAACTCTATCAAAATTCCTTTCATGAAGGCGTTCACGCTTTGTGGTGGTCATAACAACAAGCCAATACACTCAGCCACAAGCATCAACACAAGTCCAACTTCAGGATAATTTTTCCCAACATTGACCAACATTCATGGTGGTGTTGATGTCCCCAATTTCTGACACCAAAAATTCCGGGGTTTCCTGTCCCCCCTGGGTCGAAGTTGGGTCGATCTCTCGATCTCCGAATTGATCTCCCGGTCTAGGGCGTTCCGTCCAGCTTCGATCGAGCACATCTTCGTTTGCATTCCAAAGATCCCGCGCTTTGGCCTCCGGATACCGGGATACCCCTAGAAATGGATGGTTTTTCTGGGGAAAATCCACCTAGAAATGGATGATCAATGGGGTACCCCCATGACTTAGGTGACTGGCTGGAAACCTCCAAATCCTGGTGGAGTGGCTGGAATGGAGACAGACTATCAGATCTACTTGGCAATTCTTTGAGTCAGAGTTACAATGTCCAAACATCTGCCAGGCATGTTCTAATATGTTACGTTCTGTTCTTGCTGTGTTTGTATCTATCCCAGCCAAACAAACTCAACCAATTTCAACTTTGAGATGTTTCATATGGTTTGTCTGAATAAAGGGCACCCCCATATCCAGTGGTCTATCATCATCTTCACCCTTAGAATTGCCATGATTGTGGGAAAATCCCCAATCTTTGGACAAACCCATCTCATATTGCTGGTTAAAAATATGGGTTACATCCCACGTCTCCATTGAAACAAACCCATTATCTGGTTTTTTGCCCTCCCCAAATTAACATAAAACGCAAATTTCTAGTGGACACCAATCCTCCAACCCCTCATGGCATGGTTAAGCTGTGAGTTGGGGCGATTCCCTCTGGTAAATTAACATAGACCCTGGCAGATAGGGGTTGGAAGATTCGTTTCCATTACAACGAGGCTATTTTCAGGGTCTATGTTAATTTACCAGAGGGTAAGCATTGTTAACCATGGGTTTAACCATAGATTAACCCCTTAAAGCATATCAAACCAACCATCCCCCATTCCAAAAGAGGCCTCCAAGAGCCGGCCCACGATGTTCCGAAAGGCCTTTTCTTATCACAGACGCGACGTCTGTACTCGACGTGGGAGACCGAGAAACCAGTGGATTGCCGTCTTTTTAAACTAGCCCACAATAATCATGGTGATTTATGGGGGCTCTGGATTCAACCAGCAAGAATAGGATGGGTATATCGATATGCGGAGATATGAGATTGGTGCGTAACATCTCGTTCTCTTGCTGGAAAACCTGCATTTTCGTGTGGATCAAGATATATGGTAGGCCAAAAAAGGGTGCTTCATTTTATTAAAACATGGCCAACATCTCTTAGCTGGAGAACCTGAAACTTGGACCCATTTGCACGCACCAAATCATACTTGTATCATTATACCATATGCTATAATAGGATATTATTGTATATTAGCAAGATGTATGTATGGTATATTACTATATAAACAATATGCCTAGTATATTAACAAAACAAGTGCGTATGCTATATTACTATATCAACAATATTAACCATTTGATTATATATATATATATGGGAAATGCGCGATTGTTCCCCCGATCCCATATATATAATATATATATATCATTAATATATCATTAATATCATACTATCATAATTATACAATCAAAACTGTTGGTATATGCTGGTATATGCAAGATAGCCCCTCCTGTGGGATTCCCTGATTACCCTGAAAAAATGTGGCTAAGAATCACGATCACCTAAAGTTCACCAAGGTTTAATGCGCGATTGTTCCCCCGATCCCATATATATATATATAATATAGATATATCTCATTAATATATCATTAATATCATACTGTCATAATTATACAATCATCAAAACTGTTGGTATATGCTGGTATATGCAAGATGGCCCCTCCTGTGGGATTCCCTGATTACCCTGAAAAAATGTGGCTAAGAATCACGATCACCTAAAGTTCACCAAGGTTTATTATGTGGATATTCTATATACATTAATATAATTAATATATAATATATATATATATATATACGCACTATATGATTATATAGATTCATGCATATCTATATGTATATAAATATATATGTATATAATATTAATCTATATGCAACATCAAAGAGAATCGACGTTTCTTCCATTTTACAGCGCACCTCTGGGTTGCTCTCCTTCAGCCTCCGAGCCATATCTTCGTCTAAAACATATCGTGCAGCGCTCTGGTCCCACACCCAGTCCTGCGCTTCCCATGGAGGGTCAGAGTTGATGTCAGTGTATGCGTAAAAAGACCATAACAACCATCACATGTATATCACAAATTTATGGAATAATAGATTTATATCACATATATATATAGATAATCAAATTTATGGAATATATCACACTTATGGTTTACCATGACACTTTTAGATAATCAAGTATGTATTCAAATATACAATTCTTGTGATATCTGGTGTCACTCTTAGCAGCTCGCCTTCACAAGACCTTGATATTGAAAGGGCTCAAATTCTGTCAATAGTTTTGCATATGACTGCGTTGATCCAATACGTGGGCCCCTTAAGGGTACCCCAGTTTTGAACCATGTATGTATGTGTGTAATATATGTATATATATATATGTATATATATATATATATATGTGTATATATATATATATGTATATATATATATGTATATATATATGTATATATGTATATATATGTATATAATTGTATATATATATGTGTATATCAATCATCTTTGGGCAACCACCCCTATTTTCGTTGCTTAAGATGGGCCCAGAATCAAGAACCAGCAGCAGTCTCGGCAAATCACAAGACTTCCCAACCTCCCGAATCAGCAAAAAAGTAAACACACATGCCTCAACTCAATCAACATGACAAAAACCAACAGAAATCAGCCAACAATCAATAACAATCCTCAAAATCAACAGAATATCTCAGAATTTCCCAGCAATGATTCCTGAACATCCATCAGAAATCACCATTTCTCCCCCCAACCCACCATGCCTCCGCAAACTTCGTGGTGCCTCCCCAGCCCAACAGCGCCGTCATGCGCTGAGAGACTTCAAAGGCACCCCCAGAGCCCTGCGCCACCATGGCCTTGCGAAGGTTTAGCTGTTCTAAAAAACAGCCATGGTTAATAGTGGTTAATAGTGGTTAATAGTGGTTAATAGTGGTTATTAGTGATTAATACCTGATCTAATGAACAATATCTGGTTGGTGGTGCAATAACCATCTTGAAAAATATGACTTCGTCAGTTGGGATGATGACATTCCATATATGATGGAAAATAAAACATGTTTGAAGCACCAAGCAGTTTCATGGTAGAATCATGGGGATAAGTGGGGAAATAGCGCGATTGAATCGTGGTAGAATCATGAGATACTTGGAGGAATCATGGGACAATTGGAATCATGGGATAATCATAGGAAACATCCATGGATTTTTTGCCTCCGCATCCCTCTAATCAAACATGGCTGGCTGGAAAATCCATCGTTTTTTCTGCGTTTGAAACCTCCATTTAGAAATTTAGAGGGGATTTCCCAGCCACAGTTGATGACCGGAGATCCGTTACAAGACAAAGAACATTTCAAGAACAAACAACTAGAAACAAATGCGATGCAACCACTAAAGTTTGTGGTGTAAGCTACGCAAATAGCGATTTCGTCAAGAAAACAGGTGATTCTACCAGCAACAATTGTGAATTACGCAACGTCAATGACAATTTCACCACTAAGGAACTAGGGTTTGCACCAATCAAAATTGGGATTGAACTGACCAAAACTGTGGATTTCGAGAACCAACATCGAATTTAAACAAGGACAAATGGGGGTTCGAAGAACTAACAAACCATACGCTGAATTCACTAAAATCGGAAAGCAACAACAAACCTCTTAATTTTTTCGGACAACACCGAGATTGCCCAGCAAAGTTCATGACAAAAAAATGCCATGCCCCTACGATCCCTTGGGACATCATCATGGGGGATACAAAAAGCATCCATACCGGCCCCCCCGAAACCTGGCTTTGTCTGAAGATGGGGCAACCCATCTTCATCTTCATGGTTTGTCAATGTTTACCAATTGTTTATCAATGTTTATCATCATTTTTCCACTTGAAATGGTCACCTTGGCATTTCGTTGATCACGTTTCACTGCTTTCTCCGTGACAATCACCGGCCTCGGCCCACTTATTCAGCAACTTGGTGCGATACTCCATCCGAAGCACCGAGTCCAACTTCCCTGGGCCGTTGAAAATTTCGGGATTTCACCGACCGGGGAACCGTGGTTCTCCCCAGCCATACCATGGGGACTTGGGGATATCATGGGGGGGTATATACGTATATACATATACACATACATACATACATACATACATACATACATACATACATACATACATACATACATACATACATACATACATACATACATACATACATACATACATACATACATACATACATACATACATACATACATACATACATACATACATACATACATACATACATACATACATACATACATACATACATACATACATACATACATACATACATACATACATACATACATACATACATACATACATACATACATACATACATACATACATACATACATACATACATACATACATACATACATACATACATACATACATACATACATACATACATACATACATACATACATACATACATACATACATACATACATACATACATACATACATACATACATACATACATACATACATACATACATACATACATACATATATACATACATATATATATACATATGGCCTGGTCAAGTTGCATGGCATTAGTTATGGTCATACATCCCATGCCAATCCTTTTATGTCATCCGTCAAGTTGTGTCAGCAGCGGATGATCATCCCCTGTTGGGTCTGGGTATGTCTGGGTCATGGCCCAGACTCAACTGGAACACTGCAGCGTTACGACTGTTACGAGATTTCGAGATGAAGCACAGTACTCGACCAATAGGATGGTCCACCAGAATGGAATTCCACGTGCAGCACACCTTGAAGATTGAGAAATATCTCCGAAACTCCAGAAACAAGAGACCAAAGAATTTTCCAAGTGAAGGCCACTTCAGGTCAGAATCTGGTCAGAATCACCCAAAAAATGGACATGTATGGTCCCTTTGTGTGCCAGGACTTTGGGTTGTTGGCTTATCGCCGCCAGATATCCTGCCAAACAGTAACTGGTCAGCACCAGATTCCTCCATTTATGGTAAGAAAATCACGCACCGCAGGCACTTCATCTGGTAAATAAGTGGATATGACGCGAAATCCCCCACAATGGAAGTTTCCTAAAATGGTGGTACCCCCCAAAATCCATCCTCCCCATTTTCAGAAACCTCCCAAAATGTCAGTTTCTTTTTCTAGAAAAAGCAATCCCAATTGTACCACTATCTGAGCAATGGTCAAGACCATTGCTGTAAAGAACTGTGGGATTGCCAGTTCATTGATAATCTCCAAGATATGAGTGCAACCCCCAAACTTATCAATTAACCAACATCAACAGTACATTCCCATAAATGTTTGATGGTTTAAACAAACCAAAAACCATCGGACATCATATTTCTACATGAAAGAGGATGGTTAATTTCTTACGGTTATATCATTGACATATCCAAATCATCAACCAACCATCTCAACGATCATTTATCAAAAAACATCGAAAAAACACATTAAAGATAGTATGGTTATATAATCATATATAATCAACATATCCAAATCACCAACCATCTTCACCATGTGATAACCATCACTCCGAGTCCAAGGAGCTGGGCCGCACCTCTTTCTGCGTGGTGTCCAGGACCAAGGCTTCCACGGGACGCTTTTGCAGATCACCTGGGGCCCATCTGGTTATTTCCCGCGGAAATCACCCATAGAAATAGATGGTTTACCTATTAAAAATGGCGATTTTCCATGGCTATGTTAAATAACCAGAGGGTAGTTTTTTTTTGAAAGACAAATATAAAAAAATAGAGGTTTTTAGTTCTTTTGTTTTTGAAAGATAAATTATGAGGTTTCAAAAGTTCCCACAAGTTCATCATATCCAATCATCGTATCGAGTCTCTTTTCGGAAGAACATTGAGATTCTTCGATCTTTTTTCAGCACAAAAAGAAGTGGCGAAAATGATCATCTTCAAACACAAATTGATTCATTGATACAATGAGCTGACAATATTCTGGAGGATCTGAGTGATGAACATCCACCCTTTAGTTCGATGATTTTCCCATCTCCAAGGGCCTTCTGGCCTTCGGGATTCCGAAAACTAGTGCACACATTATTTAGATTCAGAAATGGATATATATATATAACTTATATATATATATGTATAATATGCATCCATTTCTTCTAAGGGTTGCGAACCATATCATTTGTGGAAGCTTGCCTATATTAATTCTCACATCTTGAAAACTCGTGAGTACTCACAAGGACACACATCACCTTTTCGTGTCAACTACATCAGTTACTGAGTTACCGTTATTGTCAGTACGGTTCAAAATCGGATAGCCATACATTGGATTGCTAGCAAGAACACTCAAGATTTGCGGTCCCTGGGCACAACAGATTGACCTGTATCATTCTGGTATATGGTTCATTGCACATTTATAGCCCAATCATGGGATAACACCTCTATCAAGTAAATCTATATAATATACATATACATACATATACATATATACACATATGTATATCTATATAGATCTATATAGATCTATCTATGTCTCTCTCTCTCTCTCTAATTATATATATAAATAATATTAAATAATGTATATATATATATATGTATACACATTGTGTTAATGTTAACCGCTTCCTACCCTGGGAGTCACGATGGCCGATGGCAAGCTACTCATGCGCCGCACCATGGCGCCCGAATTGGCGTAGTATTCCTGGCAGCAAAACGCCTATCAATAATCAAATAATCATACATGTACTTAAATAATAATCAAATTATATATATATATTATATTGAGTTATATAATGTTATATATATATAACGTTCAGTTTGGTTTTCGATGATCGGTTTTGTGATGAACATGATCTCAGAAGCAGCCGATGGCAGATTATGTGATGCACATGATCACAGGAACCTTTCACAGCAGATTACGTTAAGAATATGATCACCGACATTTCTTGAGATTCCATTGGCTTCAGGGTATTTGCCGGAGAGCCGAAGTTTCAGCAGCCACTTACGGCCCAGGGTTTAGGACGTCGCTCAAGGCCCTTGGGGCCGCACATGCATGGATCCTGGTGCGAAAAAGCTTGACTTTCAGTGTTAGATTCCACGGCAAGGAGACCGGGTGAACTTGACGCTTTGCGCTCAGCGACATTCACGGCCCTTGACGAGACTCTCCTCTTGGCTTTAGCTTCTTCATATTCTATTCTTCATATTCCATTCTTCATATTCCATTCTTCATTTCCATATCCCAATCTGCTTCTTTTAGCTCTGAGAAATTCACTCCATTCTTCACATTCGTGTCATTCTTGTTGATTTGATTGTGCAACAGCCTCCCTTAGCATGCGGTTTGAGAAAGAAGTCTTGACATCATGTGGCTGGCGGTGGAGCAAGCTTACTGGAAGGGCAGAATTGCCTGCGTGCAGCACAGAATCATTACTGGATGAAATGTGGTGCGCAGTGGTCCTTGCTCTTGCTTCTCCTGACCAGTTGCGTTTCTGGCTTTGTGTATTAGCTGACTTGCAGGCGTGGTTGCTAGAGGTCGTTTTCCCTTCACACATGAAGACGCACAGACATGGTGGTGACCTCACACTTCTGTTAGCATCCTTGTTGACAATGCAGGGTTTGTTACAGCTATCAGCTCATCGGTCCGCACCTTGGGCAGTCCGAATTTGTCATTTGGCTTCAGGCCCCTTGCGCCGGTTGTTTTTCCATTTGCCTTCAGATCCAGAGGCGGTAGCCCAAGCAGTAGCCTTCTTACGACACTGCGTGGAAACAGCTGGGGTCGACGATGAGGCTTGTGTCTACACTTTGTTCAATCAAGGCCGGTGGTATGTGGGCAAGGCAGTGCTTGCGCGAAGCCATGGAAAATTGGGCGTGGTGAGCAGGATCATGGAGCACCTGACTTCTGTTTTACGGACACGTTCAGCGGCTGCCAGAACAACTCGAGCTATCCTTTTACGACAGCGTCCAGCGTCAGAGATTTGTTTTTTGATCTTGAAACGTGGGCCGCATACTTGGATTCGGGCCTGTGAGGCAGTTGCTATCCGTTGTCTAAGACCCCTTGCCAACCAAGGACAGTGCTTGCCAATGAGGCGTAAGAAATGTCATCGTAGTCGAAAACGCCCTCCTCCACGTTTTCGGCGGCGGAAAGAGGTTTCCTTTTGGGAGTCGCCGGTTTGTTTGCAGCGGCAATGCAAGATAGTGCAGCAAAAGTTGAGCCGCCCATTTGGAAACCTTGCTCCCAGTTGGACAGTGCAGACTTTTTCAGCAGCATATCGCAGCAAACAGAAAGAGCAATATGCAAAGTGGGGCCTCCAAGGGCCGATTTCCATTTACGCAACCCGACAAGGAGGGCTTTTAGCTTTGTGGGCTTGTTCAAAGCATGCGCACCTGGATTTGCGCCTTCTCTTGAAGGGTAGGGGCCCGGCCCGTGCAATTTTGCGGTTAGCTCATTTGATCTCCTTGGTTCATGGATATGTCAGACAGAGCAATGGCTTTCGCCACGTCGATCGGCTTTTGGCCAGATACCATTTGCCGTCCAGACGGCATCGCTGGTTCCCATGCTTGACTCCCGAAGAACGACAGCAAGTTAGGCATGCAGTGACAGTGGCAGCTCGGGCTTGCGCCGCTCTACATGGACAATTTTTGTACCATTGGATCATGGCCCGGGTTCATTTCACTACGAGGGCAGTTCCCCGCCTGAGTGATCGCCGAAATGCTGTTCAATGTTCAAAGCTGATTCGCGTCTCAGATGTTTGGGAGCAAGGATTTTTTGAATGGGAACACTGGCGGCGGGGTGCAGAAGTGAAGAAGTTGCCTGGAAATTGGGCTGTTCCGGACCAAAAAGCTATCTGGGCAAAATCTCCAGTGGTTCATGAGCTGAGGGCGTGGCACGTGGACAACCATTTTCCGCGCCAGATCGGCCGTGCATCTTTGCGTGCGTGGTCCTCGGTGCATCGGTCAGCGAATGACTATGCAACTGCCGAGGAATCGGCGTACGTGGAAGTTTTGACATCAAAAGGCAGCGATGTACTACTCCAAGATGACAAGGACAAGAAATCTACCTGGACCATGCCTTTTGCGTGTTTTGCGACGACATTGCTGTGCTTGGTTCTTCTGGACACTCAGTGGGACGCAACTGCTATTTCTGTGGAGCAGCTCAGCACTCTGGTATATGGTGTTTCCTTGTTTGCCATCCCAGCAGCACTCCGACGAGGGCCTCTTCCAAAGACAAGTTTTGCGCCCTATATGTACCCGTTTGTGAAGGCCAAGTGTTTCGCAGCTTCGGGTGGCCATACCTGTCAGAAGATTGGCCATTCTTGCCTGCGCAAGGTGGTGTCTTTCGTACATGTGTCATGGAGGCGAGCATGGCGCTTGGGAGGCCGAGCAGTTCAAATTTTGATCAGCAGTACAGGACCCGGGTTTTCTGTATGGAAGCTCAAGCAGGTGGTGCCGATATTCCGGCAAAAGTTTGGCATGCTTCGTTGGGGGCCGGATCCACAAGAATGCATTTGCTGCAATGGTCCCAAATGGTATACAACACTCTTGGTGGCGGACGCAGCTCAAATGTATGAACAGGTTGACAGTCGTCTTGTTTTGGATGCTTTTGACGCAAAAGCAGCATTGTTGTTGCAGTTGCAGGAAAAAGATACCATCACAGTCAGACGACAGTTTCCAGTGCGCGGCTGGCCCGGAGGTTCGATACATACCCGCTCCCGGAACTTCATCGTTTTTTCTGTTGCCCAGCTTCGACGGATGCTTCAGGCCAGTTGTATGCTGAGATTTGCCAGCATAGGGAATCTGGTTGTGAAGGCTCGGGGCTTGGTTATAGGCGGGTTACTCAGCATGATTTCAGCAGTGTGCTTGCTCAGTTTTGAGGAGGAGCAATTTTTGCAAGGTGGTTGGACCAGAGTTTGGCAGGTGCCGCCACAATGGGAGATCCATGAGCTCTTTTTCGGTTTGCGGTATGTTGACGACTTGCTCCTAGTCAGCGGTAGTCTTTGCCATCAATGTTTGAGGACCGGTTTATGCAGCATGTTTTCTGTTCATTTTGATATCAACCTGGAGGAAGCTGAGCAAACTTGGACGGATCTTGTGTTTAGCGTTGACCCCATGACGCGAGGAGTATCCTGGACGGCCAAAAATCCCAACCGGCTCTGGGTGCAAGGAAAAGGGGACAAGAAGAAGGAAAGGTATGTGCCATTTTTGGGAAGGTTGCAGTGCCCATTTGGAATGCTCCGATGTTTATTACTTGGTCGATTAGCTCGTTTGCGGGAATTGGAATTGCCGGCTGAGTCGCAGTTGGTTTTGCTGTTTGAAGAAATCCAGGAGCTGATTTTGGAAGGATATCCGATAAGTATTTTAAGAGCCGTCATTCATTCGCTGCCTTTGCATACCTGTCGCCTTTTAAGCCTACGTAGGGCCATCCGAGTGTTAGATAATAAGCGGCGCGTGAGACGACAAACCAATGCTTGATAAGATAATGACTTGTTGTCCCATACATGGCTCAGTATTGTTCAGCTTTAGGTTTTTTGTTTTGTTGATGCTTTTACTACTTTTGACTTATGTATTCGGTTTCAGTTTCATCATTGCTGCTAGGATGGGTTTCGCAGGAGATATGGGTTTGTTTTATGTCCAATGGTAGGAACATGTTTGTCTCTGTTGTCTTTTAGGTTTGACTTTAATTATGACGAGTTTTGGTGCGCCGCATCTCCATGAAACCCAGTGGATGCCCTTGTTGGGATTTGCAGAAGCCCGACTTGTCGGCAGAGTGCATGTGCTTTGGCTTGGTTTTTCATTGGACACGGTTGATGTAGTGCAGCCTTGCCGCCAGATTTTGGCTTTACCCCGTAGCTGTTCTGTGTCTCTCCATACCCGGAGCACATGAGGCCAGCCCTGAAAGCGTTGTTCTTCCTGTGCCTCTTTGTAGAGGTATGGGTTGTGGATGCTGGGGCGCGCGGTCAGCCGACAAAGGGCCATGGCCGGAAGCATGAGAGCTTTGGCAGGGATTCCCGACATTCCTATTTTTACTATGACCATGATCGCCACCGTGAACGGCGGGAATCGTCTCACTCACGCCGCCGGCGCCGCCGAAAGTCCAGATCAGAATCCCGGACTCCTGACAAACGTAAGTCTTCTGACAAGCTGCCGAAAAATTCACCAGGTTATGAAGAGTACAAGAGGCAGAAGCAAGAAGCAGCAGCTTGGCAGGAGCGTCGTTTGCAGGCAGAAGCGCTTGCAATGTGTTTGGAAGAACGGGAGCAGCTCAAGCAAGCTGCAGTGGCTGCGGGCGTGCCAAAGGCACCGCCGGGCCAGACTGGGCATGACACGTCAACTGCGCAAGGTAGCGCCGTCCCAAAGCTGCCCAGCAAGCACACAACACAAGTCCAAGACCCCCCTAAGGAAAGTAGCCTTGCAGATGTTAAGATCCCTGTTGTTTCGCTTAAATTGCTGGAGGCAGAATTGGGCCACGCTGTTGATTTGGGACAGTCACCATTGTCAGCTAAATCCCTTGAAGCCCTAATTGTCCAGCCGAAGCGAGGGCTTGGCAAGAAGCTTGACCAATTCATAAGCCGGTATGGGAAAGACGCGCCACCAGCAAGGGTGGCAGCCAAGGCTAAGATGGTAGCTGCGATTTTGGGAAACCTTCAATTCTGAAACTGGAAAATCCTGCTTGGGGTTTGGTTTGTTGGTTTTTTCTGTGGGATGATGTTTTGTTTGTGGAAACCTGTGACGTCAATCCCCCTCCCAGTTCATTGGTCGCGTAGTTTGGAGGTTTTCCAGGCGTGGTATACCATTCACATTTCCCATTATGATGTGGCTTGGTATTGGGAATCGCTTTCAGGGATCCCAGTTGTAGCTCCTGGAGCCACAGTGATGTTTGCAGGTTTTTTGAAGAAGATGTTGCGCACGCATATTTTGGATGTGGCATAATTAGAAGCTTTTCCCGGCGAATGATGGCAGATACCAGTAGCCGTTCAGTTTGGTTTTCGATGATCGGTTTTGTGATGAACATGATCTCAGAAGCAGCCGATGGCAGATTATGTGATGCACATGATCACAGGAACCTTTCACAGCAGATTACGTTAAGAATATGATCACCGACATTTCTTGAGATTCCATTGGCTTCAGGGTATTTGCCGGAGAGCCGAAGTTTCAGCAGCCACTTACGGCCCAGGGTTTAGGACGTCGCTCAAGGCCCTTGGGGCCGCACATGCATGGATCCTGGTGCGAAAAAGCTTGACTTTCAGTGTATATGTACTGTATCCTTGTTTTTTTGATTGAGTTCTAAAGTTAAACAAAATCCGCTGAAGATCACTCTGGAACATCGGCCATTTGGGATGGCCTCCATGGATCCAGTCCACCGAGAAGACCCGCTCCAAACTTGATGCCACTGTTGAAGTGAAAAACAGCAGGTTTATTTTTTTTCCCGACATGTTTTTCGACTTTTTTTTGCACTAAACACAGTCCAAACATGTCCAAACTTCAACTTCAAAAGTCCACAGAAGGCTTAAACAGATAAAGGACAGGAATTTGGGACAGCTCAAGTGGAGACAAGTAGGATAGCCACAAGATGCAGACAAGGGTACACAGAGCCAGAAGGTTCCCAAGTCCCAAACAAATCAACGCCAAAAAGGGCTTCACAAACAAGGTCACATTTAACATCTATTTGAGTCATGGAGGATTTTTGCCGTTGGACCACTGTTGGATGGCTGTTGGATGGCCCGTGATCATCCCACTGTTCCCTCTGTTCAAAAAGCCACCTGGATATCCGTGAGGCCATACTCCACAGAGTCAGTCAGCTGCAGAAGTGTTCCGGAGGTGCTGAGAAGTTTGTCCAAGACCTTGACAAAAGACATGGGATGACATGGGATATGTCTGGGGTTTATCCAACAAAACATGGAGATTTCACGAAGGACAACAATGGGGATTTCACTAACAACCACTGGGGTTTATCCAACAAAAGTGTGGACCTACTTAGCCTGGGGATGCAAATAAAAAATGGGGGATGTCAAAGAACACTGGGATATGGAGAAGGAAAACACTATGTTTGTTTTACGCTTCGAGGTCACTTGTCTTTACTTTTAACAATGAGGTAATCGCTAGTATTGTCTTACATGGTTCACCTGACGAACAGTCAGGAATAGGGCATAGGGCTTGAGTTGAACCGTTACAAAACTGGGAGCTCATTAAGCAGATTGTCCTGGGACATGCAAACACACACGCACACACACACACAGAGGCATGGTCTGTAACTTGGAGGCTTCGAGATAGGGGGTCCATTTTTAGCTGCCCCACAACCCGCCCCGAAACGTCCGCGACAGGTCTCGAGAAATGAGGGCGTGGAGAAAAATCACAGGGTTGATCATCAGATTCCCAGAAATGGCAACTTTAGGATACCCTGCAGTGAATCAACATAGATACCCTCTGGTAATTTAACCGTTTGCTATTGAACATTGCCCATAAAAATAGTTGATTTTGATATTTTCGTGATTTTCCATAGTTTTTTCTATGTTTTTTGTATGTTTACCAGAGGATCATCATGGGATAATTGGATCATCATGGGACAAATCTCCCTGGTTCTCCATGGCTTCCGTCCGCCGATCCGGCACCTGGCTACGTTGCACGCCCTTCTGCTGCCGTCCGAAGGCGAAGGCGTTGCGCGAGGCCCAAGTCTCACCCAACTCCTGGGGCGAAAATGGCGAAAATCCCAGGGGGAACTCATGAGCCATGTCTACTTGATAAGCCATGTATGCCATAGTTTTTTTTTCAGGGATTTTCCGTATATATATATATATAGATACTAAACTGGGGTAATACTAAATGGTGACTGTACGCAACTGTGATGCATCCCCAAGTATCCGAAAAACAAAAAGGATGGCTTGGCTACTAAAACAAACCAACATGGACCAAAATATTCATATCCTTACCAATATCAATGGGTTGGTTTGCTGGAAAAATACGGAAACGGCATTTTTTGCATCTTATTATATGTTTTGCCATAAAATCTTCCCTTCATCCAATTCTAGGACAATATCAACCCAGTAGCTATATATTCGTATTGATATCAGCGCATTACTGCAAGCTGCCAATACCATATTCAAATACACTCTACTCTTTATCTCCTCTTTACGCATATTCACCGCAGTCCGAAAGCATTATAACTCTCGGGCTTCAACTCTGTGGACTCTTAATTTATGTACTGGTCCACGCTTTACAATATATCAATATACATCAATATATCATAATATATCTATATATTCTAATCTATTCCATGGTTTGTCAAGCCTTAGCATGACCCAAATATATCCCGATAGCACCGCTTCCCCATTACTGGGTGATGCAAATCGACCAGGCCCCGTCGCGTGTGTTATTTAGGGGGCGCCTCATCACTTTCCCAGTTGCCCGCCACAACTCGTTCGTTCCTTAGGGAGGCATGTGCTTTGCTGTGTCATGTGTTTGTGGATCCACCCAGGCATAAAGAACAGTAAATTGGCATCAATTCACAAGCTCTCAATCGACGCCACTCAAGCACAAGGGAAATACAGGATACATTTAAACCCCAAATCGCCGAAGTAAACTGCGCATTTGATGTGCTGGAGTCATTCTCTTCACAATAACAAGGAACCACATCAGCGAGGAAAAACATCGATCCCAGCTTGAAATTGGACATCGTTGTTCCCTTTCCTGCTTATGGACCGAACTGCAAACATCTGGGGCACTGAATCAAACCACAAACATACAGTTGCATAATGATGGCAGATCCCCAACTTGCCAATTTTCTCATTGATACGCGAATTTTTCCACTGAAACCAGGGATCTTCCCTCCATCACACCATGGCCAAGCTTAGAAGATACCCTGCTACATTTATCCCCAGTTAGAACAAAAAATTACACTGCTAAACTGCCCATCACCAAGGGTTTAAACCCATATTTTTGATGGTGAAAAATCCAAACTTTTTGTAGGTTACAGCACCATTCTTTTCCGACCCTTCAGCAACCAGCCAAGGATCACCAAGGACCCAAACTCTCCCGCAGCGTTGGAGAAGATTCGAGACCTCTGAAACTGGGAACTACGAGGGGTTAATAGCCGTTTGGAAGTGCGGTTATGCCAAAGAGAATCTTGCCAACATGGGCACGTATGTATGTATGTATGTATGTATGTATGTATGGTTGTATGGTTGTATGGTTGTAGGGTTGTAGGGTTGTAGGGCTGTATGTATGGTTGTGTGGTTGTGTGGCTGTATGGTTTTGTATGGTATTGTATGGTATTGTATGGTCTTGTATGGTCTTGTATGGTCTTGTATGGTTGTATGGTTTTGTATGTTTGTATGGTTGCATGTACGGTTGTTGGTTGTATGTACAGTTGTATGGTTGTGTGTATGATCGTATGTATGGTTGTATGTTTGGTTGTATGCATGGTTGTATGTATGGTTGTATGGTTGTATGTATGGTTATATGGTTGTATGGTTCTATGGTATGAAAAAGGTGAAGGTAGTGGCAGTGGTAGTAGAACACGATGTGATGTGATGTATGCATGTGTGGTTACAATCCCGATTGCAGCTACGTTGCAGTTCAATATTTGAGGCGAATTTCCAGACAAAAGGGAGTTTCTTCCAGCGCGAAAAAGGATTCTTGAGTATGATGATTCTTCAATGTTTATTTAAACCATGTCGTGTATATATATATATTTATATTTTTGTATATATATACAAATATTTATGTATATATATATAAATATTTATGTATATATATATATATTTATGTATGTAAATGTCTGTATGTATGTATGTATGCATGTATGTATGTACGTATGTATGCACGTACGTATGTATGCATGTATGTACGTATGTACCTATGCACGCATGTACGCATGTACGTATGTACGTATGTACCTATGTACGTATGTAAGTATGTAAGTATGTACCTATGTACGTATGTACGTATGTACCTATGTACCTATGTACCTATGTACATATGTATGTATGTATGTATGTATGCATGCATGCATGTATGTATGTATATAGATATATATGTTGAGCATTTCATGCATATAAAACATTATATATATACCATAGTGTATTTCATGTATGAGACATAACTGTACCTAACCTACCTGTACACACATGTGCAGTACACACACATGTATATATATATATATGTATATACATATACACATACATATGTCTGGTTCTGGCTTCCAGCGGTTCGACGACTGGTCCGTCCGAGTTCATGATTCGCAACGGGCGAACCGATATCCCATGATATCCCAGTTTCAAGCAATTCTGGAAGCCCGGCAGAACTGGCGGACATCCCGATCAAAAATGGAAGTTTTAATGCGAAATGCCATCTGGTATCCTCTGGTGATTTAATATCGCCATGGGAACATTAACATTTTCAATAGGTAAATCATCTACACATGGATCATTTCCCGTAGTATCCCGTAGCAATGTTGAATTACCGGAAGGTATAACCAATGCACACCCCAACCAAGATAAACTTTCCCCTGGTGCTACGCCGCGATACAAGGCCGCTTCCTCGTCTTCTTTCTCCTCTAGCAACTCCTGCTGGTCTGCACATACCCTGCTGGAGACTATGGTGATCATACCTACCTGATACCCCTGATACCTATCAAATCTATTAACATCCCATTCATATTCATTAAACTTGCCATAAAAATCTCCATAACTTGTGGCATCCCCAACTATTGGTTGTATTACATCCCCTCCCTATTTGCTTCGCACAAGCCGCAGCTGCAGCTGAGTAGGAATCCAACTGTTAGCTATCTGCTTCGCAGATTGAAACTGAACTTGTGAACCTTGCAGCACCATGATCGTTTTTTGTCTGAATCACGGAATAGGAGGAAAAAATCAAATTATCAAACAAGGGGGGGAGGAACAGAAGCAAAAGGAGCAAAAAGGGTGTGTAGACATCTATTATTTCTGAGGCCGGGCCGGGAATATGCCCGCTTTCGATGACGAAACTTTCGGTGACGAAGCTTTCGGTGATGAAACTTTCGGGGACGAAGCTTTCGGTGATGAAACTTTCGGTGAAGAGGTGTGCGATGGAGTGTCAGGAAAAATGTTGAGTCTTTGCTGGGCCAATTCGTTTACTAAATTTCTTTGAAGAATGTTGTTGATGTCATACTGATCTACGTGACCACTTTCTCTATAAGCATCTGCATAGGTTTCGATTAGCCAGTGAGCTCTGGGTTTGCCTACTCGTCTTGCGTGTTCAGTTCTAGGTATGAGTGAGATAGGTAGAAAAAGGACCTGACGCATGGGATCTTGTGTGTCTGATCGAATGATGTGTCCTAAGAGCTGAATTTTTCTTTTCAACCATAGTTAGTTTTGAGAATTCCATAACTGTTACACCATAGTGACTTTTGATAAGTTCTTTTACCGATGCATTGGTCATTGTTCTGTCAACACTTGTGGGTGGGATCTGTAGAATTCTCCGATATCCTTTGATCTGAAACGCATCTAATCTATGAAGTTCTGACTGGTTAAGTTGGATAGTTTCCAATCCATATAAAAGCTTACTCCGAAGGATTGAATGAAAAACTTGAATTTTCCATGAAATGGAGCTTTGCGCTTGGGTCCCCTCCCTATTCATATCCTTAAATATCTTGTTCATATCGCAAGCATCACATTGACATATTTTTTTGTATCCCCTTGAACCAACCTTCAGTATCATAATCTTCGCTTCACTCTGATGCCACAAAAAATGGATGACTTCTGGATCATTTCCATGTATTTCCCTTTTTCTACCATGACCCAGCCAACCCTGGAACTGAACATCTCCCCACGGCTCCAGGTAATGCTTCCGAACGAAGTTCTGCTCTGGCGCCTCGTCGGCCGCCTTGGCCGCGCGCTGCAGCGCGTCGTCCAGGAGCTCCACCACGTTGGCGAAGGAATCGCGGAAGATGCCGCCTGCGGTGCGATTTTTCTTGGAGATTTGGAGAACCTATGGAAAAACTATGGGAAACCCATGGAAACTTAGAAAACCAATGGAAACTATGGAAAAACTATGGAAATTCAGAAAACCCATGGAAACGGTGGAAACAATGGAAAAAACTATGGAATCTATGGAGAATTAAGGGAAAACTGATGGAATTTATCCGGGAAATTGGCTCAACCGATGGGAACACTGGATGGAAATTAGACGGGAAATGAACATGTGATGGACACTTGATGGAAAACAATGAATTTGACGTCTTGAAATTAAGGAGTTAAATGCACAAACAAAAGTGATTAAGAAGGAAATTTCAACGAAAACAAGCCATGAGCGTATCAGCAAACAAGGGCGAACATTGACAGTCAACCAGCCACAATGGCAGAACTTGCGTGGAAAACTGGGATTTCACCATACATCAGGAACACAAACGGTGATCTAGCCAAGAATAAGTCTGCTTAACATGGAAATCTCACCTGAGCACGGAAAATCAACCAACAACAATCCAGATGATTTGGACATTTATGGCAAAATTTATGGCAAAAATTATGGTAACCAAAAAATGGGAGCTTCAACCTAGCAACACTAGGGATTGACTCCTCAATAGTTGATGGTTTTCACCAAGAAGATGGAGTGACCGATGGAATCAACCGAAAGGCGTTTAGCAGCCACTGCTCCATTGTCTCACTTCCTGGCGACTTCTGACATCACCCAAGGGACTGAGAGAACAAAGGGCATCCACTCGTGGACGGCCCAGCTCCTCAAGTGGTATCAATTCCTTGGTTCATGGGAGGGTCTTGGAAGAGCGTCCAATGGTAGCTGGTTGGTGGTTGAGCCTACCCCTCTGAAAAATATGAGTTCGTCAGTTGGAATGATGACATTCCCAATATATGGGAAAATAAAACATGTTCCAAACCACCAACCAGGTAGAGATTTCTTGAGATGAGGCGTCGCCCCGAAATCATGCAACTTCTTGGTCATTTTGAATACAGTCAATACGGTAGCTGCTTTGGGTTCTCCCATTTCAAGAAACCACCATTTGAGAATGTTTACATAATTACTTTCGACGCATCCCCACAGGGGTCAATCGAGTTCGGACGCCATGTGAAATTTTGGAGGAAAAAGGAGGAAACAGCGGAAATAAGACTTAATTTCATACAAGACTGTGGATTTTAGACATGCCCCGAAGGAAACTCACCAAAAACAGAATCCAGCAGCAGGACAGGTGATGATCCAACATGAATTCATGAGTTCAAGACATCTGCACCTTTCTCAGCTGCATCTTTCAGGGTTGCTTGGTCATCTCTACTTTAGATCGTCATTTTTGCTTGGGCCTAAAATGCCAGTGATCCATGCATCAGAATTGGCCATTGACATATGTTTTTTCCATCTTCCCCTAAGAATGGATGCCACTAACAACAACAATCCGGACCGTGAATACTGTTACTTGCTGCTGGGTTGATTCCCACGCCTGACACCCTGCATACTCTGATATTTCAGTAGCATATGGTAGCTGTAGTGGGAAACATTTGCATGTGTTTATTTCCCTTGCTAAGTTTTTCTCTCTATCGAACACACATTCTTCCATTTCGATTGTCTTCCAGTTTGCAGCCTGCATGATGTATCCAAATTTGTTGGCCAGATTACCATCTTTCTGAGTCTTATCTCCATCTTGGATAGTGTCTGTCACTAATTCCCCAGTCTTACTGGTGATACCTTGGTTGTCTTTATCGGTTGTCTTACTACTACAGTTAACTACGCCACTTCTATAATTATTGGTTGACCGTCCTGTTTTGGTTGACAATATCTCGGTTCTTGCTGCCAACTTTACCGTTGTTCCAAATCCCCGTTTTTGTTTGTTGTAAACCCTGGCCATCGCCTCTATTACTCCGTTCTTGTTTGTTCAGATCAAATTTTCCCTCAATCAATCTCCATTTCTGCTACTTAAACTCCCACATCTTGATAATCACATCTCATTTCTCATAGTTGATATCCATATTTTCCATCCATTTTCCATCATTTTTATCCATTTTTAACCAATTTTCATGTTTTTTTTCTCTTTCATGACCTGTTCCATCAGTTTTTTATTCATTTTCCATCGATTTTGGGCTGCCCAAAGGTACCCCATCTTTTCGAAGCATGGCACGTATCGCGCCACGCGGCCCGTGCCTTCGGTGACGGGCCGCGCGCCAAGGAGGCCCAGGACCACCG